>CM074299.1:18568047-18700547 GCA_037194245.1 Opsariichthys bidens
GTAAAATTCACATTCCAGGGGCTAATGATCATGTTATTTGTGGTCGCGGACATGAAAAACTACGGAGCCCCGCACAGGACATAAAAGAAAAACAAATTAATCCTGTGCACGATTTACTAATTTGTTACCCCGATTTACTTCATTTACGATTTTCGATTTATCAATGGAGGGAACGTAATAATATATCGTGTGAACGTTTTAGTAAATCAAGGGAGCGGAACAGTAAACGTTTTAATAACTCGAGGGAACGAAATAGTAAATCTTTTGCACGTTTTATTAAATGTAGGGAACGAAACAGTAAAAGTTTTAGTAAATCGAGGGAATGAAATAGTAAATCTTTTGCATGTTTTATTAAATGAAGGGAACGAAACAGTAAAAGTTTTAGTAAATCGATGGAATGAAATAGTAAATCTTGCGCACGTTTTATTAAATGTAGGGAACGAAACAGTAAAAGTTTTAATAACTCGAGGGAACGAAATAGTAAATCTTTTGCACGTTTTATTAAATGTAGGGAACGAAACAGTAAAAGTTTTAGTAAATCGATGGAATGAAATAGTAAATCTTGCGCACGTTTTATTAAATGTAGGGAACGAAACAGTAAAAGTTTTAGTAAATCAATGGAATGAAATAATAAATCGTGCGCATGTTTTAGTAAATCAAGGGAACGAATTAGTAAATCTTGCGCATGATTTAACCTACGATTTTTTCCGGGGCTCCATAAAAAACAACCCGCGGCAACAGAGTAGCCCAATTCCGTCTTAGCAACACTGTTTGAAACACATGTGCGTTACGTGTTCAGTCGATAGTTTGTCCGTATATACAGTCTATACTTTGACTCGTAGCATTTCTTTACAAAGTGACATCGCCATCTACTGGCCTGGCAGCACAATACAGCGATTTGAGTCGTTTTCACGAACGGGATTGCTTTGATATCTGTATGTGAAAAATGTTTCCGTTTTTAGTACATCGTTGTCGTGTAAACGTACTCTAAGATCAAATCTGTGCGTCCACACGTTTGATAAATGCAATTTTTAGGAATTTATTTAATATAATTTTGATTAGGGGAGGGTACTTTTGGGGATTTCTTGTTCAATTATTTATTTACTTTTTATTTATTCAGTACATTATTTTATTTGGGGGTATTTTGTTTAATTCATTTTTTCCTTTTTTTTGATTTTTGGGGATTTATTTATGTATTCAGAAACTATTTTATTGAAGGGATTTTTATTTAATGAATTATTTAATTTCTTTTAGTTGGAGGGGAGGATATATATATATATATATATATATATATATATATATATATATATATATATTTTTTTTTTTTTTTTTTTTAAATTATTTGTTTATTTATTCTGTACATTTATTTTATATATATATATATATATATATATTTTTAAATTATATTATTTTTTGGGCATTTATATATTTATTTATTTATTTTTCTACATTTTTGTGAGGACATTGCAAATGATTGACTTTATGTTACTGTGTGAGTTCTGAATGTGTGGCACGAAAACATGACTGGAATGTTAATCATTTTATATACTGTTAACGCTAATGATATACTGCTACCTTGATGAGTATTACACAATCATGGCTGTCTTGCATTCCTAGTGGTTTTCCATAATAGTTGTTGAAGTGTGTGTGTGTGTGTGTATGTGTTTAATGTTTGTGTGCCACAGACTGAAGACTCACAATCTTGTTCAGACACATCCGTGGATCTGAACTGAGGCGGGTGGGATCCGGAATGCTGTTCTCATTAATAATCCCTGTACTATTTTCTTTTATTAGCCGATATTTATTAAATAATAATAATATTTAGCATTAAATATCCGAAGAAAAAGCCGCGCGCGCGCGCGGGAGGAACGTTCCCTGACCAATCAGCGTCAAGCGCGCGGTTTCTTGAGGACTCGAAGCTGAAGGCAAAAACATTTTCTTAGTTTATATCCCGCTGGATTTGAGATTTTGGGATGTTCTGCTTCCATAACTGGCGGAAATAAAATGTCCAAAATTAATACGGAGCCCCTAAAGGGACACGGTGAAGGAAAAAAAAAATACACATCCGTACTATGAAAGTCAACGCTGCCTCACAACTAAGTCAGCTTATTTACTCTATAGCCAGTATTATCATTATTTAATCGGTCTGCCAAATGTTTTGACTTAAAAATGAGTTCACAAGATAAGACTTGGATGAGAGAAACGGTTCACACACACACTGCCCTCTGCCGGTGAAAGATGGAAACACACTCAATTCCACATTGTTCTCTTTAATTATAAAACAGTATTCATTCATGACCAACGATCACACGGACTTCAATTCATGCATTATTATATATCTTTCAATTAGACTGACCTCTGATCAGACAAATTACAAAAACATGAACATACAAACGACAGATATAACTCCATATCTGCACACGATAAACAGCTGCTGTCACGTGATTGGCTACAAACAGTGCATCGCAATCTACACACAATGGTACTACGTACATTTCATATCACTTTTATATTATTTGGACATTTTTTTTTTTTTGCAAGTTTCGTATACGGCAACAGTTCGAAGACCGACTAATTTGCATACTTCATACGTAAAATAAGTACATAAAAAATAAATATTTTAACAAAAATAGCACAGGTCAAATATAACATCTACACATTACAGTACTTAATTTCTCCTGAGTCCCATGTATTTGGATATTTTTAACAGGAAGAGCATTTAATGAGAGGATATATATATATATATATATATTTGACATTTATGTACAAAATGTAAAAAGAAGGGGTGAAAAAAAGAAAAATTGCATAATGCATGGTTTTTTAAAATAATTTTAAAAAGCTCTAATAAGTGGACATATTCCATTTAGCACCATATATGCATCATGTGAACAATTCGGGGCAAAGATCAGCAAACTGTGTCTCCAAGGCACTTCAGAATCCGAACAAAAAATACATTTATTTCTGAAATATTGGCATGATTTATGAGTGTATATTTTTTTAAGTACATGTGAGCGTAAACATTGCACTTCACAGAATGTTAAAAATCCCTCTCCGGTCAGGCTCCGTCAGGTCTAGAGGGGTAAAACGCAGCATAACAGTTGCAGTGCAGCATCCGGACGCCGTCGGCCAGGACTCACACACATCTCCACACGAACACACTGCGGGAGACAGAGGAGATGTGTTACAAGAGCTCAGACCGACCGACTGACAGACCGATGGACGTCAGCTCACCTACAGTCGTTGCCTCCTACACTTATCACATATTTGTCGTCATAAGAGAAACGGATGTTGGTCACGTGGGCGGAGTGACCGAAGTATCGTTTGTGTTTGGCCTGTGAACAAATGCAAACCGTTAGTATGAATCTCAAATGCTCTAAAATCATCCATTCAAGGGTTAATAATATATAGTATTTCTAATATGGACGTTTTATTGAAAGTGTGAACCTGTATTTACCTGTTGAGACGCTCCTTCATAATCACCCGTAAGAGCTGTGATTGTATTGTTTGGGTCACAAAGGCTCGGTTTTTTTTGTGTGTGTGTGATTTTTGTGATTCCTCTAGAGCAGCACAAACTACGTCACATTTCAACGGTATGGCGTTTCGACTTAGTAAATCAGATTTAAACAGATTAACACTAAGACAGGTGTCTTGTATATATATATATATATATATATATATATTAATTAAGAATTAAACATAAATATAATATAAAATTAGTAGCCTATTACAAATAATAATGAATTAAACCCAATATAAATAAACAGAAAGTATTCGTTTGAATAAAGCATTAACAAACGATGAAGTCACAGTAGGTTTGTCTTTAATTGATGACAGAATTATCATTTTTGGCTGAACTAACCCTTTTCTCTCCCTCGCTTGTCGATTTCTATACTTTTCTAGAGATAGGTGGCGCTATAGCTGTAAAAAAAAAAAAAAATTCCTACAGTAAATTGCCTGTATTAACTTTAGTGAATAATCACTAAATGCATAAATAAGTGCATAAATAAATGCTAAAATAAATGCACTAAATGCATCAATAAATGCATTAATAAATACATCAATAAATGCGCTAAATGCATCAATAAATGCAAAAAAATGCACTAAATGCATCAATAAATGCATTAATAAATACATCAATAAATGCACTAAATGCATCAATAAATTCATCAATAAATGCAAAAATAAATGCACTAAATGCATTAATAAATGCAAAAATAAATTCACTAAATGCATCAATAAATGCATTAATAAATACATCAATAAATGCACTAAATGCATCAATAAATGCATCAATAAATACATCAATAAATGCACTAAATGCATCAATAAATGCATTAATAAATACATCAATAAATGCACTAAATGCATCAATAAATGCATCAATAAATTCAAAAATAAATGCATCAGTAAATGCATTAATAAATACATCAATAAATGCACTAAATGCATCAATAAATGCAAAAATAAATGCACTAAATGCATCAATCAATGCATTAATAAATACATCAATAAATGCACTAAATGCATCAAAAAATGCATTAATAAATACATCAATAAATGCACTAAATGCATTAATAAATGCAAAAATTAATTCACTAAATGCATCAATCAATGCATTAATAAATACATCAATAAATGCACTAAATGCATCAATAAATTCAAAAATAAATGCATCAATAAATGCATTAATAAATACATCAATAAATGCACTAAATGCATCAATAAATGCAAAAATAAATGCATCAATAAATGCATTAATAAATACATCAATAAATGCAAAAATAAATGCAGTAAATGCATCATAATGCAAAAATAAATGCACTAAATGCATCAATAAATGCAAAAATAAATGCATCAATAAATGTATTAATAAATACATCAATAAATGCACTAATTGCATAAATAAATGCATCAATAAATGCAAAAATAAATGCACTAAATGCATCAATAAATGCATTAATAAATACATCAATAAATCTATGATTGAGATTGTTGAATAAAACATGATACCCTTTTCTCTTGTGGCCTTAAAGCGCTTGAATTGTTGCTTGCAGCTATATTCAGCCTTATTACAAAAAACATTTGTAAATTCCATTTTTATGCTCGTTTATATTCTGACTTAATATGGTGGCAGAAGGAACAGCGATGGCTACCGGAAATAAACTCAGTCACACGGACACAATTACAACATTAATCTGTCATGTATGGAAATCAATTAGGTTGCACTTCTTTAAGTGATTATGAATAAATTTGACTGGGGTTCACTCACAAATTTCTCCAAGCAGGGGAAGTCAAAGAGCTTCACGAGACCGAAATCATCTCCGGTGACGACGTTCAGCCCGGCGTGAGAAACAGAGGCGCAGTTCACATCTGCTTTCTCTGCGTTACGTGGCCAGATGCCCAAAACCTCGTCGCCCAGAACGCTGTACGGGAGAGAGCGTTTACCACTGACGCATCAACATCCGTGGATATGTTTGCGTAGAGATCCGTGCCTCACCTGGTCCACGTGGCCCAGGTGATCCTGTCGATCAGGGCTTGTTCTGTGACGATCTTTCCGCTGGGAACCTCGTGAACCTGCCGCTTATATGAGCCCGTAGAGACCTGCACACGTGACCTCCATTAATGTAATGCCATATCGTGAATTTTACAACATCGTGACACGTTTTTGTACCTCGATGTATTTGCTGTCCGCAGAGAAGTCCAGCTGGATCACGAAGCCAGGAATGTCTTTGCAATAGCCGATGCGATTGAGAGCCGGACCCAGAGTGAGATCGTAGAAATCGACGGCGCACTCCACCGAGCCGACGGCCAGCAGCCGGTTGTCAGAACTGAACCTGTGTGAACCCAACCGGACAGACGCGTCACGACCCGATCAATTAAACACGCTTTTCTTGCTTACGTTTAAACCGTCTAAAATAGTCTTAAATCAAGCCAAATGACTTGATATGTCAGTGTGTTCAGAAAAAGAAACTATTACTTTATTTTGGGTAACACTTTATTTTGCAGTGCCGTAATTGCACGTTACTTACTATAGTAAATAATGCATCGTTTCAAGTAACGAACCCTAAACCAAACCCTATAGTTAATTAATAGTACTCAGTACTTGTTGGAGTAATTACAATGTAACGACGGCACTGTAAAATAAAGGGTAACACTTTATTTTACAGTGTTACATATGTTACATGTAGTTATGATAGTAATAACTATAAATTATGCATAATTACATGTAACTAACCCTAAACCAACCCAAACCCTAATCCTAAACCTATACATGTAGTTACTTAATAATACTCAGTACTTAAATGCATAATTACAGTGTAACAAAGACACCTTAAAATAACGTGGGTAACACTTTATTTTACAGCGTCATTGTTACATGTATTTACTGTAGTAATAACTAGAAATGATGCATAATTACATGAAATTAACCCTATAGTAAGTACATGTAATTAATTATTATTACTCAGTACTTAAATGTATAATTACACTGTAATACTGACCCCTTAAAATAAAGTGTAACCTTATTTTGTTCCCCATTGACATACTTTTTCTTGTTTTAAACAAAAACTCGTAAAGTTCTTCTTGATATTTTTGATTAGAGATAGTAAAGTAAAATCTGATCACGATAGTTTGATTTTCTTCAACTTAAACACATTTGGTACATTGCTATAATATCAGAGGTTACAGTTAACATCAGACTGTCATATTCAACTGCTATTTATTTTCAGAATTAGGAATAACAATCAAATAAATGTGCTTAACAGGAAATAAGCTCATCTCTGGTGTTTTTTTTATCAGTAATGAACTGTGAACGCTGGACGACTTTCCTGAGATGAAATGTTTTTCCACTTCAGCAAGTTGTACTGTATTTTTTCGGCAAACCTTCTGATGTTCATGCATGTTTTTCCATGCTATAACTAGTAGTAAAGCGGGAAAGACTCGCGCAAATGCTATTTATTATTTGTATTTGTTGTGATAAAAGGGGCAGAATTTGAAAGCTGAAACTTTGTTTCTTATCAAGATATTGGATGGGAGGCGTTACAAATAATGTTTGGTGCAGGGAAAAAAAAACCTCAACTTGAACTACGGGAGATTCATGGGGTCAAAAAGAGTGTTAAGCCTTAAACTTTTCTTCACAGTCGGACACGTTTTTCTGCTCTCTTTTGATTGACAGGATTTAATCAGCGCTGATTATTGGCTGATGCCAATGTGAAAATAATCGGTTTTATCGGCTGATACGGGTTATTGGCAGATGCATCGGAGCATCCCTCATTTTTAATGTTTGGTTGGACTGATCAAACTCTTATTTTTCTGACCGTATGTCCTGGATGGCCACGCTGCGGTCTCTCTTTTTGCCCCATACAGTCAGTGAATTGACCAGCAGCACGATGAACTCCCCGTTCTCCATCCCGATGGACACCATTTCACCGTTCGGACTGTACGCCGTGCACTTCGCCGGATGACCCAGACTGACTTTGTTCAGCAGTTTCTTGGAAAAAATTCACAATGTATTACACACGATTTGAACGTTTTTAGTTTCTTCTGCTCACTTATTTGATGAAAAATTGTGAAATATTTTTACAATTTAAAATATCAGTTTTCTATGTGAATATATAGTAAAGTGTCATCTATATCCAGCGATCAAAGCTGAATTTTCAGCATCATGACTCCAGTCACATGATCTTCAGAAATCATTCTGATTTGATGATTATCAGTGTCATATTTTTATGGAACATGTGATCATTTTTTTTTTTCTAGGACTCAGAAAGTTCAAAAGAGCGACATTTGTCTGAAATATAATCTCTCTGCCTGATCAAATGAATGTGTCCAATCCCTCACCTTATCAGCCAGGTCCCAGATCCGGATGGTTCCATCATCGCTGGCGGAAATGAAGACGTCTTTGGAGGGGTGCGTGGCCAAACCCCAGATGCGTCCCTGCGTGTGTCCGTTTATCATGGTGTTTGAAGCGGCGTTCTTCTCTCCCACCTCGATGATCTCGCCATCCTTCGTTCCCACCAAGATCTTTCCCTTTCATCCGAGAAAGAAACATCACACTATTGTTTGTCCACTAAATGAACGCTTTAAATGAATAGTCACACCGTGTTTGAATAAACCAGAAGCACGACTGACCTTTCCTCTGCACACAGATCTGACCGTCTCTACAGGAAGTCCCGTCTCCAGCTGAAACGCTCTGCACCGCTTCATTTCCTGATCCCACAGTTTCACAGCGCCGCCCTCTTTAGTCCTGCACATATTGATTTACAACTATAAAAAAAGACTGCACATTGCCGTTCAAAAGTTTTTGGAGAAATTGATACTTTTATTCATCGAGGACACACTAAATTGATCAAAAGTGGCGTTTAAAATTTTCCATTTCGAATAAATGATGTTTTGCATTTATTGTTTTTCACTGTACATTCATTTTTGGGGTTTGTTTTTTTTTTCAGTTAAAAAAAATCATTATAGTTTTTGCGCCAGAAAAAATACAGCTCTGACGGTATAATTTAAATTGCAATAATATTTCACAATTTTGACTGTATTTTTGATCCAAAAACATCTTACCAACTCCAGACTTTTGGCGCTATTTTTTTCTTTATGGTGACTAAATCAACTTTTTACATTGAAAATGGTCTTACAGAAACATAAAACCAACTTTCGTTTTGCGACCGATTCTCACTATTAACTAGTTGCCTGTTAGCTCACATATTATTGAACTCACGGTCTCTCTTTGCCTCCGGTCACTATGAGTCCGTCTCTGAGCGTCGTGTACATGGTGAACACTGGTCCAGTGTGAGCTTTAGCCACCACACGCACCAGGAAGTGCTCCCGCCACACGTACACATCCCCGTTAATGGCCCCGGTGAACGTCAGGTTATTCTGTCGGTCATTGACAAACGATCACTGTCAGAAATCGTTCTAATATGCTGAACTGCTGCTCCAGAAACATTTATGAATTTATCAATGTTGTGCCGCTTCATATTATTTGTGATAATACCCATGAATGACTCACGGCTCCAAACGCGACGGACAGCATGGTCTGCATGCGACCGTCCTCCACCGCTCCGATCACTCCTTTCTTATACATCAGAGACCCTCCAACAAGCGTCCAGAACTTGATGTGTTTGATTCCCACAGACACGAACTGTGTGTCCGAGTCGGGCCTGAACTCCACCACAAAGATCCGGTCCGTGTGACCGCCTTTACTGCAAACCCGCGAGCCTGAGAACACCAGTGAAAGCGTTACAGTTTCTCAATGCACAGGTCACATGATCATTTCAACTGGATCATTTTTCATTGTTTTGCCACAAAATGCATTCAGTGACTACATTGAATTACTTTCTCACCTACACACAGACGTCCCCAAAACACTGTGTAGTAACTACTACATACAGGCAAATTTGGCAAAGTTAATGATGCTTTTCACACACACCTTCCTGCCATCTCCACACAGTGATGGTGTGCTCCGGATCCACTCCCACAGACAGCAGGAGTTTTCCTGTGGCGCTGAAGTTGACGTATCCGAGTCCTTTGGCGTGAGAGCAGCGCAGCACAGAGAGCGTCTGTTTACTCATGGCGTCCCACACGTGAATGGACGGCGCCAGGCCTACAGGAACACGGACACATCATCACCGACAATACTCCCAAACCCCATTGGGTTTATTAGAACACACTGATTATGGAAATGTCGTGGTGTATTTATATATACATAACAGTGGTGGGAAGCAGTTAACGACACTGAAGCTATTTAAAAGCAGTCATTTCTTTATATTTTAGAATATAACTATATTATTCAATGAGAACTGTATTTTTCTGGCACAAAAACAATTATGATTTTTTTAACAAATTGAAATAAACGCCCATAATGCATAAAAAGTGCATCAATAAACACATGCATAAATAAATACACTAAATGCATAAATAAATGCAAAAATAAATGCACTAAATGCGAAAAAAAAGTGCATCAATAAATGCATAAATAAATGCACTAAATGCATAAATAAATGCATCGATAAATGCATGAATAAATGCACTAAATGCATCAATAATCACTAAATGCATAAATAAGTGCATAAATAAATGCATCAATAAATGCAAAAATAAATGCACTAAATGCATAAATAAATGCATAAATAAATGCACTAAATGCATCAATAATCACTAAATGCATAAATAAGTGCATAAATAAATGCATCAATAAATACACAAATAAATGCACTAAATGCATAAATAAATGCATCAATAAATGCATAAATAAATGCACTAAATGCTTCAATAATCACTAAATGCATAAATAAGTGCATAAATAAATGCATCAATAAATACACAAATAAATGCACTAAATGCATCAATATTCACTAAATGCATAAATAAGTGCATAAATAAATGCATCACTAAATACATCAATAAATGCATCAATAAATGCAAAAATAAATGCACTAAATGCATCAATAAATGCATTAATAAATACATCAATAAATGCACTAAATGCATTATTGAATACATTAAATGCAAAAATAAATGCATAAAAAAGATGGTCAAGAACACTGTGATGAAAAGCAGCATTTAATTAAATATTCATCACACTACACCAGCATAGGTTGAATAGAAATAGCCTGTTACTGGAAAAGCTACTCTACGTTTAAAAACAACTATTGTCCTGAAAAATGCACTGACCTTAAACAAACAAAAATGTAGTTAACAGCCGCTATTTTTAGTTAGTTCCTCCCCAACACTGTTGAAGCAGTAGGATGGGTTTGGGATGACTATTATGAGGTAATGATGGAGCTCAGGGGTTTTAACATGACACAACAAACACATGCCAACGTTAGATATGTACTCCGTCTCTGAGGGAGGGAAAGAGCATCATGACTCTATCTCAAATGATTTCTAAGATGATCTTGCGGCATGATGCTTCACGCAAACACGTGTTCTTCATAGCGATGGTCTTTAATGAAACCAGGACCATCTGAAATCAGACACACTGTGAAGTTTTGAACTAATCTGCTCAAAAATGTCATTTGAGCTGCATTATTTTTATATTATTCTTACTGAATTTATTCTTCTAGATGGATCTTATTCATCATTGCGGGTTGTTACCATGCATTTAAAGTGATTTATTTCATTATTCAACGTTCAGTTTTGAATTGAAACCGAAGCCTGATCCCTGCTTTAAAAGCAGAAACACATGTGTTCTAGTTTGGAGCCCCAAAAAAACAATCTGTCCTGGATTTCTGGAATCAAGCACAAAAGGTCAGTGGGATGAAATGCAGTCAGATCGCAGGAGGTTTCTGCTGTCCTACCTGGCAGATCGGTGATGTCGCCTGTGTGTCGGATGAGAGGATGAGACAGTGATGAACAAAAATGAGAGAAGCTGCTCTTAGTGCCAAAGCAGAATTCAAAGTATTTGCAAAATCACAAGCAAGCTCGTTATAAACACAAAGCGGTGCACGCTGAAAGAAGCAAACGTAAGCGAATGAAAATGATTCAGAGGGTGAAAATCACATCAATCTGCATCGATAGATCTGCGATAGAGGGCCAGGACGGACACGCACGCGTGCACACTCACCGATCTGACCCGTGGCGATGATGTTTTGATATTTGGGATGTTGATTGACAGTCAGGCAGAGGATGTCATCCGTGTGCTCCAGATAAAAGCTCTGAGTACCTGGGAATCACAAACATCGCTTCATCTGAAACCGTTGGAGATAATTCTGCAAATTTGGGGTCGGGATGATTTTTAAACGTTTTTGAAACTCTTATGCGCAGCAAGGCTGCATTTGTTTGATCCAAAATACAGTTAAGATTATGGAATATTATCACCGTTTAAAATAGCTGTGAATGTATAGTAACATGTAACTTATATCCAGTGAATTTTCAGCATCATTAATCCAGTCTTCAGCGTCACACGATCCTTCAGAAATCACTCTGATTTGATGATCAAGAAACATTTATGATTCATATTTTTTGCGGAAACTGAAAAGAACAATATCTTTACTGTGACTTTTGATCAATTTAACGCATTCTTGCTGAAGAAAAAAAAAGTATTAATTTCTTTTAAAAAAAATTAAATAAACAAAGAAAATCTTTATGACAGCAATTTTTTGAATGGCACTGTATATACTAGTTATAAATTTGAATTATTCAATTATTCATATTTCATATATAAAGTACATTTTTAGTATATATATATATATATATATATATAGAGAGAGAGAGAGAGACCAGAAGATATACTAACTTTAATCCAAATTTTTAAATATGTTATAACTAGTTAATTTAGCTGAAGTGCAGTTCCACCGACCGCCTCTAGAGGTCAGCAGCACCTCACGTCTGATCTGGAATCAGATTAGTCTCTGAAGACACGCCCACAAACCCACTCTTCAAAAACTTCTAGCCACATGTTGAGAGCCAGAGGTCAGAGGTCAGCAGTGGAGACTGTACCAGCAGAAAGGTTCTGAATAACAGCAGCAGCGGCCGTGTGGAAGATGATGTCAGCTCCATCATTGAGGTAGTGAAGGTTGTTTCGACAATCAAAGCCTCTGTATCCAAACACATGGTCCAGAGAAAGCTCCTGTAAACACACAGACGTGATCGTACGGCGTTGGGAATGAGGCCAGCGTTATTTCTCCGTGAGCTCATAACGCGCCCCACCTCCACGAGTTTCTTCTTCTTTGTGATGTTGTTCTTCACCAGTTTTTCAGGTAACGGTGCGGCGCGGCTCACCGGAGGTCTGCCGGACACAAATAATGGAGTTTCCACACGAATGAATGCAAAATATGGACGTTGTTCCTCCGTATTTTTGTCTTGTTTTCCAGTACAAATATCTAAACTTTTTTTTTAAACCAAGATACATTTATTTGAGAAGCTCATGTGCTTCAAACATAAATGCACAATGATTTTCTGTTCTTGTTTTTAAGCACTCGAGCAAATGTATCTCGTTTTGAGAATTGTTGATATTTGTACTGGAAAACAAGACAGAAATACGAAGCTTCATCTGCACGATTCCTTTCTCTCACCGTTCATCCACGAGGATCTCCTTCTGCTGTTGGTGTGGTTTCACGCCGGTCATTTGTCTTATACTGACGGCGTAGATCTTCGTCGTGTAATCCATGTTCTTCTCCCGAGCGACGTCACTGTCGTACCCTAAACACACAGACGCCCGTCAAATCAAAGCATTTAAATTCAGTTTATTCTCTCAGACGAAAACAACAGTGAAAACATCACCTCCATCCTCTTCGGGGTCGTCATCGGACTCCTCGCTGTCCACGGCTTTGCTCTCGCGAGGACCAATCCCCTCTCTCGCCCAGATCATGAGGGCCGTGTCGGCCCCGCCCACCGACAGCAGCATCGCGTCATCGTTGGACCATCGTACGTTTGTCACATTGGCACTGTGAGCCACGTACTTTTTAAACTTGGCAAATTGACCCTGTATAAAAACAAAAAGCATTGAAATGACTTTCTACTTGTTTTATGCATAAACCTCAGGCTTTATATCAGGCTATATAAGAGCAATGAATACTTGTATTCATTAAATTGATCAAAAGTGACAATTATAATGTTACAAAAACGTTCCATTTCAGATAAATGCTGTTCAGAAACATGACTGTTTTCAACATTGATAATAATGATAATCATGTGATACAGGACTGGAGTAATGATGCTGGAAATTCAGCTTTGATCACTGGATATAAATTATATTTGACTATATATTCACATTGAAATCAGCTATTGTAAATTGTAATCATTTTTCACTATTTTTACTGTATTTTTGATCAAATAAACGCAGCCTTAGTGAGCAGAAAATTCAGTTTTGATCATAAGAATAAATTATATTTAAAAAATATATTCACATTGAAAACAGCTATTGTAAATTGTAATAATTTTTCACTATTTTTACTGTATTTTTGATCAAATAAACGCAGCCTTAGTGAGCAGAAAATTCAGTTTTGATCACAGGAATAAATTATATTTTAAAAATATATTCACGTTGAAATCAGCTATTGTAAATTGTAATAATTTTTCACAATTTTTACTGTGTTTTTGATCAAATAAATGCAGCCTTAGTGAACAGAAAATTCAGTTTTGATCACAGGAATAAATTATATTTAAAAAATATATTCACATTGAAAACAGCTATTGTAAATTGTAATAATTCTTCACTATTTTTACTGTATTTTTGATCAAATAAATGCAGCCTTAGTGAACAAAAAATTCAGTTTTGATCACAGGAATAAATTATATTTAAAAAATATATTCACATTGAAAACAGCTATTGTAAATTGTAATAATTCTTCACTATTTTTACTGTATTTTTGATCAAATAAATGCAGCCTTAGTGAACAAAAAATTCAGTTTTGATCACAGGAATAAATTATATTTAAAAAATATATTCACATTGAAAACAGCTATTGTAAATTGTAATAATTTTTCACTATTTTTACTGTATTTTTGATCAAATAAATGCAGCCTTAGTGAACAGAAAATTCAGTTTTGATCACAGGAATAAATTATATTTAAAAAATATATTCACATAGAAATTCCTTTTGATCACAGGAATAAATATAATATATTTAAAAAATATATTCACATTGAAAACAGCTATTGTAAATTGTAATAATTCTTCACTATTTTTACTGTATTTTTGATCAAATAAATGCAGCCTTAGTGAACAAAAAATTCAGTTTTGATCACAGGAATAAATTATATTTAAAAAATATATTCACATTGAAAACAGCTATTGTAAATTGTAATAATTTTTCACTATTTTTACTGTATTTTTGATCAAATAAACGCAGCCTTAGTGAACAGAAAATTCAGTTTTGATCACAGGAATAAAATATATTTTAAAAATATATTCACGTTGAAATCAGCTATTGTAAATTGTAATAATTTTTCACTATTTTTACTGTATTTTTGATCAAATAAATGCAGCCTTAGTGAACAGAAAATTCAGTTTTGATCACAGGAATAAATTATATTTAAAAAATATATTCACATAGAAATTCCTTTTGATCACAGGAATAAATATAATATATTTAAAAAATATATTCACATTGAAAACAGCTATTGTAAATTGTAATAATTCTTCACTATTTTTACTGTATTTTTGATCAAATAAATGCAGCCTTAGTGAACAAAAAATTCAGTTTTGATCACAGGAATAAATTATATTTAAAAAATATATTCACATTGAAAACAGCTATTGTAAGTTGTAATAATTTTTCACTATTTTTACTGTATTTTTGATCAAATAAATGCAGCCTTAGTGAACAGAAAATTCAGTTTTGATCACAGGAATAAAATATATTTTAAAAATATATTCACGTTGAAATCAGCTATTGTAAATTGTAATAATTTTTCACTATTTTTACTGTATTTTTGATCAAATAAACGCAGCCTTGGTGAGCAGAAAATTCTGTTTTGATCACAGGAATAAATTATATTTTAAAAATATATTCACATTGAAAACAGCTATTGTAAATTGTAATAATTCTTCACTATTTTTACTGTATTTTTGATCAAATAAATGCAGCCTTAGTGAACAAAAAATTCAGTTTTGATCACAGGAATAAATTATATTTAAAAAATATATTCACATTGAAAACAGCTATTGTAAATTGTAATAATTCTTCACTATTTTTACTGTATTTTTGATCAAATAAATGCAGCCTTAGTGAACAAAAAATTCAGTTTTGATCACAGGAATAAATTATATTTAAAAAATATATTCACATTGAAAACAGCTATTGTAAATTGTAATAATTTTTCACTATTTTTACTGTATTTTTGATCAAATAAATGCAGCCTTAGTGAACAGAAAATTCAGTTTTGATCACAGGAATAAATTATATTTAAAAAATATATTCACATAGAAATTCCTTTTGATCACAGGAATAAATATAATATATTTAAAAAATATATTCACATTGAAAACAGCTATTGTAAATTGTAATAATTCTTCACTATTTTTACTGTATTTTTGATCAAATAAATGCAGCCTTAGTGAACAAAAAATTCAGTTTT
The DNA here is from genome assembly GCA_037194245.1 of Opsariichthys bidens. Lineage (NCBI taxonomy): Eukaryota > Metazoa > Chordata > Actinopteri > Cypriniformes > Xenocyprididae > Opsariichthys > Opsariichthys bidens. The sequence goes on from CM074299.1 coordinate 18,584,071, forward strand.
GATCACAGGAATAAATTATATTTAAAAAATATATTCACATTGAAAACAGCTATTGTAAATTGTAATAATTTTTCACTATTTTTACTGTATTTTTGATCAAATAAACGCAGCCTTAGTGAACAGAAAATTCAGTTTTGATCACAGGAATAAAATATATTTTAAAAATATATTCACGTTGAAATCAGCTATTGTAAATTGTAATAATTTTTCACTATTTTTACTGTATTTTTGATCAAATAAATGCAGCCTTAGTGAACAGAAAATTCAGTTTTGATCACAGGAATAAATTATATTTAAAAAATATATTCACATAGAAATTCCTTTTGATCACAGGAATAAATATAATATATTTAAAAAATATATTCACATTGAAAACAGCTATTGTAAATTGTAATAATTCTTCACTATTTTTACTGTATTTTTGATCAAATAAATGCAGCCTTAGTGAACAAAAAATTCAGTTTTGATCACAGGAATAAATATAATATATTTAAAAAATATATTCACATTGAAAACAGCTATTGTAAGTTGTAATAATTTTTCACTATTTTTACTGTATTTTTGATCAAATAAATGCAGCCTTAGTGAACAGAAAATTCAGTTTTGATCACAGGAATAAAATATATTTTAAAAATATATTCACGTTGAAATCAGCTATTGTAAATTGTAATAATTTTTCACTATTTTTACTGTATTTTTGATCAAATAAACGCAGCCTTGGTGAGCAGAAAATTCTGTTTTGATCACAGGAATAAATTATATTTAAAAAATATATTCACATTGAAAACAGCTATTGTAAATTGTAATAATTCTTCACTATTTTTACTGTATTTTTGATCAAATAAATGCAGCCTTGGTAAATCGCACCGCCCCCAAACTTCTGAATGGTAGAGTATCTGAATAGATGACGTGATTGTGCCGCTATCAGACCTTGCAGGGGAAGCTGAAGAGCTTGATGAAGCCAAAGTCGTCTCCGGTGGCCAGCAGCTTCTTGTCTTTGGTAAGTGAAGAGGCGTTGACGAAGCTGAGCGTGGGCCAGATGCCCTCACAGGTGGCGCCCAGCACAGACGTCCATGTGGCCCATTCCATCTTCTCACACTGAACACACACAAACACAGACGGCCACACGGTTACAACGCTGGAGTTAGTTATGTAACTGCCTGTGCGTCTGGTTTCCCCACCTCTGAACTGCTGATAGTTTGTCGTCTTCCACGTGGAGCTTCGAAAAATAGCTGCTCTTTGGCACCCGTGTTGACTTGAAGCAGTTTTCCTGCATTAATGCACACAAAAATGTTTATCTCCCTATACTTTTATTTCTTTCTTTGCTAAAATGATGCTACACGTCCTTTTCTACTGTTACCAAAGCAAAGTAAAAATGTAAAATCTATGTGTACGTTAATTCTTACTGAAATATAGACATTTAGTTGCATATTATTGCTCGAATGAATATTTGTGTGTTTGGTAAGCGAGGATTACCGCGGACGTCCCAGTCCACATGTGTGATGCAGCTGGACGCTCCTTTACAGATGCCCACCCTCTTACTGGTCAGAACGTTATAAATGTCCACAAACGAGTCGTGGGAGGCCACAGCGAGGTATTTTCCAGCATCTTCAAGATAAAAGTGGGAAAATATTACATATATTACATGCTTTAGGCAGCTATTATGTAATGAATCAAAATAATGTAATAATAAATTAATATAATAATAATAATAGTAATTAATTATATATACATGTTTTTTTAATAAAATAATACAATTTTATATGTTATTATTATAAATTAAACTCATACTATTTTATTAGCATTAACATGTGTATGTTAATTTAAAACAATAAATAATAGTAATATTATTTACATTTATATTATTTTATTATCAATTACCATGTTGATATTCATTGAAATAAATTATTAATATTAATTAATAATTTATCATATTTTATTATCAATTATATATATATATATATATATATATATATATATAAAATCTATATTATTTTATTATCACTTTGTTAATAACAAACATTTGTATTATTTTATTCATAAACTTTATATATTATTATATTAATGTATATATATATTATTTATAATATTTTATTACAATTATATTATTTTATTATCACCTAATATGTTAATATTAACTGAAACATTAATTACTAATTTATATTATTTTTTTTCTATTTATATATTCATACATTTTTCTATATATTTATATATAATTTTATTATCACTTAATATTTTCATTTTAATTGAAAATAATGAATAGTTACTAATTTATATTATTTTATTATCAATATATATATATAATTTAATATATTCAGCACAAAGAATGTCTGACAACAACAAATGTTTTCATCTCTTTTGACTTCCATATACAAAAACTAATTTTATTGTGGAATACATTATTTTACTTTTTAGAATTTAAAAATACAATTTTGTGGGTTAAAGCTCACATGATAAATTCAGCCTCTGAGCAACTACTAAACACGAGGGTCTTGTTAGCACTGCATAATTAAAAAGGAAAAACAAACACGTCTCAGTCTTAATGTAATACATGTCACAGAATCAGGGTTGGCCAGTTTAACTACATCTAGATAGTTACCTTGAGAGAACCTGATGTCAGAGATGATCTCCTTCCTGTGGTGAAAGGTCACCATGTCTTCCAGCGTGTCTGCATTGACCACCAGGAAGCTGCCGTCGTTTAGACCCACCGCTAAGGCTTTTCCGTCTGGGGAGAAGGCACAGCATCTGCCACCTAGAAACATTAAACCAGTGTTCGATTGAGTGTTCAGCCCAGCTTTTGATTTATTCATCCAAGTTCTGTGACTTTCGGCATCTTTTTTTCGACTGGATTCTGCGATTCTTTCCATGTTTCCCACTGGCAGAAGATCAGCTGTTCATATCATGTGGGTGATCACGTACCTTTCTTCAGTTTCCGGACGGCCACCATTCGATGGTTGGCCGAAAGCTCCCAGATCCGCAGCGTTTTGTCGTCACTCACAGTGGCACAAATGGGCAGCTGTGGATGAGCAGCCAGACCCCAAACTTCCCCCTCCATGTGACCCTAAAACACACAATACAGCCATCCGAAGCTGCGAATTTTACTTGTGCACAAAATTGGAATATCGCATAAAACACAACCGTTTCCATCCCATATGTTCAAGTCAACAAATTTGTCACTTCCTGGCACAACATATCCAATAAAAAAAATAAAATTAAATCGGGCTCTTTTTTCCTCCATAACAAATGAGTTTGTCTCAAAACACAACAAATGGCGTCATGTTCTCTGAAAATAATATTTTTTATATTAATTGAAAATGATTAATAACAATAATTAATAACATAATTACTCATTTATATTATTTTATCATCATATATATATATATATATATATATATATATATATATATTAGGGCTGGGCCAGTTTTATCGCGTTAACGCATTAATTAATTAACGCCGACAATTAATTTATCGCGCGTTAATGCACTTTTTATTTTGAAAGTCCGTTGCTCACTGCGTTTGAATACAGACTGTAATAATACAACCGAATACAACACAAAGCACGGGTCGCAGGAGGGGTGGGGTGTTTATCAGTAGCTACTGGCTGCTCGCGATGAGCGTCATCACGCGTCTCAACCAATGAAAGCATTTGTTGTTTGCCTAAGAGAGCTACAGCGCGAAACAGAAAATATCTGGTGCGGACAGAAAAATGGAAAAAGGTACCGAAATCTTAAATAGACATTTTTATTTTAAACCTCTTCCACACGGCGGAGTTGATAGAACTAAAGCTATTTGTAACCACTGCAAAGCTGAATTGTCCTATCATCGGAGTACTTCGAGTCTGAAATATCACTTAAATGCAATGCATACCGTTGATGCCAGGAAACAGAAGTACTTGGCCACTTATAATGTTATTATCGAGGTTCATAGATATATATATATATATATATATATATATATATATATATATATATTTACAATCTAAAAACGTTAATGTTTTATTTAATAAAACTTTAATGTTTTATTTATACGTTAGTGTTATATTTAATTTGATTACATTAATGTTTAAGTTAAGATTTTCAAGAAATGTTAACTGCTACTAACTTTTAACTGCTGTAAAAAAAGCACTTTATTTGTTTAAAATTTTGACAAACCAAATTTTATTGCACTTTTGTTCATACAGCAGTACTTTGAAAGAATAAAATTACACAATACACTACTTTTGATTTCATTATTGAATTTTGTGCATGCTGCGATTAATCGCGATTAATCGCAGAAAATCATGCGATTAATCGCGATTAAAATATTTAATCGTTGCCCAGCACTAATATATATATATATATATATATATATATACATATATATATATATATATATTACTGGACAGTAATTAATAATAAAGTAATAATTTATTTTATTTTATTATCAATATATATTCATAGATTTATATTATTGTATTAAAATTCTATTATTTTATTATTTCTTAATATGTTAATATTAATTGAAAAGAATAGCATTAATTACTAATTTATATTATTTTATTATCAATCACACACACATATATATATATATATATATATATATATAATTTTATTAACATTTAATGTTATATTTATTAACAATAATTAATAATAAAGTAACACTTTATATTATTTTATTATTATGTTAATATGTTAATACTAATTAAAAAGAATTAATAGCATTAATTACTCATTTATATTATTTTATTATCAATCACACACACATATATATATATAATTTTATTATCATTTAATGTTATATTTATTGACAATAATTAATAATAAAGTAACACTTTATATTATTTTATTATTATGTTAATATGTTAATAATAATTAAAAAGAATTAATAACATTAATTACTAATTTATATTATTTTATTATCAATCACACACACACATATATATATATATACATAATTTTATTATCATTTAATGTTATATTTATTGACAATAATTAATAATAAAGTAACAATTTATATTATTTTATTATTATGTCAATATGTTAATACTAATTAAAAAGAATTAATAACATTAATTACTAATTTATATTATTTTATATATATATATATATATACATATATATATATAACCTTTAATAAATTCAACACAAATATGGAAACTGACAACAGTGAATGTTTTCCCCTCATTTGACTCTCTTTCGACTTCCCTACGCAAAAACTCATTTTATTGTGGAATCATTTATTTTATTTTTGTAACTTTGTGGGTCAAAGCTCACAAGATAAATTTATGCACGTCTTCTTATCAGATTATCCGAATAAATAAATGAATATATTCATCATTCCACCCAGTGTTTTTTCACACGATATCCAAATATTTTGATAAAAATAGGTATTATCATCTTGAAGAAACCTGTTAAGAATTTCATCAAAGCTGATGTTGGCACTGCAAATAAGTAAAGTCACTTTGGATAAAAGTGCAAATAAATGTAAATAATGAACATTTTGACCTACGTTAGTTTGACCCTCTTTTTTCTTCTACATCGCACCTGTACGAGTAAAGTCATGGGGCCGCTCTTGTCGATCTCCAGGATCTCTCCGTTCTTGGTGCCCACCAGAATGTGTCCGTGTCCCAGAGTGATCGCTCTGATGGAGGGGTTGTCCTCTAACAGCAGTCCTAAAAACCCCCAGAACGACAAGAATCTAAGTTTTATAATACACACTTCATTTTTTATGTGAGGACAACCAGAGAGTTAAACTTGAACTTAAGATGAAGATCTTCACAGAGCGTAAAGTGCTGCGGACACACATACCCTTCGACGAAGGCGAGAGCACCGCCCTCTTGATGGCGTACGTCTTCAGACATCTCTCGAACATGTCGTCCCACAGTTCCACAACGCCATCTTTACCCCCCGTCACAAAACCCTTTAGGTCATAACATATATTTTTTTATTATTTCTTGAATCTTATTTTATTTTATATATATATATATATATATATATATAAATATAAATTATATGGATAATATGAGTATTTATTATAATTTTTAAATTGTATAATTTATAAATAATGTATTTATTCACAAAATACAAAATTACATATCAATTAAACAATAAATTATGAACTATTTACATGTGGATTGAATGTATATATATATATATATTATTATCTGAAAGTATACATTACATATACATAAAATTAATGTTTATCATTTAAAATTAACAAACTAATATTCATCTACTTTGACATTATATATTTATATAATATATGAATTCTGTAAATATAAAATCATACAACATATACATATATATTAAAATTATATATATATATTATTATCTGAAAGTATACATTACATATACATAAAATTAATATGTTTATCATTTAAAATTAACAAACTAATATTCATCTACTTTGACATTATATATATTCATTCTGTAAATATAAAATCAAACAACATATACATATATATATATGTGTAATTATATTTATAAATTATGGTTTATCCATAACATTTTATTTTATATTCTATTTATCTAATATTATCACACATTACATTTATAACTTTTATTACAATTATTACATATTATTTTTCCCTTCATTTTATATATATAAGAATAAATTCAGTCTATTATTATTACTTACTTTTTCATTATTTCTTTTATTATTTCTTGCATCTTATATCTTCATTTATTCTATTATTTCCACACACACATAAAATCCTACTTACCGTATTGAGATTTTGTTCACTATTACTTACTTTTTCATGATCAATTCTATTATAATTTCATGTTCATCTTATTTAGTACCTTACCAGGTTTACGTTTCACTGCAGGTTGTATTCCTGTATATAACGGTCAAAAAAATTCCAGAATCTTGAAGAAGACGCACCTTATCCAGAGAGCACATGGCAAACACGGGGCCGTCGTGAGCTTTGATGCTCTTCATGAGCGTGGTGTCTTTCCAGATGTACACGTCGCCCGTGGTCGCGCCGGAAAACACCAGATCCTCCGAGCGTCCGTAGCAGGCGGACATCATGGTCTCTTGCTTGCCGAGATTTCCGAAAATGCCCCTCTTAAACGTTAAACCTCCTCCTGCGGTGAGAAAACATGCGTTAAGCAAATGTGTTTTGAGGAAAAATCGTCACCGCTGAGAGTAATTCGGCTCTTTGAGCACTTTGTTTTGACTCGCTGAGCTCTTTTAAAAGCTCTCGCGCACATTTAATCGGTGGAATACGGACCGCTGATGGTAAAGTTGACAAAACAGTCACATCAGCTTCTGACGGCTCGATGTGATGTGGCAGATTCTCCTACAGTCGTGTTCCCGTGAGACGGACGGGAAGCGCTGGCGCTTCAGATATTTCGGTAAAAAGATTCTGCACATGCAACAGAAATCCTCCGAGGTGAAAAGAAAGTGCTAATGCTGTGATTTAGGAACGCAGTATTCACCACATTACAGAAGCACGTCTTTACCTGTGTGCAGCCAGAACTTGATGTGCTTCATTCCCACCGTGAGCAGCTTGTCCATGCGGAAGGGGTTTCCTTTCACCACGAAGATCTTGTCTTTGTGTCCTCTGTGGCAGAGAGAACGACTCAGTTTGCTGCACATCATTTTTTTTTTTTTTTTTTTAACCATCGAATGGGTTTGTTTTACCTGGATTTGGCCAATTTTTCGCCTTTTTTCCAGTCCCAGATGACTATGGAATGGTCTTCATCGATTCCCACAGACACTAAACTCTTTCCATCCGCTACACGGAGCAGAGAAACAAGAGAACGTGAACCAAAAATGCACATTAAAAGTCGTTTATAAAAGATTCTAGTTCAAATAAATGCTTCTGAAACATATTAAGCATCAAAAAGCTGTTTTCAACACGGATAATAATAATAAGAATAAGCACCATTATTAACAATTGAGCAAACAGTTTGATTGACAGGCGATCTGACCAATCATAACCCAGAATCGGCCAATTTGTCCGTCAAAGCGGTCAGGGGAGTCAGTAGATGAACGTTGGTGAACTTGAATCACGTCTTGAAACAACATTCGTGTTTATTTGATGCTATAAATGAACTAGTATGAAGAGACGATCGAGGAGCGACACATTAAACACACACACTTCTTTGAAAAATTATGCTATATTAAATATGAATCTGTTTCATTCGTTCCTCTTTGCTCCAGGATTTATTTTTCACCGCGTGAGAACATGATGTGTGGCGTGAGAGCGGACATAGCAACAGTAACTAAAGGGGGCGGGGCTTTGCGAAGGGTCAATTCAGCACCAATAATAATTAGAATGATTGAAAGATCATGTGACACTAAAGACTGGACTAATGATGCTGGAAAAAGCTCAGCTTTGTATAAGATATGAATTTGGATTACTTTGCCAATTGCAATGATTAAAAAGTTCTGCCAATTTGACATGAATTTGAACTCAAATATCAAAAGCTTCTCGTCTGGTGTCCGTGCATACTGACCTGTGAACTCTAGAGCACAAACCCCTCGCTGATGCTGACCCTTCAGTAGAGATAAACACTTGAGCGTCTGGATGTCCCACACATGGATGGCCGGATCTCGACCCACCTGACACACACACACAGCATTTCAACAATTGCACACCCTTCACATTTACAGAGAAATCCACAACTTGTTGTTGTTTTAGATATCTGTCACCTGTCCGGTGGCCACGAAATCTTTCAGCGGATGCACCGTGAGGCTCAGGATATCGTCGTCATGACCGAGGTAGAAGCGCTGCGTGTGCTGCTGTCTGTTATACACCACCGCTACAGCCGCCACGTGATACACCACCTCTCCGGCCTGGGTGTAAAACAGATTATTCCTGCAGTCGCAGCCCCTGTACCTGAGACACAGACACACAGAGAGACAGACGTCACGTCACATGACCTGTGCCCATCAGTGACCGCTGGAGAAACCATCAATTCTGAACTATATGTGGATAATCAGATTGAAAATACATATTTTTAAAATTCATCTAATTTGGCATTATAATGGATTAATTCTGTAAATATAAAATCATATAATACAAACTATATAAAAAAATATTGTATTATAATATATATTACAATGTATCGATATTATGCATATATAATTACATCAAAAATTATATATAAAAAAAATATAATATATATATATATATAAATAATGAGTATATATTATATAGTAAATTATATTTTTTAATATGAATATAAAATAATGTATATATATATATATAGTAAATGATTTATTAATAATTCAAATATATTTTATCATATATAAATATAAATGATATTTTACATTATAATTTATAATATGTATATAAAATAATTGATATATATATATATATATATAAATGATTTATTAATAATTCAAATATATTTTAGCATATATAAATAATATAAATATATATTGTATATTATAATTTATAATATGTATATAAAATAATTTATATATATAATAAACGATTTATTAATAATTCAAATATATCTGATCATATATAAATAATATAAATGTAATTATATTGTATATTATAATTTATAATATGTATATAAAATAATTTATATATATAATAAATGATTTATTAATAATTCAAATATATTTTATCATATATAAATAATATAAATATATATTATATTGTATGTTATAATTGATAATATGTATATAAAATAATTTATATATATATAATGATTTATTAATAATTCAAATATATTTGATCATATATAAATTATATAAATATAATTATATTGTATATTATAATTTATGATATGTATATAAAATAATTTATATACATATGTAATGATTTATTCATAATTCAAATATATTTTATCATTTATAAATAATATAAATGTAATTATATTGTATATTATAATTTATAATATGTATATAAAATAATTTATATATATATAATGATTTATTAATAATTCAAATATATTTGATCATATATAAATAATATAAATATATATTGTATATAATAATTTATATGTATATATATATATATAATAAATGATTTATTAATAATTCAAATATATTTGATCATATATAAATAATATAAATATATATTATAATTTTTAACATGTATAATAAAATGAATGGATAAAAACATAAGTCGCATATACACATTTAGATATCGTGACAGTGTCAAAGACACTCATATCAAACGCATCATGACGCTGGCAGTAAATGTACCCGTGGACGAACTGCAGGCGTAACCCCTCGTCCGGAGCTTTCTGCCTCTTCAGAGATCCAGCCAGTTTCTTCTTGAGCTGAGGAAGATCTTCCTTATACACCTGAGGGGAGTTTGGGAGAAGAGTTACAGGGCAAAATCCACTCATTCACAGATTTAGAAAAAGCATAAAGGGCAACAGTAGGGAAGCATCCAGCCAATCAGCTGTGAAAATAATGAGAGGAACAGAATTAAAGCAGCGGAGCATGTCTGTTACATAAAACACTGGCCACAGGCCACTCCAAATACAGACACTGGGACGGAAAACCCTCTCCGTTCTTGCCTGACGCTCGTAGTTCATCTGGGCTTCCTGCTCGATGTCCGAGTCCAGTTCAGGAACGTCGGAAAGGTCGGAGTCGGATTCGCCGCTGTTAGAGTCCGCGTATCCCTCTGTGAACACGATTCATTTTCAAAACAAAGTAACATTAATACTCATTTCTATTCAGTTTCACGATTAGATCACCTTGCAGCAGTGGCTCCAGAACTCCGTTCATGACGCCTTCCGGCAGAAACCTCCACTGGAACACGGAGTGATCCGCTCCGCCCGTGCTCAGAACCCACTGCAGGTCATGTGACCAGCGCACATTGGTCACATGGGCGGAGTGGCCGATGTATTTCTTGAATTTGGCAGCTAAAAGAATCACATCTGTTAGCGCACACTGGTGCATTTGCGCACGGATGACAGGATATCAGGAGAAGAAAGCGGACCTTTCTTGAGACAGGGGAATCTGAAGAGTTTGACGAGGCCGAAGTCGTCGCCCGTCACCAGGACAGCACTGCTGTAGTTGGCGTCCACAGAATTGATGTCATTGACGTTGGAATATTTAGGCCAGATTCCGTTCACCTCCGGTCCGAGAACACACGTCCACGTCATCCAGTGGATTCCTTTGGCTTCCTCCTTCGGCAGGAATTTACCAGCTAGGATCACGGAACAAGGGTTTATCTTCAGTTAAACTGTGAGCATGAAATGATTCATAAAATATAGCATGTTATTAAGTGACTTCTGCAGCATTACTGATTACTGGACAACAGTTTTACAGTACGATATTTTATAATATATAAGTAATATGAGTATATATTATATTGTATTTCATCATTATATCTATATATATATGAAACACATTTAATATTGTATTCTAAATAATTCTAAAATATTTTATAATATAAGTATTTAGTATATAGTCATCAAAACCTTCTCAAAAGTTCATGAAAATTCATTAATAAATCATGGAAAAGTCATGAAAATGATTTTATAACTATTTATGCATTCTGACTTTTCGAATTTAAATGAATTTTTCCAGAATTATTATTCATTTAAAAACGCATGCCTTTTAAATGAATAAATATTTAAAACTTACAGACTTCTCCAAGACTTATTAACAATTTCTCAAGACCCACTTTTTGAGAACGAAATCATCATTTTAAAAGAGTTTTTCACTGTTTATCAAGAAAAAAAGTGTTTGTTTGTTTTTTAGTTTTTGACTGTGAAAACCTTAGTAGTTAAAAATGAAAAATTGCATATATACACACGTGTTTCCAAACACGTATTTTAAGTCCCGTAATAAACTGGAATAAAGTATTTTATACAAGAGTTCATTCTGGTTCTCGAATCTGATTGGCTGAGAGCCTTTTCTGGTGTCACGTCACCTTTCTGAAACAAAACACGGCTTGATTAACTCTTTCCCTGCCAGTGCTTTTTAAAAAATTGCCAGCCAAACTTTCATGGTATATTTTGATGTATGAATATCTGAAAATGCAATATATCAAAAGAAAGAAGAGCCTCTGCTTTTAAACAACAACAACAACAAAAAAACACTAAGGCTGCGTTCACACTCGTCATGTTCGGTTGGATTAAAACGAACCCTGGTGCGATCGCTCTGTTAGTGCGGTTCGTTTGAAGATATGTGAACGCTGCCATCAGAACCCTGGTGCGGACCGAGACCGCTGAAAAGATGGGTTTTATGACGTATATTTGGCGACGGACTCGCTTACCGAACACTCAAAACAACGCTGTGTTCTGGATTAAACAATCATTTTATGCTTTATTTTGACCAGCTGAGAATCACGAAGAGCTCATCAAATGCTCAAAACATCAGCAGGATTTCCTCCGTCGTATGCAAAAACAAATATTGATGAGGTGCTTCTCCTCCTCGTTGCTCCACATTTGCCCTCGATTCATTTTGGATACACGGATCTTTCCGCGTCGACTTGTAGCGTCGCATCTTGTGACATCACGTCCTGTTTTGGGTTCGTTTACACGCCTTTGGTCCGTGTCCCGTTCATATATCAACCGAACCGCACCAGATTTCGTTTGGAAGCGGAGCGAGGCCCGTCTTTTCAGCGGTCTCGGTCCGCACCAGGGTTCTGATGGCAGCGTTCACATATCTTCAAACGAACCGCACTAACAGAGCGATCGCACCAGGGTTCGTTTTAATCCAACCGAACATGACGAGTGTGAACGCACCCTTAGTGTTTTTTTTTTGTTGTTGTTGTTTAAAAGCAGAGGCTCTTCTTTCTTTTGATATATTGCATTTTCAGATATTCATACATCAAAATATACCATGAAAGTTTGGCTGGCAATTTTTTAAAAAGCACTGGCAGGGAAAGAGTTAATCAAGCCGTGTTTTGTTTCAGAAAGGTGACGTGACACCAGAAAAGGCTCTCAGCCAATCAGATTCGAGAACCAGAATGAACTCTTGTATAAAATACTTTATTCCAGTTTATTACGGGACTTAAAATACGTGTTTGGAAACACGTGTGTATATATGCAATTTTTTATTTTTAACTACTAAGGTTTTCACAGTCAAAAACTTTTCTTGATAAACAGTGAAAAACTCTTTTAAAATGATGATTTCGTTCTCAAAAAGTGGGTCTTGAGAAATTGTTAATAAGTCTTGGAGAAGTCTGTAAGTTTTAAATATTTATTCATTTAAAAGGCATGCGTTTTTTGAGCATTTGATGAGCTCTTCGTGATTCTCAGCTGGTCAAAATGTTTGTACACGCATAAAATGATCACGTTTAATCCAGAACATGTTTTGAATGTTCGGTAAGCGAGATCCGTCGCCAAATATACGCCATAAAAGCCGACCAATCAGGTCGTGACCGTATGCTTATGCATTTGGTTCGGTGACTTCAGGTTCGCTGTTAAAAATGCCAGTGTGAACGCTAAGAGGACCAGGACTAGATGTTCTGTTTTTGTTTTTTGGTCCGGTCCAAACGAACTACAAGTGTGAACGCACCCTAAATATTAGCTATCGCTTGTTTCTGGTTCATCTGCGTTTCGATTTCAGAAGTTGCGTAACCGTATAACAGTGAAAACACGGAGTGTTAACGGAGAATCGTACTTGGCATCCTGTAGAAGAATCTTTCTCCAGCTCCATCGTTGGTCTGCAGGAACCGGCTGTCCACGGACCAATCCAGGTGCGTTATGAAGCAAGTGGACTTGTTGCACTCTCCCACTTTTTTATAGCGCTGGGCCACAGCGTAGATGTCCACGAACCCGTCGTTGGAGCCCACGGCCAAGTAAGAGCCGTCGGGCGAGAACTTGAGCTCGTGAATGACCTCCTTCCTGTCCTTGATGTGGACCACCTCCGTCATGTCCCTTAGACAAGAAGACATAAAACTCTCAGCTCGTGCACGTGCATCTGAAATAACCGAGTGTAGACGATCCAGATTTAATCACCTGACACGAAGGACAGTGAAAGAGCCGTCCTTCATGCCGAGGGCGAGCTGGGAGCCGTCGTTGTTGAAGGAAACGCTGCGGACGGCCTCTTCCATGTTGCAGCGAGCGATCAACGTGTGTTCGGACAAACTCCACAGTCTGTTTGATGACAATTAAAAAGGATGCATTTCTACCAGTGTAGCTTCATTCTACTGTGTGAACTGATGTGGTGTCAACTAAAATCCAATAGAAGGATTGCACTGACCGTACAGATCGATCGTCGCTGCCCGTGACGGCCAGCGGCTGTTTGGGATGCAGGTCAAGGGCCCAGAGTTCCCCTTCCGAGTGACCCTGCATGATCAAGAGCGGTTTATCTCTGTCTCGCACCATCACCTCAAAGATCTCACTGTCTTGAGTTCCCGCTAGGATCCGGTCGGCCCTCCAACACACGCTGCGGATGGACAGACCTGGAGGAGGAAGAGGCGTTCAGATGAATCAAATAAAGGCTGACAAGGAAAGAAGGAGATCAATGCAGCCTGACATGTCTGCTCACCGGGAAAATATCATGTTTGGGATTTGTGCGCCAGTATGTAATGGTTTAGTAGTGGTTGTGGTACTTATGTGGCACTAATTCCATGGGATGTTATTGTTCGGGAATGTTCCTGGTTCAACACCACTTAAGATTAACACAAACCCCAATTCTGTGGAAACAAAACAACTTGACTTGATTGAATCTGGATTTTTGAGTCATTTGTAAAATGATCAAATATAATAATCAAATATATAAATCATACTGTTCTGGTTTGGGATTTATTGGAGTAATAATATTAGTCTGTTTTTAGGATTTTTAGAGTCATTTATAAAACTAATGACTTCAATTATATTCATAATATTCAAATATATAAATAATATTCATCTGTTTTGGGATTTTTTTTTTAAAAAATCCTTTTAAATTATATTAATAATATTCATCTATTTTGGGACTTTTTTAGGGTAATATGAAAAATGGATGACTTGAATTATATTAATAATATTCAAATATATAAATAATTTTCATCTGTTTTGGGATTTTTTAAAAAAAATCCTTTTAAATTGTATTAATAACATTCATCTATTTTGGGATTTTTTTTTAGGGTAATTTGTAAAATGGATGACTTGAATTATATTAATAATATTCAAATATATAAATAATTTTCATCTGTTTTGGGATTTTTAAAAAAAAAAATCCTTTTAAATTATATTAATAATATTCATCTATTTTGGGACTTTTTTAGGGTAATTTGTAAAATGGATGACTTGAATTATATTAATAATATTCAAATATATAAATAATATTAATATGTTTTGGGATTTAAAAAAAAAATCCTTTTAAATTATATTAATAATATTCATCTATTTTGGGATTTTTTAGGGTAATTTGTAAAATGGATGACTTGAATTATATTAATAATATTCAAATATATAAATAATTTTCATCTGTTTTGGGATTTTTAAAAAAAAATCCTTTTAAATTATATTAATAATATTCATCTATTTTGGGATTTTTTAGGGTAATTTGTAAAATGGATGACTTGAATTATATTAATAATATTCAAATATATAAATAATTTTCATCTGTTTTGGGATTTTTAAAAAAAAATCCTTTTAAATTATATTAATAATATTCATCTATTTTGGGACTTTTTTAGGGTAATATGAAAAATGGATGACTTGAATTATATTAATAATATTCAAATATATAAATAATATTAATATGTTTTGGGATTTTTTTTAAAAAATCCTTTTAAATTATATTAATAATATTCATCTTTTTTGGGATTTTTTTAGGGTAATTTGTAAAATGGATGACTTGAATTATATTAATAATATTCAAATATATAAATAATTTTCATCTGTTTTGGGATTTAAAAAAAATCCTTTTAAATTATATTAATAATATTCATCTATTTTGGGATTTTTAAAAAAAAATCCTTTTAAATTGTATTAATAACATTCATCTATTTTGGGATTTTTTTTAGGGTAATTTGTAAAATGGACGACTTGAATTATATTAATAATATTCAAATATATAAATAATATTAATATGTTTTGGGATTTTTTTTAAAAAATCCTTTTAAATTATATTAATAATATTCATCTTTTTTGGGATTTTTTTAGGGTAATTTGTAAAATGGATGACTTGAATTATATTAATAATATTCAAATATATAAATAATTTTCATCTGTTTTGGGATTTAAAAAAAAATCCTTTTAAATTATATTAATAATATTCATCTATTT
The DNA here is from genome assembly GCA_037194245.1 of Opsariichthys bidens. Lineage (NCBI taxonomy): Eukaryota > Metazoa > Chordata > Actinopteri > Cypriniformes > Xenocyprididae > Opsariichthys > Opsariichthys bidens. The sequence continues at coordinate 18,600,195 of CM074299.1, forward strand.
TGGGATTTTTAAAAAAAAAATCCTTTTAAATTGTATTAATAACATTCATCTATTTTGGGATTTTTTTAGGGTAATTTGAAAAATGGACGACTTGAATTATATTAATAATATTCAAATATATAAATAATTTTCATCTGTTTTGGGATTTTTAAAAAAAAATCCTTTTAAATTATATTAATAATATTCATCTATTTTGGGACTTTTTTAGGGTAATATGAAAAATGGATGACTTGAATTATATTAATAATATTCAAATATATAAATAATATTAATATGTTTTGGGATTTTAAAAAAAAATCCTTTTAAATTATATTAATAACATTCATCTATTGTGGGATTTTTTTGGGTAATTTGTAAAATGGACGACTTGAATTATATTAATAATATTCAAATATATAAATAATATTCATTTGTTTTGGGATTTTTAGAGCCATTTTGAAAAATAAATGACTTGAATTATATTAATAATACTCAATTACATAAATATATTATTACTGTAATTACTATAATATTACTCTGTTTTGGGATTTTTCAAATATCATTTTAAATTCTAATAATAATATTAATCTGTTTTGGGATTTTAAAAAAATCATTTTTAAATTATAATAATATTATTATTCTGTTTGGGGACTTTTTAGTATCATTTGTAAAACGGATGACTTAAAATACATTAATAATAATCAAATATATGAATAATATTCATCTGTTCTGGGATTTATTAGAGTAATTTGTAAAATGGACTTGAATTATGTTAATAATAATCAAATATATAAATAATATTCATCTGTTTTGGGATTTTTTGAGCCATTTTGTAAAATAAATTAATTGAATTATATTTATAATACTCAATTATATAAATAATATTCATCTGTTTTGGGATTTTTTTGAAAGTGAGTTTCATTGTTTTTATTCGACGCATTTTCAGCATCATATCAATGAGGACAAAAAAAAAGAAACGTTTAATTTCATAAGAGACTGTAGTTCGTTCATCCACCGAGGAAAAACAGTTCGACCTGTAAAGGGCGCTTTGTTTACGGGCCAATTAATATAAGCAGAAAAATACAAGCTTCATTCTCAAAGGTGGTTCGCTGGTGTTTTCAGCAGGACAGAATTTAATTGGCTCGTTAAAACCCCCCAAAATGAAGCTCTATGGCTGAGAAAGTCCAAAACACGCCATTCTGAAACCTAATTTGGACAACCCAGCAAAATGTCAAATAAACAAACCCAGTGTGGATCGTTCCCACTTTGACGTCTCTGTTATGTTTTGTCTGGGTTGTTTCAAATAAAACAGACCTAAATGAGTCAAAACTAGTGAAAGTCCATTATTGTATAATGAACGTGGAGAGCAGCTCACGTGACAAATGTTTGAGTTCAGTTTGAGATCTCTTCAGAAACTGAGACAACTGAGGGCGGTTTTTCAAAAGACTCTCAGCTGCGTTTCTTTGCGAGAAACACATTAACAAATGATCTTTCGTGCAGGAAGCATTCGGAGAGGAGCGTGAAGAGATTTTGGTTTCAGACTGACCAGACCTGATCGTTTGTTCTCCCACCCAATTATCTGACAGTCTTCTGCTGTGAAACTGGTGACAGCTTCATTACTACAAGACGTACATCTGCTGAAAACACTGTCACTTCGGAGATATAAGCGCAGGCGACGTTTCCATGGCGACTGAATCCCTTATACACTGGCTTTCCTTTACTGCCATATGAACGGTCTCTTCCTGTTTAAGACCGTCTGCTTTATTGATCAGGTATTGTATTTTTAATCTACATCACTGAATGCAATTTCCTTGAAAAATGCTCATTAAAGGAACAAGCTTTTGTGGTTCCAGTGATTCACACAAACAGCATCGCTGAATCCAGCCATAAAAACAGAATGACAACATTTGAATGTATAAAAAAATGTGAATATTAAAGCACAAAAACGTTTTGTTCAATTACAGCCTACCGCTTTTGTGTGTGTCCTCAAAGTGTCCAATTTGGTGAAAATATCGAACTTCGTTTAGGAGATATAGACATTTATATATATACAGGGAGTGCAGAATTATTAGGCAAGTTGTATTTTTGAGGATTAATTTTATTATTGAACAACAACCATGTTCTCAATGAACACAAAAAACTCAAAATCAAAGCTGAATATTTTTGGAAGTTTTAGTTTTTAGTTTTAGCTATTTTAGGGGGATATCTGTGTGTGCAGGTGACTATTACTGTGCATAATTATTAGGCACCTTAACAAAAAACAAATTTATACCCATTTCAATTATTTATTTTTACCAGTGAAACCAATATAACATCTCAACATTCACAAATATACATTTCTGACATTCAAAAACCAAACAAAAACAAATCAGAGACCAATATAGCCACCTTTCTTTGCAAGGACACTCAAAAGCCTGCCATCCATGGATTCTGTCAGTGTTTTGATCTGTTCACCATCAACCACAGCCTCCCAGACACTGTTCAGAGAGGTGTACTGTTTTCCCTCCTTGTAAATCGCACATTTGATGATGGACCACAGGTTCTCAATGGGGTTCAGATCAGGTGAACAAGGAGGCCATGTCATTAGATTTTCTTCTTTTATACCCTTTCTTGCCAGCCACGCTGTGGAGTACTTGGACGCGTGTGATGGAGCATTGTCCTGCATGAAAATCATGTTTTTCTTGAAGGATGTAGACTTCTTCCTGTACCACTGCTTGAAGAAGGTGTCTTCCAGAAACTGGCAGTAGGACTGGGAGTTGAGCTTGACTCCATCCTCAACCCGAAAAGGCCCCACAAGCTCATCTTTGATGATACCAGCCCAAACCAGTACTCCACCTCCACCTTGCTGGCGTCTGAGTCGGACTGGAGCTCTCTGCCCTTTACCAATCCAGCCACGGGCCCATCCATCTGGCCCATCAAGACTCACTCTCATTTCATCAGTCCATAAAACCTTAGAAAAATCAGTCTTGAGATATTTCTTGGCCCAGTCTTGACGTTTCAGCTTGTGTGTCTTGTTCAGTGGTGGTCGACTTTCTGCCTTTCTTACCTTGGCCATGTCTCTGAGTATTGCACACCTTGTGCTTTTGGGCACTCCAGTGATGTTGCAGCTCTGAAATATGGCCAAACTGGTGGCAAGTGGCATCTTGGCAGCTGCACGCTTGACTTTTCTCAGTTCACGGGCAGTTATTTTGCGCCTTGGTTTTTCCACACGCTTCTTGCGACCCTGTTGACTATTTTGAATGAAACGCTTGATTGTTCGATGATCACGCTTCAGAAGCTTGGCTATTTTAAGACTTCTGCATCCCTCTGCAATATATCTCCCTATTTTTGACTTTTCTGAGCCTGTCAAGTCCTTCTTTTGACCCATTTTGCCAAAGGAAAGGAAGTTGCCTAATAATTATGCACACCTGATATAGGGTGTTGATGTCATTAGACCACACCCCTTCTCATTACAGAGATGCACATCACCTAATATGCTTAATTGGTAGTAGGCTTTCCAGCCTATACAGCTTGGAGTAAGACAACATGCATAACGAGGATGATGTGGTCAAAATACTCATTTGCCTAATAATTCTGCACTCCCTGTATGAACACACAAAAAATGACCATTGATTGAATTCTTACTTGCATTGTATTCTGATTTTTCTATGAATTTCTGATTTTCACATGGTGTTTTCGTCTTGATCGGACAAACGGTTTCTAAGATATTTGTGAATGTTGTTTAAATGTTAAATCGCAACGTTGCATTAACCATAAGGTGAAACCTAGCATTGGGATCGGCAAGGATTCATGGATCAACTCCCGTGAAAATAAGTTAAAAGCATGTAAATAATTTTTCACCACTAGGTGGCGCTGGCTTCGATGGTCGATATGGGGAAATTTGACATTACTCGACTTGGCATGATGCCCCGAATCTAACGAGACCGCTTTTATGATTTTTGGACAAACCATTCAGAAGTTATAAGCAAAAACAGCCATTTTTGCATCTCCAGACCAGTAGGTGGCGCTGCACCGAAACACAGCATGCAACCTCAGGTCACGCTTGTGATGACGGACCAAGTTTGGTCTTGTTTTTTGAAAACAAAATCGACTTTCGTCGGCAGGATTTGAAGATGATCTGGTTCAATTTTCATGAAAATCGGCCTCGGAGTTCGAAAAAGTAGGTGTTTCGGGACAATTCAAAATAGCGGGAAAACGACAATCGAATCGTCTTGAGCCAATGAATCAGAAGAAAAAATTATTTTGTTTCCAGCCCTTATGGTTAAACAGCATAAATATAAATGCAAGAACAGTCGGACAGTGGGTGGCGCTATTTTATTACATTTAAAAAAGATTAATTAAATTGTTAAATTAGCAATTTGGTGATTACCACCATTTTTGATAAGAAATTTATGTTAAATCATAAAACAGAATAACACAGAATTTCAGAAACTAAAATGCTATTATTGTGCAAATTTGATTAAACATCCTTTTTGATAATTAAAATGTAATTTTTTGACTGTATTAAAGCATAAAAAAGCCATAATAAGTTTGCAGAGAAGCATGTTAAGAAATACTTTTTTATCGGAAAAACACAGCCGGTTATTCGGCTTTGAAACATACGTTCCGCGTCGCAATGGTTTTGTTTTGGTCTGTGTGACTCCGCCCACTGCCAATTTACCCAATAGTATTTGAAATACAGTTGGCAGTTGGTGGAAAACACAGCGATGCAATCCAGCCAATGAACTGGCCTTCCAGTGTCAGTTTCATTCGTGTTTGTTGCGTGACGTGGGCGTGAGCGTCGAGCCTAAAGAGGAGGTTTGAATTTGAACTGCAGTACCCACTTCAACCACCAGCTGTCAATATTACATACTGCACCTTTAAGTACCTTTGAGTAATCTGGCATAATTCACACACGTTTTCACATGTTCATTGGGGCTGGTCAGATTGCCGAATGCTAAATAGTTGTTTTATATGTTAATGTAGACAGTTAAATGTTAGTGAAATATAAGCTTTGTTGTGTTGTGAAGGCTACGAGTATATCGCATAGTATCCATAGAAAAATCCCTGATGTGATGTTTCACCTTTATAGCCCTGTTCTGCCTCCCTGAGGTCAATCTTGGTGATGGGTTTGAAATCCACATCCCACAGCCTCACGCATCCATCACGCCCACCGGTGGCGAAGCCTTCTTCACACGAATGCATGCTGAAGATCCCTGCCTGCAGAATCAAGGAAACAGGTCACAACCGTCGCCACATGCTGCTGAATTCACTATAGGCGCACGACGCTGACGACGATCTGACCGCAACTCTGTCAGTGAACCTATAGCAGACATGTGATGTGTACACAGTAAAAACCCCAGAGTTAAATCAACTCTGTGTGTTAAAGTAACACTGAAGCGGAGTTAAAGTTAATTAAGCAATTAATTAAGCGATGATTGAACATTAATGATGAACGCCTGCTGTTAACAAGCAGAATCACTGAAGAATAGAGAAACACAAGAACTACAACTGACTTCAGTCACAGTCTTAAATGAAATCAACTGACGATAAAAGACATTCAATCTCTGAAGAGTGTGACTTTAACGCTATTTAGAGCGGGACCAAATGTGATCTGAGCAGAGTTGATTTAACTCTGGGCGTTTTACTGCGTATGTGTGATGAGCTTCACTCACTCCGTGCGCCGCCTGTATGGTTCGTGTCAGGTTGAGTCCTTTCCACACGTAAATGTCTCCGTTAAGAGCGCCTGAATACGTTACTTCATCTTTCGCCGTTGCCAAGCACAGGATGGTTTGCAGGTCCCCCGTCTTTCCGAAAATCCCTCGTTTTGGCGTCAAAGCATTGCCACATAATGTCCAAAACTATGAGACAAAAGAGAAATTATCTACTGAAAAACAACTCCTGATTTACAGTAATTTACCGTATTTACCGTATCTTCACACAAGTCTGTCAACTTTTGCTTTTTCTTTAGTGTTTCATGTTACTTCTTCTCTAGATCAGTGTCTGTTTTCTTCACAATATTCCTCATTTAAATAGTTCATACGCAGAATAAAGGGGCGGGGCCTGGTTGAGTTAGTAGTGTGTCGGTTACGTTAAGGGGCGGGACATTTCCCAAACGCCAATCACAACACACTGCTCCAGCCGGCCAATCAGAGCACAATGTGCTGTTCAGAAGGAGGGGCTTCATAGAGACAGGAAGTAAACAGAGCGTTACTGACAGACTGAGAAGAGAGGCGCTGCAACAATGGAGAATAATGAACATTCAAGCATGAAAACCTGCTCTATTAGAGCCGAAAACAACATCAAGGGCACAATATGGACCACTTTTTAAAATATAGTGTGTGTATCATTAGGTGTCGTAAATTTGACAGAATTTTCATTTTTGGAAGTACTGTTCCTTTAAATGATATTTCTCTGTCTCAGTGTGTTATTCAGTATGTTAGTGGGTTTATTGCTGTCTATGAAAAACACAACATCTGCAGTAAAGACAAAAACAAACAACAAAGGAAAGAACGAATAAATTACTGCATCTTTTCCCGCTGATGCCTCATTTGTTTCTTTCCGAGAGCGCAGGAATCATCTCGGGTTCGAGTGAACTTTGTCTCAGGGGTTTGACTCACTTTAATGTGCTTGACTCCGCAGCTCACCAGCCTGTGCGGCAGAAACGGGTCCCAGGAAATATCGAAGATCTGAAAGCGCAGCACAAACAGGTGGAATAAACACGTCAACACCTCCACAACATCAAGCACCAAACCTGATCACACGGAATCAAGTCTAAACTTGTACAAAATTAGCATAAATGAATGCACAAACAAACACGTACTACGTATTACAGGATGTTTTCGAAAAATCCCTAAGCATAAGCATGAGCTTATGAGCAATGTTTTGCTATTTAGCTAATAAGTTAAGAACAATGCATGAAGGCTTTTATTCGACATTATTTTTTTTCTTTTCATTAATGCAATTATACTATGCAATTTTTCTTGAAATGCATAGCTTTCTGTAAATTGTATAGCTTGAATGCATTGAAATATGGAGCATTTTGTGACGAGCAGGGCGTGGCGAGAGCCGTGAGGGAACGAGACCGGTGTAGTGCGCAGCTGACGCTCATTTTCACTCGCGCCGTTCCCTCACGGCTCTCGCCACGCCCTGCTCGTCACAAAATGCTCCATATTTCAATGCATTCAAGCTATACAATTTACAGAAAGCTATGCATTTCAAGAAAAATTGACTATAATTATATATACCAATAATTATCAATTATCAAGCTTGATAATTACATGACATGGCGCCTTCTAATCAACATTATTTTTTATCTTCTTTACTAATTGTGTTTTAACAATAAAATATGCATTAAATAAAATACACCTTGAATGCATACATTTAAATTGCAATAGGAATAATGCATGAAGGCTTTTATTCAACATTGTTTTTTTTCTTTTCATTAATTTTAAACGATGCAATTTTTCTTTCAGATCAGGCCGATTGCTTCATTACTATAATGTAAATTGAATAGCTTGAATGCATTGAAATATTGAGCATTGTGTGACGAGCAGTGCGTGGCGAGGGCCGTGAGGGAACGGCATGAGTGATAATGAGCGTCAGCTGCGCACTACACCGGTCTCGTTCCCTCACGGCTCTCGCCACGCCCTGCTCGTCACACATTGACTATAATTATATATATAGCTTGATAATTACATGACATGGTGCCTTTTAATCAACATTATTTTTATCTTCTTTACTAATTGTGTTTTAATAATAAAATATGCATTAAATAAAATACACCTTGAATGCATACATTTAAATTGCAATAGGAATAATGCATGAAGCCTTTTAATCACCATTAGGTTTCTTCTAATAAAAATGCATTCATCCTGATTTGTTATTTGCATTCATTATCTGCACATAAACATCCCTTAAAGCACTCCTGGTGCTCAAACCGTAGAGCTTGCAAGGTCATGGGTTTGATTCCTAGGGAATGCATGAACTGATATACCGTACACCTCGAATGTAATGTGAGTGGCTGGGATAAAAGCATCTGCCAAATGCATAAATGTAAAATGCAAAAGATATAAATTATAAATGGCTTTATATTCCATCGGCAGTTTACATTTTGGCAGTCATGCCGGTGGAGTTGTTGAGCTGGAGCAGGAGAGAGAGAGCGGCAGGGTTTTAATGGCACCTTAGGGAATCTTCTGGTGTCTGGATCTTCACTAAGCTGCTCTGTCATCTCAAACTGTGTGTGTGTGTTTCAGATTTGGAAACATCTGTCATTTCATACATTGAAATGCTCCTCTGTATTGTAGCATATAATAACTTATTCATAACGCTCTTAACAGTTATTCATTCACATCACTGAGGTGTAGCATCTGTTGCTATGGGAACGGTCCTACCGTGTGTGTGTGAAGCGTATGCATTATTTTTTAACTTCGTGCACTAGATCTTTCTGATATGACTGGAACGCTGGACTCGGCAGTTTTGACATAAATTAACTGATGCGGGTAATGAAGAACAGTCCGTTCTGTCTTACCCTATCAGAATGTCCCGTGGCGGTGGCTAAGACACGCCCTTTTTTCCAGTCCCAGACGCACACAGTGTTTTTGGCATCGAGCCCCACCGAAGCTAAACGCTGATCATTCAAACATAAACGACAGGAGAAAATACGCAGATTTTAATCATGACACACATACAAAATACATGACAAAAACATGTTCGTATTCAAATAGTCAATGACGATGCATGAATGCATCTGACCAATCAGAATCCAGCATTCATTATATCAGAAACGATTTGACTCACCTGCCCGTCGGCGTCAAAGGCGAGACAGGCCACACCGTGAGTGTGAACGTCTCTCAGGATGGACACCGTCGTCAGGGTGTAAGAGTCCCACACGCAGATATACGGATCCTTCCCGACCTGACCTGTGGCCACCTGGATCTTATCCGGATGCAGCGCTAGACTGACAACAGGAGAGATGCATGCTGTGAATTACACTGAAAGAACGAAAGAAACACTGAAAGACACTCAAGTGTTTCGTTTGAGGTAGCAAATTTAAAACGTTATATATAGATCTAGTAGTTCAGCCATGAAACTCTAGATGGCGCAGGCGGATTCTTGCTTGCAATGTGTAATCACATCAAGCTCATTGGTCTCTGCTGATCCTGCAGCCAATCAGATCGCTTGCTCAACATTCTAGTCCTGCAGCGCTTTCAGAGTTCCTCTGAACCCTTCCACCTCCCCCAGCTCCACCTGCCTAGATCTGCTATGAGATTTATGTCTATTTATGCAGCAGCGGCATATCTTTCATGATCACAGCAATGTGTCTGTGTATCTGTTAATATATCGATATATAAAATATCGATTTTTTTATACATAGATACTGAAATATCTGAAACACTTCCAATACTCGTTTCCCGCTGATTAGATAGACGATACCAGCTGCTCTTTCTCTCTCTCTCATCTCTCCGACACACAAACCGCCTCGTTTCATTCGCTCAGGATGAATATTATTAGTGTTGCAGGGCTTGATTTTCAGCACGTATTGCAGATAATTTTACTCACTCCCACAGATTTTGTTCTCACACCCAAAGTGCGCCACATAAATCCGCCTCTCGGTACTAAATTTAGTTCTTTTTCGCTGCTTATTGTGTTTAAACAGTCAAACACACACAAAATAATTATAAAATCCCGGTCTTGGTGAGTATTCACGTAAACAGAGTCAGTTATGTTTGACGTGAACGTAAACAGCTGAGAAAGAAAACGCACGTGTAACAGTGTAATGGATCAGTGCGTCAGCTCTTAAAGTGACAGTAGCCTAATAAATCTGCTGACAAATTATGAGATATTAAAAATATCAATATGGCCATTTTTCCTCATGGAATCAATGTTAAAATTGTGACCAGTGAAAATGCTGAATAGCATGTATATACATATATACACACACATATACATATATATATACACACACACACATATATATGTATATATATATATACATACATACATATATACACACATATACATATATATATATGCATATATATATATACATATATACACACACACATATATATATATATAAATATATACACACATATACATATAACTATATACACACATATATAGTTATATTTAATAGTTTTATATAATTAAAATATATAGTATACAGTAATTTATAGATTATATTATAGAATAATTATTATAGAATTATAATAGAATAATTTTAGATTGATATAATTTTAGAATGTAAGTATTCAGAATATTATGTTTTTTTGTTATACATTGTGTATATAAATATTAATATATTTTTATTTTATCTTCTGATTTATGTGCCACCAAAAAAGAACACACACACACAAAACAAAGGAACACAAACAAACGGAATTGAATCTCATTAAGACAGCTTTAATCCAGAGCTGTACATGAGCACAGAAAAGTGCGATTATGCGACTAAATACTAAAATGAATCCGTGTGGGAGAAACGGATCAGCCCTGCATATATGAGACGCGTCCTTCTGTCTGCACTGACTTTCCTTACAGTTCTCCTCCGACAGAAGATGATGTCACAAATGAATTGAGTCTCTCCACGGCAACGGCTCTGCCATGGTGACGGGCCGCGAGCGCCGGAGCTCAGGGACGTTCTCCGTGCAGCAGGTGGAAAAGAAAGTCGAGGTCGAGATAAACCTGTCAGGAGCGTGAGATCGCTGCGACAAAACCAGAGATGTGACCAAAAAAATCGAATTACTCAGCCAAAAATAATGACGAGACAGCAAATGCAAATGTTGCTGCTGTGTTGACATGTTTCATTTTGAAACAGGAAGTTTGGAACATGTTGACATTATCCATGCTATTTTTGAAAACCCTTTAGTATTATAATTTTAGCATATACTATTACTAGTAAATTTTTTGAATTAGCTTTGATTTATTCATTTTTTTTAAACATAAACATTAATTCTATATTGAATTAATTAACTGTAATTTTCAAATTACTCAAATTACACAAGGAAAAAAAAATTAACTTAGTTTTTGGTCATTTTTAAGTGTTTTTCATCTACACATTTATTTGATTTATTATTATTATTATCTATTATTTTGGTATTATTTATATACTATTGCATTATTAATTAATATTTTGAATGATAATATTTCATACACATAATATATTGAATAATAAAAATGAACCTTTTTTATAATGTCCAGTTTTATTTCAATTTTAGTTTAAAGTTTAGTTATGTGCTTTAGACAGTTTTTTATTTCTATATAGCTTTAATTCTTTTTTATTTTTTAGTATTTTTTATAGTCTTAATTTTATTTTATTTTTAGTAATTTTATTACCTAAATTAGTTTTTAGTTAGTTTATAGTCTGTATATATATATATATATATATATATATATATATATACACACACATTCATTCATATATATATATATATATATCATATTTTTTATACATACTTTATTTCAATTACCAAAAATGACTTTTAATAGTTTTATTAAATATAATATCACTCCTATACTGTGGTAAAAGGATTGCCATGCATTGCCTCAGAGAGGTTATTGCTTTAATAAATATAATGCATGATAATTGTGTCATTATAGCAGGTGCAAAGTGCAGAATCGCAGGGATTTACAGTAAAAGAGCACATGACATTCACTACAGTCCCATTAGGGCCGATATTAGCACCTCGTCCCCCGCCATCAGTAACAGCAGGGGCAACGGGGCAGGAGTTTCCTCTCAATCGCAGATCAAAGGCAGATTAAACAGGGCTAAACTGCCTCAGAGTGTGTGTGTGTGTGTGTGTGTGTGTGTGTGTGTCCGTGAGTTGCAGAACGATCAAAGTCTCTCCATGCCCACTGGCATAAAACCCAAGCCAGCAGCAGTGCCGTGTGCCAGTGCGGTTATGTGCTACAGATGTGCTGCCATCGTGTGTGTGTGTGTGTGTGTGTGTGTGTGTGTGTTACCACATATATGCAAGTAACACCCCGAAGTAGGGAAAAGTGACTAACGAGCTTTATCGCTTTATCTTAATTGCTTCTACTAGACAGCAATGACATTAAATGACCAAGACTGTTGCTTAAAGGGGATAGATGTCAGAAACTTCATAATTGTTTTTTTTTTCTTTATTGCCAATAAACGAACAGCTCGTCATTTCAAAACGAAACCTAGGTTGTCTATGAAAGCCGTGTTTCTCAAACTTTCTCAGCCCAAGGACCACTTTATCTTCCAATTTTTTTCTGAGGACCACCTGACAGAATCCCGCTCTAACACCCCCCCCCCCCCAACAACAACAACGAACTAGGAAGGATAAACTAAATTTAAGTTTAATATGCAACTGTTTCAAGTCAAAAACGAATTATTCAAACACAAATGCAATGATATGATTTATTTCATTTGAAAAAGTAAATGTGAAATGAGCTGCAGCTTAATATGAACAACAAACTGCACGTGTGAAAGATAAAAATAAACCCTGCAATTAAACATACTGTAACAGCCTAGATCCCACGTAATGTCTTTCCATAGAGACATTAGTTTAACACTGAAGTGGAGGGTTTAGGAAGTCTATGGTTGTGGTACTGTGGTACCAAAACTATGGTATCAATAAAATGCTGCAAAAAATGTTCTCCTTAATGTCTAAAAAAAAAAAACACTAAAATGACTGGGATTTTACACGTAAAAGAAAAACTAGTACATTACAAAACTAATATATTTTGAGATTTCCGTCTAAAACTTACACACGTGAATATTAATGACGAGTTCGCGGGCCACCAGGGGGCGATGGCGGAGCACACTTTAAGAATTACTGCTGTAGACGGATATTTATGTGAAGGACTCGGGATCGTTTTTCCTGAAACTCAAAAAGACGTTTATACGGCTCTTCCGTCTGTGACGCGCGGAAGGAACGGATGCTTATACAATGTTCGGGTCAATGCCGAAAGAGTCACGCTGTACTATAATGTCACTGCGGTTCATTTAAACTACAGTCTCACATTTTATATAGTCTCAAATGATCAAACTATCATAACAGGGTCATTTTAATAACCTCACGCGTCGACATGATGCCGGAGAAACATATCCACTGCGATCAGATGAATTTTGACTTTAGTTTTTGGTCATTTGGTCAAGTGTTTTTCATCTATAAATTTATTTGATTTATTATTAGTATTATTTATTATTAATTAATATTTTGAATTTTGAAAATAAGCTTTTTTTTTTATTATAACGTCCAGTTTTATTGACATATCCACGATGATTTTTCATCGCCGTCATTTTTGTTTTTGGGCCATCATCGCGGTCGGCAGCGTTCGTTAAATCTCTATCGCTGCTAAACATCTTTTTAACAAGAACGTTGCCGTGAATCCTCATCAGAGCCCCGAATCACGACGTTACTGTGAACGAGTGCGATCACGAGCGGGAACTTGCCGCTGCAGTTCCCTGAACGGCCACCGGTGTCGCTAAAAGCGCGCGTTTCCGAATTCTACATACAAACCCTTGACTTTAAAGTCAAATTAAAGTGAAAACCGACACTTTATACACATTAATTGGAACGTAACCACCTTTTTACCATCCGCTCAAATTTTGTCTTTGTTGCTCATTAAATATGTGTTTTTTATTCTGAAATGCATCACATTAGGGAAAAAAGCGTTATTTATATGATACTATTTATTAATATTTTGAATGAGCTTTTATTTGTACATTTTCATTTTTATAAAGCTTTAATTTATAAAACAACTTATTTCAGTTAATTGGCACATTTCTAATTTTCTTTTGAGTTTACAGTACTATTTATATTGAGTTATTTCAGTTAAAGATGATTTTTAATAGATTAAGTTAACGATATCAACACTGTTCTGTGCTCAAAATGAAACATTTCTCATCATCATCATCATCATCATCATCAGATGATCCGAGCTGCTCTCCACATTCCTTCTATAGCTAATTCTTGCATTTCAACAACCCCCTAAAGCTACGAATTAAGCTTTGCCGTATATGTAACTCATTTCACACCATTTTATGCAACACTGTAAAAAAAGAAGCCTGGCAACCGCCCGCACCGTCAGTCTATTAATATTACTCCAAAAACAAAAGTTTACACTAACTGAACTGAAATCTCCATCCTGAGAGATGAAAGAACCACCTCTGAGAAACAACACTGTGCTCTGCCAGCGAGAGGAAGGAGAAGAAACACTGACCGTGACTTTGACATCGCTGACAGCGGCGTGCAGCTGCAACTCTGTGGCCATTGATCCAATCAAGGCTCTTCACACACAACAGATAAAAGAGTGTGTGTGTGTGTGTGTGTGTGTGCGCGCGCTCATAAAACATCAGATATTGCAACAAAATCTAATACTGAACACTTACAAACAGATGTTCTGGCTTGAATGGAGCTGATGCGGAGAGTCGGTGAATCTCTCAAAACGCACGTTCATACATGGATTTTAAATTATATTTTGCAAAAAATAACTTTGAGGTGAAATTATTATGAAATTATGAAATTCTACTTCCTAGTCTTCGAAATGGTTTTCACTCAGTACATTTCGCAAGTAATTAAAATGAAGGTTTTTGAGGAAAACACTCCATATAGTGGACGTCAATGGGGTTCAATGTCAGATGTCAGTTTCAGTGCAGCTTCAAAGGCTCTACATGATCCCAGACGAGGAATAAGAGTCTGATCTAGAGAAACCGGCGCACATTTTATTAAAAAAATAAATAAATTATATACTTTTAACCACAGATGCTCGTCTTGCACTGCTCTGATGCGCCACGCATTACGTCATCACGCTGGAAAGGTCACGTGACGTAGGAGAAAGGACCGCGGTATCCAACTTCAAAATTATCCGACATTGTTGTTTGTAAACACTAAACACTGGATCGGTACTTCCTCCTACGTCACGTGACCTTTCCAGCGTGATGACGTAATGCGTGGCGCATCAGAGCAGTGCAAGACGAGCATTTGTGGTTAAAAAGTATATAATTTATTTATTTTTTTTATAAAATGTCGGATGGTTTCTCTAGATCAGACTCTTATTCCTCGTCTGGGATCATGTAGATGCTTTGAAGCTGCACTGAAACTGACATTTGAACCTTGCTGAATCCTGGAATGTTTTCCTCAAAAACCTTAATTTCTTTTCCACTGAGGAAAGAAAGGCAAACATCTCGGATGACATGAGGGTGAGTAAATTATCAGGAAATTTTAATTCGGAAGTGAACTAATCCTTTAATGTTTGATGATCACGTGCGCTTGTTTCTGCCGCTTCTTTATCTGTGTTTTGATCCGGAGATTCTGGAAAATTCCATCAATGGCGAGAAAACGGGTTCAAGGTTTTAAAGAAGTTTTTTTCCTGGCTATACGAATGTAAACGGAACGTTCCATTTTAAAATTTTGCAAACGTTACTTTTTAGTGTTCTCTGAACATTCTAAAAGAACTAATAAGATTTATAAAACGTTAGATGACCTTTCAGGAAAAAAAACTCCACAAACGATGTATAAATAACATTTTTGAGCTCAATTTTTTTAAGAACATTATTAAAGACGAAATAACTTCGAACAAACGTTCTATTAACGTTACCAGAGAAACGTTTATTTAGAACTCGGAGAGAATGTTTGCCAAAGTTCTGCGGACGTTCCATTCGCTGCGAAAGAACACATTGAATTAAATGTGCAATTTTGAAATAGAAAGTCAGAAATACTACGAAACTTCGAAAAATCTTTTTTTTTTTTTTTTTTTTGCAGTGTCGGTGATGCTAAAATTACACACTTCAAAGAGAATCTAAAGAATCCCCACTATGAACCATGAAAAGCAAAACAAATATTCAGATGCATTACAAGAATTAGAATTTGGAGAGAAATAGGTTTAATTATCATGAGAATAATATCTCAACGAGAAAAAAAAAATGTTAAAGTGTTTTAATTTTTTTTTCTATGCACAATATAATTTGTTTATTTTCCCGGACATGTTTCCGCGAGAACGACCCATCACCAGTATGTGTGTTGGGATGCCCGTCGGCGTTTACTCGTGACCCTCTCTGGGTTTGGTGCTGGACCCCTGTGAGTCAGTGAACAGCTGAAGGATTCTGGGAAGGATCTGCAGTCAAATGAACACCAGTGACTGTAGGCCTCCAGGGAGGAAGCTGAAAGGGAATATGAAGAGCGGATGATAAGCCTGCCAGAGAGCGTGTGAGCGCGAGATGTGCCTCCGCAGATGTGCGGTGAAGAGGGACGTCTGACCGCTGTCGTGACAGCGCGCATTCGGAAACGCTGGAAATAATTCTGAGACCTGCAACCAGCGATTCGACGCTAAACAAAACAATGCTATCCGTATGCATAATAATAGAACAAAACTACTGACTGCACTGCAAAAAAAATTCAATGATAATATCTAACTATTCTTAAATCAAGATACATTTACTTGAA
Organism: Opsariichthys bidens; assembly: GCA_037194245.1. Lineage (NCBI taxonomy): Eukaryota > Metazoa > Chordata > Actinopteri > Cypriniformes > Xenocyprididae > Opsariichthys > Opsariichthys bidens. The sequence goes on from CM074299.1 coordinate 18,616,565, forward strand.
ATGCAAAATTGCTTGTTTTTAGCAAGTTTATATCTCGTTTTCCCTTTGAATTATCAGTCTCTGGTGTCTCTAGAAGTTTCAGCTCAAAATCCTCCTCAGATCATTTATTATCGCTTGTCAAATTTGGGTTTGAGCAAAAACACGCCGTTTTTGTGCGCGTCCCTTTAAATGCAAATGAGCCGCTGCTCCAGAAGAGGGCGGAGCTTTAACGGCTCAACAACAACAAAGCTGGAGAATCTCACGCAGACGAAACGAGGAAAGTGTTCAAACGGACGGACGGAGAGACTCAGGAAGACGTTTCTGAACGGTTCGTGGATAAATGGATGTCGTTGCTGTGGAGTCGATCATGTGTCGTCACGTTCGTCTTTTTTCCTCAAATCGACCCTCGTTTGTGAAGCGGTCCGGCGTAAAACGACGGCATCAACAACACTCGACGACAACAACTCTTCCTCTGCTCTAAAGCGGCCCAACATGGCCCCGCCCCCTTTGTTGAGTGTTCTCAGGGGCGGGGTTTATGTAAATTTTAGTGTTTGTGATGTCACTAACCCGGGAAGAAGCCGTTTGTTGTAGTGTTTTCTGCAAAAGAAAGAATCTCCCTCTGCATTGAAGCGTTGCAACTTCACAGATGTTGTTTCTGCTCAAACAGCAACATTACACACGAACTCAAGCTAAAAAAGTCAAATCATAATCAAGCACCCGTTCATCTTTCCCTACTGATATTTCTTCTTTCTATTTTTTTTTTTTAAAAAAACAAGGCTTAATATCTTTAGTCATTTAACTTAATGAGTAAATGTATATTAATTTATATTAATTCTTAATAGAAAACAAGGCAAAATGCATTTTTTTTGCAGTGCATAGATCATTTTATCAAATTAATCATTAAAAAAAAATCTATTACAACATATCTGTGCAAAAAAAAAAAAACTACTTCAACATTTCAATAATAAATTACATTTATTTACACTGCCTCAGTATTTTTATCTCGTTTTCCAGCACAAATATCTAAACATTCTTAAATCGAGACACATTTACTGGAGAAGGAAAATGCCATAAATTATAAATTAAGTCTTTGTTTTCTGAAAAATGATTTTCTGAAATTTTTCTGACCGCAGACATTTTATCTTCTTTTAAGCTTAAACTCACTTTTTTCCCCCCAGAAATCAACACTTTATTTCTTACGTTGTCATTTTGCTTCTCAAGTACATTTTTTTAGAATGTTTAAGTGTTTGATAATTGCAACGTTCATCAACCAATCAGATTCAAGCATTCAACTGTCCCGTAGTGTAAGATATAATCATTTCTTCCCTTGATTAACCAAAACGAGGGACGTTAGGCCACGATTTACTAAAACGAGGGAACAGATTAATAAAATTGTGGGAACAAATAGTGTCTTAAAACGCAGCGTGTCACCGTTATTCTGATATGAATAGCCAGTGTAATAGCCAAATTAATTAATCAACACCTCAGTGAACGGAGTCTAAAATGCAACTATAAATGACAGTCACTCATTCACGTTTCCATTTGCACTTGCTCACAAAAATAATTCTTTAAGCGAAGAAAAAAGCAGGGATCTGTTCATTAGAATAATGCAATTATGAACGCATCTCCACTGAAACGAGTCGTCAGATTGTTTTAGTCATAATGACAAGACGTTTCAGCGCAGACACAAGGAACAAACGTGTCCTCCGCGCACGGGACGAGACGGCGTGGAATCTGAGCTTACGGTAATTCCACGGAGCGTCCGCCCCCCGTTAAGAGCTCAAGTGTTCGGCTAATCTCACGCTGTCTGGGGTCAGATCCGGGCGGATAGAGGTGACCCGACACTCGCCCGTCATGCTGAGAGGAACAAGGACAATGAGTCTTGTGGTGGAAATTCGCCCATGTGATTAAAGTCAGGCCACTCCATAGTAAAATTACCAAAGCAACTTTACTGAAAATCGAAATTCAGGGTCGTCTCTTCACAAAACAAGAGTATTTATCCGGTCAAATCATACGTATTCATTTTTCAGCGCAAACAAAGACTTTCAAAATGGATTGCATAAACAAATGAGTCAATTATCATAAAGCCATCCTACTTCCTTTTACCATATAAGTCCAAATTCCAAACCATCGACGGTCCATAATAGTTATACGCTTGTAACGTGCGTAAATAATTATTACTTAAAGGCACATAAACCCCTAACTTCTTCCCAGCTAACTGACCTTAAAGTCATTATCCTTAAGTCATTGTTCGGAGAAACTATTTGCTAACCTTGCAACGTATAAGGTAAATGGTAACCCATTTACTTCGCCGTAAAACTAACGGATAACACATCCATCCCTTCAGGATCTGACCCCTACACATGTGGGTACAAACTTTCTTTAACCTTCAATACATCAACAATCAAATTTCATGAATAGATCATATATGGAAATCCGTATAACTCATATAACATGAACAAAATGAATCATGTATGAGCCATAGCATTGATTGAACACGCATAAGAAAATAATATTTCCCTTTAGCGGTCACACCTGCAATCTAGACGCTCATAAAAGGGCGAAAAACATCTATCGCCTGGTGCTTTCACTAATCTGAAGAACCTATTTTTAACATTCAAAGAACCGTGATTTCTGTTTTCCATTAAGCCAAATTTGTTTATAGAGTAGACATGGTCTCAAAGCAGTTTTACAGAAAAGCATGATCTTAAAAAAGTTGCTGGGTAAAAATCAACCCAGCGGTTGGGTTAAATGTTTGCTCAACCTGCCGGGTAGTTTTATTTAACGCAACTATTGTTTAAAAATGACTGTATTTCTTGCTTAAAATGAACCTAAAATATGTTGGAAATGAATATTTATTAATATGCTTTGCTACGTTGAATGAACAATAACAATAAACATTTCATTTTGCTTCTCAAGTAAATGTCACTTTTGTTTGATAATTGCAACGTTCATCAACCAATCAGATTCAAGCATTCAACTGTCCCGTAGAGTAAGATGTAATCATTTCTGCCCTTGATTTACTAAAGTTAGTTCAACCAAAACGAGGGACGTTAGGCCACGATTTACTAAAACGAGGGAACAGATTAATAAAATTGTGGGAACAAATAGTGTCTTAAAACGCAGCGTGTCACCGTTATTGTTTAAAAATGACTATATTTCTTGCTTAAAATGAACCTAAAATATGAATATTTATTAATACGTTGTTTTTTTTAAACGCTAAGTTTAATGAACAATAACAATAAACATTTATTAAATTTCTTATTAATAAATGTTCACCTTTTGATTATTATTGTTGCCTATTTCCAACAATTTCCAACAAACTTTGGGTTCATTTTAATCCAGACATACAGTCATTTCTAAATAATAGTCGCGTTAAATAATCGCTGGGTTAAAACAACCCAATTGTTGGGTTTGTACATTTCCAACCCATCTTGGGTTGTTTTTAACGAAGCATTTTTTTAAATGTACAACATCTTAATTTCTTCACATCTGTCCCATTCACACCAAGGACGATAACTATAAAGAAATAGTACTAAAAATCATTTTAAATATTCACACAACTATAACTATAAAGCCAACGTTTCTCCAGCTAATGAGCGATTAAAACATCGACAGCCAATCAGAATCCATCCTGCTTTGACGAGCTCGAGCATTTAAAGCGATAGACGATAATATAGTTACTTTTTTTTTTTCACGTTATAAGCAATCAAGAAAGAGATTTACTATGGTATATGTTGCTTGGATATGATATATATACACAACTTTATTAATTAATATATATTAGATTTTGCTGATGACATAAACATCCCTGAATTAAGATACATTTACTCAAAAATGATTAAAAATTTTATGCCTGAAACGAGAAAAAATATCTGCCATTGGGGTGAGTTTATTTTTCTTACACCATTAGCAGATATTTGTCGTTTTCGATTTTTTTCAGAAAACGAGATTTAATATCTCAAGCCATTTTGCCTCTCAAGTAAATATACCTTGATTTAAGAATGTTTGTACAAGGAAACAAGTGAATATTTTGACCATCTTTACAGGTCAGCAGAACATCGGGTCGAGCCTTTGTCCCCCATTGAAAAGAGTCATGTGATCGCGCCACCTTCGCTTTTTCAAAGGCGCGCGACTCGGCCCGAAGCCTGAGAATATCAGAATCCAGGTGATTTCACATTCGTGGGTCACATCCGATCTGTGCCGTCAGAATTGGGTCACTTGAACCATGTAACATCAGTGCCGATTGACTTAAACACCTTCCGCCAAACACCAGACTGCTCTAACATCGCCCAGAATCCCTCTAAGTTCATTAGATTTGGCTCTTCGCTGCAGTAAAAGCATATTTTATGCTTCTGCGCCACTGGCATCGTGTGTTTTTTCATAGTACTTTTAATATGACTTTTAATAGCAAAGTTCCCCCTCAGGCAGTGAGATGAACTGGGTTAATATACTCACTCTTCAGTCTATGTCAACCATGACCAGTGTGTGTGTGTGTGTGTGTGTGTTCTAATATAATACAATCCAGCAAAAGCCAAGAACACGGAATGTCAGAGTTTCCATAAACAAACAATTAATACAAATGCTTTCTCACGTCTTTGCATTTATAAGTGCGCATTACAGAGAGACCTGCTAAATGAAGGACAATTAACACCAATTAACCCTTCGCAAAGCCCCGCCCCCTTTAGTTACTGTTGCTATGTCCGCTCTCACGTCACACGTCATGTTCTCACGCGGTGAAAAATACGTTGAGGAGCAAAGAGGACACTGACGACGTATGAAACGGTTTCATATTTAAAAATATTGTCATTTTTTAAAGAAGTTGAATCAATAAATAGTAGCGCCGCAACGACTGTTTACATTCATCTCGCGGCTTCTGCTCCGGGGAACGGAGAAAGTTCCGTTCCATCACAAAAACCCGGACCCCGATGATCAAAAGTGTGGGAATACTTTAAACAGAGGCCGAATAAAACGCTCCTTTGTTCCCTTTGCGGAACCCAAATGGCGTTCCACCTGTGGAATCGGATCTCTGCCGAATTTTTGCGCGCGCAAGATCATATTTTGAGCAAAAGGGCATTTCGAGTGGAAGAGAAAATCTTCGTCTCGCAAATGAGAAAATATTTCGAGCGAACGAAAATCAGTTTTGCATTTCAGAGAAGTTTATTTGGATGCGCGCGGACGTTCTCTTTCGCACGTGCGAGGTTTGAGTCGCCCCGCGCGCGCGCCCGCTCGACGCAAACCAGCGTTACAATGTGCCAAAATTCCAGCCAATCAGAGACGAGCTGCTACATTCTGAACAGACGGCGCGAGAGGAAAAACACACGGTTCAGGAGACGTTTGTTCAACGGCTTGAACACGGTCAAAGTTCCTTTAAGACTGTAGAGAAAGTCTTTGACGCTCTTCATGTTAAAGTTCAAATGTCTCCCACTGGACGAACACATAATGACTTATTTTTAATCAAAATCAAATCGTATTGTTACATAATGTGTTTCTACACCTCAATGAACTGCTCAATTAGTCAATTAGCTAAAAAAAAAAAAAACTTAATAAAAATAATCGTTAGAGTAGTCGACTAATCGGAAAAAATAATCGTTAGTTGCAGCTCTAATAAATAGCGTCTAGTGTGTGTTAATGTGTCGTGACAGATCGTCTCTTCATACTAGTCCATTTATAGCATCAAATAAACATGAATGACCATCAGACGCGAGTACACACAGTTTTCAAGTTCAAGTTCGCCAACGTTAATCTACTAACTGCTTTGTCGGACAAAATGACGGATTCGGGGTTATGATTGGTCAGATCGCCTGTCAATCAAACTGTTCAGCCTAAAACAAGACGCCTTAATCCTGCGACTGAAGTTTCACCAGCTCTAACCAGGCAATTAAACCTCATCATAAACAAGCAGGAGAGCTATACCAGAGCGTCCGGGCCAGATGATAATTGCCGCGAATGGAATCAGACGACAATAATAGCATCCCGTCCTCGGGCGCAAACAGAGCCTGCGTCGTCCTGGAAGTCAGGGGGTTGACAGTTGGGAAAATGAAAATGGGACCGAATGTTGCTAAATCTGTCACAACACAACACAGTCCGTACACTGACTCTGCACGCAAAATGTGTGTGATGCAAACCCAGCCAGCTTTTTTTTTTTTTTTTGGGGGGGGGGGGGGGGTGATTTGTCAAATGGCTCTTTCACCTCGCTAGAAACACAAGCGTCCTCTTTCTCACCGTATCAGCCCATCTTTCCCTCGAGGAGAAAAATTGCATAGGTTTGCTTAACATGAAAAGCTTTCTACACAAGCGCCGCCCTCCATCAGATCCTGCTGTCGGGAAGCACATTTCACGCCAAACTCCTGCTGCTGGTCAGTGATGTGATCAGTATTTGACCCCTCGTCTGTTGGAGGGCCGATTGTAAATCTCAGAAGCATCGATCCGTCCAGGAGACGACGGTCGGATATCATCAGGTGTTTGGGTGAAAATCAGATACAAACTACTCGACACTACAGACACACAAGCAAACCGTACTTGCAAAAAAAATAAAAAATACTGCAGCAATACCATAGTACAGTAATATATATATATATACCACTCAATTTAAACAAAAATATGGCAATACTATGGTAAAAATGCACACAAAATATGGTGTGCTTCAGAAAAACATTATATCTCCATCATACATATTTAAACATGGTATTATTTTGTTACATACCATGGTAGGGATTGATATATGAATGAATTTTAAAAGACTGCAATGGTATTACCGTGGTAAATGTCATGGCACATGACTAGAAAAATATCTCCAAAAACACCCCAAAAAATATTACCATGGTACTGAATAATAATGATATTAATTTACCATGGTATTTACATCACACCTTGTGGCCGTTAAAAAATGCAATGACATTACCATGGTAATTGCTACATACCATGGTACTGATTGATATATGAATTTACCATGGTATATGCATGACACGTCATGGCTTTTAAAAGAATTTCAATGGCATTATCATGGTAAATGTCCAGAAAACATGGTTTTACCATAGCATCATGGGTCCAAAAAAATTGAGATATCAAGATACTCCAAAAAACACCACGACATTACCATGGTACGTATCAAAAAACATGGTATTTCTTTGTTATATACCATGGTACTGATTGATATATGAATTTACCATGGTATTAGCATGACATGTCAGGGTATTTAAAAGAATTTCAATGGCATTACCATGGTAAATGTCCAGAAAACATGGTATTATCATAGTACTTGTCCAAAATACTGTAATACCATGGTATATACATGACATGTTATGGCTTTTATAAGAATACAATGGCATTACCATGGTAAATATCCAGAAAACATGGTATCATCACGGCACGTGACCAGAAAAACATGGTTTTGCTGCAGTATGCGTCGAAAAAAAATTGAGATATTATGATACTCCAAAAAACACCATGACATTACCATGGTACGTATCAAAAAACATGGTATTTCTTTGTTATATACCATGGTACTGATTGATATATGAATTTACCATGGTATTAGCATGACATGTCAGGGTATTTAAAAGAATTTCAATGGCATTATCGTGGTAAATGGTATCATCACGGCACGTGACCAGAAAAACATGGTTTTACCATAGTATCATGGGTCCAAAAAAAATTGAGATATCATGGTTCTCCAAAAAATACCATGGTAATCACCATAATTATGATATTAATTTACCAGGGTATTTACATCACACCTTGCGGCATTTAATACAATGACATTACCGTGGTAAATGTCCAGAAAACATGGTATTATCGAAGTACATGTCCGAAATACTGTAATATCAAAATGATATTATGAATTTACCATGGTGTATGCAGACACGTCACGGCATTTAAAAGAATAAAATGACATTACCACGGTAAATGCCCCCAAAAACCATGGCACGTGACCAGAAAAACATGGTTTTACCATAGTATCATGGGTCCAAAAAAATTGAGATATCATGATACTCCAAAGAATACCATGACATTACCATGGTACGTATGAAAAACATGGTATTTCTTTGTTACATACCATGGTACTGATTGATATATGAATTTACCATGGTATTAGCATGACATGTCACGGTATTTAAAAGAATTTCAATGGCATTATCATGGTAAATGTCCAGAAAACATGGTTTTATCATAGTACTTCTCCAAAATACTGTAATACCATGGTATATAGATGACATGTTATGGCTTTTATAAGAATACAATGGCATTATCATGGTAAATATCCAGAAAACATGGTATCATCACGGCACGTGACCAGAAAAACATGGTTTTGCCATAGCATGTGTCCAAAAAAAGATGACATTACCATGGTACGTATGAAAAACATGGTATTTCTTTGTTACGTACCATGGTACTGATTGATACATGAATTTACCATGGTATTTGCATGACACGTCATGGCTTTTAAAAGAATACAATGGCATTACCATGGTAAATGTCCAGAAAACATTGTATCATCATGGCACGTGACCAGAAAAACATGGTTTTGCCATAGCATGTGTCGAAAAAAACTGACATCAGGAAATAGCATGTGGTATTATCGTGGTACTGAATGGTTGCTGTGTAATTTACCATGGTACACATGACGCTTACACCCTTTTCCTGTCATAAATGTTCCAAAGCCCATCATACCTAATGATGTCGTCGTTGTGTCCCAGGTAGAACTTCTGCGTGTGTTCTCTGGTGTTGTACACCACCCCAACTCCGGCCACAAAATACACGATCTCCTTCCCGGCGGTGTAGTACAGGTTATTCCTGCACTGATGTCCTCTGTATCCATGAATCCACTCCAGCCTCAGCTGACAGCGAGGAGCCGTCTTCTCTGCCATGCTCTCGGGATCTGCGATCGTCTGCAAGTCACAGATGTGTCATTTAGCTGGCCAGCAGTGGACTTTCTACAGGGACGGTCTCTCTGGGGTCAAGGTGATGGATCACCTCTTGGAGGATCTTTAACCACTAGGCAACACCAACCCTACGGCACTGCCAGCATTCAACGCCCTCTTGAAGTTCATGCATGCAGGATGGGCATCATAACTGGAACATCAGCTTGGGTGTCTGAAGATCCCAATGGGTGTCATGAAGAAATAAGGCTAGAATGCAGGGGAAATGCTGACATTTGGATCCAGGTTAAAGGGAATTAGATGAAACAGTCAAGAATGGATTAGTTGGTTGCACCTACCCGCCCTGGCATCAGGCTTTAGAGTATAAAAGCCTTTAAAGAGCATGGTAAATCTGCATTACTAACGTTAGCAGCTGATCCCGATGGAAAACATCCTCGTGCGTCCATCTACTCTCGACACGCTGAGGTCTGGGCGTCTTTTAAGGCTTGCAGAGACTTCAGGTCTTCACCTCAAAGCCTTCATGGCATTAATCTTCTCTAAAGGGCAGAAGTCGGCGCGCTTGCCGCCAGGATTTCAGAAAATCTCCAGGATTTCAACCGTCAGACGACTCTCGACCGCCCTGCATAGCACCGACGATCAGTCCTTCCCCACAAACGTCTTCATCTTCCTCAACTTTCACCTAAAGCGCTTCAATTCCCAGTGATCCTCAAGCAAACTCTTCCATTCCTCGCGTGATCCGGATCACTGAATCATCAGCAACCGGGTCTGAGATGCAGAAGCCAGGAGAGGAGCCGCGCGAGCTGGTTTAGGTGGATTAATCCCTCCGCCGCGAAGTCAGCGCAGCGCTGAGGGAGTAAAGACGCTTTAAGTTGAGCTATTGGCGTAATATTTTAGAGAATATGATTTCTGGTTTCTAGTAACCCATTCGGCTTGGTTACTACGACGCCTTGTGGCCCGTTTCCGATGATGCCTACAAGCAGAGAAAGCGGCGCCGCGCAAACGATCACGGGACTTGTAGTTCTAAACGGTCTCCAATGACGCGCAACCACGCGAAAATGACTTCAAATCCCATGAGCGCTCAGCACGCGCTGTCCAACGTGCTGAACATACGGGTCTTCTTACTATATCCCTCTTGAGAGACGGCAATATTATATTATATTATATTATATTATATTAATTATTATATATTAATTTTATATTTTATAAACAACACCATGTATGGAGACATCAAAAGCATGTTAGAGAAATCTTAAATGAATCCGACTTTATTTCTAATTATAATAATTTGAAAGTAATTCAATTTATCATATTTGATAATATGAAATTATGAACAAATAATAATAATAACAATAATAAGATGTTGAAGTGTGGGTATTTTTGTACCTTAGTAGGATTTTATTCAATTCCTATTTAGCTATTTTTAATGCTTTAAAATTTCATTACGAGTACTGGATACAAAAGATAAATTGCACAGCTGCACATGTGATAGTCGAATGGATAAAAGCTCTGCTTGTGATGCAATTACAAACCTAAGGTAGCGTGTTTCACGTGTGAGTGGACACGTTCACGGTCACAGAGAGGACGCCGGGAAGGGCATCCCCAGCATCCCCCATCATCCCCCAGTGGAAGGAAATCCCGACACCGTTGATGCTGCTTAAGACGGATTCACGTGACTAAAGAGCTCAGTGCATCTGTCGGGATCTTAATGAAGGAATGATGCTTTTAACAACAGAAAAAGCACGTCAGTTGCAGCTTTCACATCAGTTTAGTAGTATATTTCAAATCAGCAACAAAATCTGGCATGAACTGTCCTATAAATGTTGTATCACATGCTCCAATAGCGTATTTTTCAGGCTAGACCAGCCATTGCGCATGTGCAGTCCTAGCGCGAGCTTCTAACGGCAGCTGCAGTGACGCAATAACTTTATCAATCAGCGATTGGTTGTTTTACTCATAACGCGGGACTTTCAGTCAGTGGGGATCTTAACGAATGAATGATGCTTTTAACAACAGAAAAAACACGCTTTCTCATCAGTTTAGTAGTATAAAATGTTTATTTACCATTCTTTTATTTATTTTTTTAAATCATAAGCATCGTAAACACTATATCAAAAGGTACTAAAGGGAATAAAATATGAGTGTCTCGCCTGATTCAGTCACACCAAAGTCTTTTTCAAGAAAAGTGTTCACTCGGCGGCCATATTTGCCCCAATATGAATGGGGAAATCCTTAAAAATATAAAAAAAACCGCTCGGCAAACTCACAATTTAATAACATATTTCAAATCAGCAACAAAATCTGGCATGAACTGTCCTATAAATGTTGAAAAATAGCTTTAAAAAGCGTATTTTTCAGGCTAGACCAGCCATTGCGCATGTGCAGTCATAGCGCGAGCTTCTAACGGGAGCTGTAGTGACGCAATAACTTTATCAATCAGCGATTGGTTGTTTTACTCATAACGCGGGACTTTCAGTCAGTGCATCTGTCGGGATCTTAACGAATAAATGATGCTTTTAACAACAGAAAAAAACACGCTTTCTCATCAGTTTAGTAGTATAAAATGTTTATTTACCATTCTTTTATTTATTTTTTTTAATCATAAGCATCGTAAACACTATATCAAAAGGTACTAAAGGGAATAAAATATGAGTGTCTCGCCTGATTCAGTCACACCAAAGTATTTTTCAAGAAAAGTGTTCACTCGGCGGCCATATTTGCCCCAATATGAATGGGGAAATCCTTAAAAATATTAAAAAAAAACCGCTCGGCAAACTCACAATTTAATAACACATTTCAAATCAGCAACAAAATCTGGCATGAACTGTCCTATAAATGTTGAAAAATAGCGTTAAAAAGCGTATTTTTCAAGCTAGACCAGCCATTGCGCATGTGCAGTCCTAGCGCGAGCTTCTAACGGCAGCTGCAGTGACGCAATAACTTTATCAATCAGCGATTGGTTGTTTTACTCATAACGCGGGACTTTCAGTCAGTGCATCTGTCGGGATCTTAACGAATGAATGATGCTTTTAACAACAGAAAAAACACGCTTTCTCATCAGTTTAGTAGTATAAAATGTTTATTTACCATTCTTTTATTTATTTTTTTAAATCATAAGCATCGTAAACACTAACAATTTAATTTTCAAATCAGCAACAAAATCTGTCATGAACTGTCCTATAAATGTTGTATCACATGCTCAAATAGCATATTTTTCAGGCTAGGCCAGCCATTGCGCATGTGCAGTCCTAGCGCGAGCTTCTAACGGTAGCTGGAGTGACGCAATAACTTTATCAATCAGCGATTGGTTGTTTTACTCATAACGCGGGACTTTCCGCCATATTGCGCGTTCTTCACATTCTTTCTATAGTCTTTGGCACTAACCTGAGGTAAACTGGTTACTAGAGTAAAACCAGCAACAAACTAAAATATATACAAGAAACTGCTTTTTTTTAAAAAAAAAAAAAAATCAGCCCACTTTATGTTGACAACCAGGTTTATACAAATAGACATGATGTTATTCAACATTTTTGTTATCCTTTATTGGCATCATTTCCCTTTACTTTTACACTAGTATTGATGTTTTTGAGTAAAAGCTCAGAGGAATTTTAGATATTACACAGATCCCAAATGTGATTCTGCTCTCCCAGCGGTTAGAGGATGTGAAATGTTCTAAGGATGAAGTCACATGACAGGAAGTCGTGCTGATTCCAGACATTCTGGTGAGTGTGACTGCGCGGCGTCCATCGCTGAATCAGTAAACCTCATTAACTAATCACTGACATATGGAGATCACAGATGGTGTGTGTGTGTGTGTGTGTTTCTTTAAGACTTATGAGGTGTCGCCCCAAAAGCTTTACAGCAACTGTCACACACAGAAAGAAAAAAATAGATCCCTTTAATATCTCAATTGTATGCAAATTGAGACTTAACAGAAATTTTGTACTTGGTAAGATTTTTAATGTTTTTAAAAAGAAGTCCTTTTTGATCTCCAAGACGGCATTTAAAATAGATCATAAATACAGTAATACTGTGAAATATAGACTACAACAATTTAAACGGTTTGTATATCCACAGAAAAAGACCTCAATAATCTCACATGGGTCTCATATATAGTTAAAGAAGAGATCTCATCTAACTATCATAACTCTCAAGTTAAAGGTAGGGTAGGCAATATTTTTCAAACTTTTTGTTATACTGGTATATAACAAATATATATATATATATATATATATACATATATATATGTAACCCAGTAGAATCATATTCTACAGGCTATGATGATATTCTACAGGCTATGAGTTTACTGTTTTATTTACTGATATATAAATAATTAGTATATGCCTTTAAGAACGCGAGCATATAGCAAGTTAGATTGTTCTACACAGGTGAAAGAAACGTGGTCTTAACCTCCAAGTTAGGTCTTGCATTATTTTATTGGTTCAAGAGAGTTAAGTCCCTCCCGCTCTGATGTGTTATGTATTTTTGAGTGGCTGTTGGCGGGAGTGTTTGGGTTTTTTTTTGTTTTTTCGACAAGGCGAGAGATGCGAGGAGAAAGAGACGCGCGCAAGGAGTAGGAGAGGGGTGAATGAGTTTACTAGTTTACAAGTGTAAAAATCTTATACTTTAATATTGAGTACGTGTGAAACACGAGTCCATTTTTTTGTGTTTATTGTGAGTTCGCCGTGAGTGATTAGAGGACATTCCGGTGTAGTAAGCGTACGGACTGCTTACGTTTTACTTTATTCATTGCAAACAGACTCTTAGATTAGCGGGACAGTTGAACCAAAACCGTTTGGAAATTGTAAGCCTTATAGTGTCGGGGCGACGGAGAAGACGGTGAGGACCTGATAGCTCCCGAATACCCACGATATTTGGGTTTCTTCTGACTGCGTGAGAGCAGTGTTACATCGACTGGTGGGAGCGCGAGACCGAGGAGCTGCGGGAGGCCTAATACAGGATTCCAAGATCGCTGTTTATTTCGCAACCTGAACGTCGAGGTAACTTGGTTGATTTTGTTATTTATTTGTGCTCAGGAGAGTGAAGCGGCCATTTTTCATTTTCCCGGCCACAACGAACCCGAGCTACGATACAGGCCTGCAACGGTGTGTGTGTGTGTGTGTATGCGTGTGGGCCCACAGTGTTTAAACGTCAGTCGAGGTGTTATTCAGCACGCTTAACAACTTTATATTCTAAGTGAAGGTTCGAAACTCATGTGAGTTTATGTAAACAGTATTTTTCTAATTCGTTAATTGATTCATGTGATAGTTTTTTGAAACAGTGGATTAGAGGCCACTTTCAAAAGGGGGTTAACCGGAGTATTGTTTGTTTTTGTTTTAATTTGGTCAGATTTAAAGTCTGTCTGAGTGTGTGAAGACAGCACATCTCTAAAATTCTATCTTTCCTTCTCTATTTCTGTTCTATTAAATTCTTTATATCTTGTTACATATCTAGAGCTTGTTATTGACTATTTATTATAGTTTCCATATAATACAGTAATATATATACATTATAATATTCATTATAAATAACTTTCTTAAGGAGGAGTATTTTATTGTGACATCAGAGGGGCCTAACATCAACATCTGTAGGCATATAGTGTATGAATCTGGAGCGCTACCCTACTTAATTAACCTAAAGACAGGTAGGGGGCGCTACATAAAGTGGGGGCTCGTCCGGGATCTCCCTCTGGCAAGTCACAACTAGTTCCTGAAAGAAGAAAAGAAGAAAGAGAAAAGTTAAGCTCAAGGATACCCTGTTGTTGCATTATAAGAGACTGAGAACTGCATACAGTGTTGTCATGGATCTAACAAAAGACCCAGTCCTCCAAGCAGAGTTGGCCAGCTGGTGTAAAGATGCTGGCATTGATGAGACTTATGCTTTAATGCTTTTAAATGTACCTGTTCATACAGAAGTGGCTGAAATTGAAGAGGCAATGGAAACAGTAAAAGCGCTAGGAAGAGTTCGTGTAAGAGACACGAGAGAAGGACCTACCTCGCGTTCTCTGCTGGTGTTGTGTGAGTGCAAACAAGCCATTGACCCCAAGCGCATACCGGCTGAAGTGTCTCGGGGAGAAAAGAGCGAGCCATGGTCAGTCATAGTAACTCAGACACAGGAATCTGTATCCGACACCGATACTGGAGGATTTACTGAAAAGCTTGCAAAGTTCCTGATGGAAGAAGGAAAGTCTCTCAGTGATATACAAGCTTTGATTCCTCCTCCCAGTGTCCAAGACAGTTCACCTGAGTCAATTATACGAGCCATGGGTGAGGTTTTTGCAAAAACATTGAAGTTCCCAAGTGACAGCAACGCCTATCGTCGCCTGCGCACTTTTTCTGCAGTAACTCCAACCCCTGTGGGAGAGGAGAATATGGAAACTTGGATGGACCAAGCCAGGCTGATGATAGCTGAGTGTGACTGTTCTGAAAAAGAAAAACGACGTAGAATAGTGGAAAGCCTCAAGGGACCGGCGTTGGACATCATAAGAGCTGTTCGATTTTCAGATCCTGAAGCGAGTGCTTTGCAGTATTTGGAAGCGTTGGAGAGCACGTTTGGATTATCTGAGTCTGGTGAGGATTTATACTTCAAGTTTCGTCTTATGCGCCAGAGCTCAGGGGAGGCTCTGTCTGAATTCCTGAGAAGGATGGAGAAGACACTCAGCAAAGTAGTAGAAAGAGATGGACTGTCCCCCAGACTAGTGGACAAAGTACGAGTGGAACAGCTAATTAGAGGGGCTGTGAATTCCGACATGATGTTGCTCCAGTTGAGACTGAGAGAAAGAAAAAATAACCCACCTTCTTTTCTGAATCTGTTAAAGGAAATACGTGAGGCAGAAGAGAGTGAAGCCGCTCGCCACAGAATGTCTGCAAAAGCCAAAGCTATTCAATTCCATGCCGATGACAGAGCCAGCACCTCTGTCATCCAGGAACTTAAGGCCGAGATTGAAGAATTGAGAAACCAAATAAGTGGAGGTGAGCCCAAAACCTTATCCACTTCATCATTAGTGATTAAAACGAAAGAAAAAACAACCAAAACTGATTCAGAAGTCCAAGAGTTAAAGAAACAGGTCCAACAATTACAGCAGCAGTTGGCAGTTCTGAGTGTCAGTTCTACTCAGTACTCACCTCATGTTCCAGAGCAGCGGCCAAAACGATCCCAGTCCCAGTCTGCATCCACGTCCTTAAGATACACATCAGTCGGAACAAGAGATGACTACTTCTGCTACAGGTGTGGAGAAGACGGTCATATTGCAACAAAGTGTCAAGCTCCCCCAAATTCTGACCAAGTGATTCAAAAACTGATTCGTTCCTTGCGGCAGGCAAAGAGTGGGAAGAACGAGAGGGGTGAAGATAGAACTGCGTCAAACCAGGCCTGTTTTTCCAAAAAGAGCCAAACAGACATCTACAACTCCAGCTGCCTTCCCAAAGGGCTAGTAGGACCAGCGTCCACTGTAGAAGTGAAGCTTAATGGCTGTGGGTGTCAAGCACTATTAGACAGCGGATCACAAGTGACCATTGTGTTTGACAGCTGGTACTCAAAGAACCTGCCTGATGTGCCCATTCACCCGTTGACTGGATTGTCCATATGGGGTCTCAGTACTTCCAGTTACCCATACAAGGGGTATATTGTGGTTGATGTCACATTCCCTGCCTCGGTCGCTGGTGTGGAGGAGCCATTGTCCATCCTGGCGCTAGTATGTCCTGAGCCCCAGGGTCCCTCCCAAGTCCCAGTCATTATTGGTACGAACGCCAGTTTCTTCAAACGCCTTGCTGCTCTTAGCCATGATGCTGAAGGATCCAGTGTTGCACATGCTTTGAGGATCCAGACTCAACACCCTGCAATCCAGCTGTCAAGACAAGAGACTGAAGACAGACCTGATGGAAAAGTCAGATGGATAGGACCTGGTGATTGCATAGTTCCACCAAGGGGGGGAGTATGTGCTGTATGTAAAGTGGAGACGGACAGGCCTTTGAGAAAAGAGATCTTTGTGGTAGACACCCCTGAAGAGAATAGTCTTCCAGCTGGAACGTTCATAACTCCAGTGGTACTCCCCTCTTCAGCTATGGAAGGACGAAATATCCAAGTCCTGATCCATAATGAAACGTCCAAAGATATCTCCATTCCTGCTGGAACAGTAATGGCCAACGTGTATCCCACCGACACACTCACCGTAAGTTCGGGAGAACAGAGCTCCCAGGCAGTAGACCCAAGTTTGTTTAATTTTGGTGAGTCATCCATTCCGGAGGCCTGGGAACGGAGATTGCGTCAGAAGTTGTCTACCAGAGGTGATGTTTTTTCTACCAGTGAGTGGGATGTGGGCTTAGCGGAAGGAGTTGAGCATCAAATCAGACTAAAAGACTCCAAACCATTCAGAGAGCGCTCCAGACGCATTGCGCCAGCAGACATCGAGGATGTACGCCGCCACATCAAAGACCTGTTGGTGGCAGGAATCATCAAAGAGTCAAGGAGTCCATATGCATCACCCATTGTAATAGCACGGAAGAAGAGTGGAGCAATAAGGATGTGCATCGACTACCGAACTCTAAATGCTCGTACCATCCCAGATCAGTACACCACTCCCAGGATCGATGATGCCCTGGACTGCTTGGCTGGTAGTAAATGGTTTTCCGTACTAGACCTCCGTAGTGGATATTACCAAATAGCCATGGCGGAGGAAGATAAAGAGAAGACAGCATTTATCTGTCCCCTTGGATTCTTCCAGTTTGAACGGATGCCTCAAGGAATTACTGGAGCTCCAGCCACATTCCAAAGGCTAATGGAGAAAGCCGTGGGAGACATGCACCTCCTACAAGTAATAGTCTACCTCGATGACATCATAGTGTTCGGACGTACACTTGAAGAACACGAAGAGAGACTATTAAAAGTCCTAGACCGTCTGCGTGAGTGTGGCTTGAAAGTCTCGATTGACAAGTGTCAGTTTTGCCAGTCACAAGTCCGGTATGTGGGTCACATTGTGTCAGCTGCTGGCGTATCACCAGACCCAGCCAAGATTGAAGCCGTAACACACTGGAAAATGCCCACCGATCTAAAATCATTGAGGTCGTTTCTGGGATTTTGTGGATTTTACCGGCGTTTCATAAAGGATTACTCTGCCATTGTGAGGCCTTTGACCGAGCTCACCAAAGGTTACCCACCAACATCTGGGCAAACCCAAAAGACGATAGACGGCAAGAAGTATTACAAAGCCTCTGAGCCATTTGGAGAGCGTTGGGATGACACGTGTACAGCAGCTTTCCATAAAATCATCTACTGTCTCACACATGCCCCAGTACTTGCTTTTGCCGATACAAACAAACCCTATGTACTGCATGTTGACGCCAGTATGAGTGGACTGGGTGCCGTTCTGAATCAGGAGCATCCGGGTGGACTTAGGCCTGTGGCTTACGCAAGCCGAAAATTAAGTCCATCTGAGCAACGATACCCCGTTCATCAGCTGGAGTTCTTGGCGCTCAAATGGGCGGTTGTGGACAAGTTCCACGACTATCTGTATGGTGCCCAGTTTGTGGTGAAAACAGACAACAATCCACTTACCTATGTGTTGTCAAGTGCTAAGCTGAGTGCGACAGGTCATCGGTGGTTAGCTGCACTAGCTACCTATAACTTCAGCTTGCAATACAAGCCAGGAAGTCACAACATTGATGCGGATGTGTTGTCTCGTTATCCCTATGAATCCACTGCTTGCGCTGAATGGAAGGAAATACCCAAGTCAGGAGTAAGAGCCATCTGTCAGTTAGCAGTGACCACTGGACGGGAAGAGTCATCCTCCCGACTGGTGGATCACTTAGGCGTTTTACCTCAGAGTGTACCCGAGGCATTCTCTTGTCCCACAGCGTTGGGTCTGGGTCAACTGGAACAGCTGACTAATGCAGATTTGAGAAAAGCGCAAGAGGAGGACCCTGTAGTTGGTGCAGTGAAGCGTGAAGTGGAGTCAGGGAAAATACTTACCGTTGCTAAGAGTTCCAATGCGACCATTGCTCTGTTACAGCGACAGGGACCCAAGTTAAAGATCATGAGTCAACTTCTGTACAGAGTAACCAAAAGTTCCTGTGGTAGAGAGAAAACACAACTCGTCTTACCAGAGAGGTACTGGTCCGAAGTACTGCGCTCTTTGCACGATGACTCAGGCCATTTGGGAGTAGAGAAAACTACTGAACTCCTGAAGGATCGCTTCTATTGGCCCAAAATGTCTGCATACATAGAGCAGTATGTTAAGAACTGTGGCCGCTGTGTGATGAGAAAGACACTGCCTAAAAAAGTTGCACCACTGAATCACCTGACCAGCAGTGGGCCGTTCGACTTAGTGTGCATCGACTTCCTGTCACTCGAGCCTGATTCGAAAGGTATTGGCAATGTTCTCGTCGTAACTGACCATTTCACCCGCTACGCCCAAGCATTCACCACCAAGGACCAGAAAGCTCTGACTGTGGCCAAGATACTTTGCGACAAATTCTTTGTTCACTATGGCTTACCCTCCCGTATCCACTCCGATCAGGGGCGAGATTTTGAGAGTGGGCTCATAAAAGAGCTCCTGAGTATGCTGGGAATCAGAAAATCCAGAACGTCTCCCTACCATCCGCAAGGAGACCCCCAGCCTGAAAGGTTCAACCGAACCCTGCTTTCCATGCTCGGTACTCTGAATCCTGCAGAGAAAAACAGATGGAGCCAACACATTAACAGATTAGTACACGCATATAACTGTACTAAGAACGAGTCAACCGGGTACTCACCATATTATCTTCTGTTCGGAAGAGAGGCTCGTCTGCCTGTGGATGTGTGTTTCGGGACTTCACCTGATGGAAGGGGAGTTGAAAGTCATCGACAGTACGTGGAGAGAATGAAGTCAGACTTACAAAAAGCTTACCAGTTAGCCACTGAAACTGCCCAGAAAAGCCAGCAGAGGAACAAACGGCTGTATGACAAACGAGTGAAACATCACACCTTGGCATTAGGAGATCGTGTGCTGATAAGAAATCTGGCCTTGACTGGCAAGAACAAACTCTGCGACAAGTGGAATTCGGTTCCTTACCTGGTGGTGGAACAACTAAAGAACTTACCTGTGTATCGCCTGAAACCTGAATCCGGTATGGGCAGTGTAAGAACTTTACACCGAGACCATCTCTTACCAGTTGGAGACAATGTGAGGTTGTCTGATCCTGGAGAACCAAAGAAAGTTTCTGCACCACTGGAGACCAGCACAAGACCTGTTGAAAGAAAACAGAGACGAGGATTAAGAGAAAGAAATGCAGCTGGGATAGGAAGTGGATGGAGTAATGACTCCGAAAGTGAAGAGGATAACCTGTGGTATTACTGCCCGGACAGGGTTGAGACACCGCGTGGTGCACTGGAAGAAAATGCAGTGGAGGAAGAAACTGCGTACCATGGGGGTGAAGTGGATAGGTCCCTTGCAGAAATGGCAGAGCCAATGTTCACTGAAGAAAGCCATGGGGAACTCTCAGATCAGATTCCAGAGGAAATGGGAGATCCTGGTTTAGAAGGGGGAGAGCCGGGCATAGCTAATACTAGAGAAGTAGCAGAGACCGTTCATTCCCGCCCCAAAAGAAACATAAGACCAGTAGTCAGACTGAGCTATGATAGTCTAGGCCGGCCCACTAACCGACCTTTAACACTGGTCCATAGAGGTATGGTCGTACATGTAGAGGGTGGGAAAGAAATGAAACCCTGTAACACAACGTGGTGTCATCCTATGGCACAGTGTAATTATTGTGCTCAAGTAAATGCTTATACTGAGCCTAAAGTCTCTGTTAATGTGTAAAGTAATCTCATGGGGACATGAGATATTTAGTAGGGGGAGCATGTAACCCAGTAGAATCATATTCTACAGGCTATGATGATATTCTACAGGCTATGAGTTTACTGTTTTATTTACTGATATATAAATAATTAGTATATGCCTTTAAGAACGCGAGCATATAGCAAGTTAGATTGTTCTACACAGGTGAAAGAAACGTGGTCTTAACCTCCAAGTTAGGTCTTGCATTATTTTATTGGTTCAAGAGAGTTAAGTCCCTCCCGCTCTGATGTGTTATGTATTTTTGAGTGGCTGTTGGCGGGAGTGTTTGGGTTTTTTTTTGTTTTTTCGACAAGGCGAGAGATGCGAGGAGAAAGAGACGCGCGCAAGGAGTAGGAGAGGGGTGAATGAGTTTACTAGTTTACAAGTGTAAAAATCTTATACTTTAATATTGAGTACGTGTGAAACACGAGTCCATTTTTTTGTGTTTATTGTGAGTTCGCCGTGAGTGATTAGAGGACATTCCGGTGTAGTAAGCGTACGGACTGCTTACGTTTTACTTTATTCATTGCAAACAGACTCTTAGATTAGCGGGACAGTTGAACCAAAACCGTTTGGAAATTGTAAGCCTTATAGTGTCGGGGCGACGGAGAAGACGGTGAGGACCTGATAGCTCCCGAATACCCACGATATTTGGGTTTCTTCTGACTGCGTGAGAGCAGTGTTACATCGACTGGTGGGAGCGCGAGACCGAGGAGCTGCGGGAGGCCTAATACAGGATTCCAAGATCGCTGTTTATTTCGCAACCTGAACGTCGAGGTAACTTGGTTGATTTTGTTATTTATTTGTGCTCAGGAGAGTGAAGCGGCCATTTTTCATTTTCCCGGCCACAACGAACCCGAGCTACGATACAGGCCTGCAACGGTGTGTGTGTGTGTGTATGCGTGTGGGCCCACAGTGTTTAAACGTCAGTCGAGGTGTTATTCAGCACGCTTAACAACTTTATATTCTAAGTGAAGGTTCGAAACTCATGTGAGTTTATGTAAACAGTATTTTTCTAATTCGTTAATTGATTCATGTGATAGTTTTTTGAAACAGTGGATTAGAGGCCACTTTCAAAAGGGGGTTAACCGGAGTATTGTTTGTTTTTGTTTTAATTTGGTCAGATTTAAAGTCTGTCTGAGTGTGTGAAGACAGCACATCTCTAAAATTCTATCTTTCCTTCTCTATTTCTGTTCTATTAAATTCTTTATATCTTGTTACATATCTAGAGCTTGTTATTGACTATTTATTATAGTTTCCATATAATACAGTAATATATATACATTATAATATTCATTATAAATAACTTTCTTAAGGAGGAGTATTTTATTGTGACATCAGAGGGGCCTAACATCAACATCTGTAGGCATATAGTGTATGAATCTGGAGCGCTACCCTACTTAATTAACCTAAAGACAGGTAGGGGGCGCTACATATATATACATACATATACACACATATATATATACACATACATATATACATACACATACATATATATATATATATATATACATACATATATATACACACACATATATATATATATATATATATATATACATACATATATACACACAAATATATATATATATATATATATATATATATATAAGAGAGATGGCAACCTGCTACGTTCTACCTCGAGCTGTTGACGTCCTTGGATTTACGTGTTTCCATGGCAACACTATCAACACCGAATTGAATTTGCAGCAGTCAGGTGGTACAAGTCAGTGCTCTTTTAAGTTGTTTACGTTCACTATTATTGTAATTCTATGTGGTTTTCGAGATTGCTCTGAACTGAAGGAAGTGTCGCCGTCAGTGCCGAGGTTTTCCCGCTGAATTTGGCTACACTGTTCAGCGACTGAAGCGGGAACTTCCTCGAAATCGCGTCTCTATCAACTATCAGTTAAGTACAAATGAAAGATATTAATTCAAAATATGTATAGCTTCCTATGTAGTGCAAAATACAACAAACTGGACATCATTTCTTTAATTTATAAACTGTTAATTCATTAACAATAGTCTAATAATAATTGCCTATTAAGTGACTGACTGAACATCATTACATTCTTTATAACTTTATAACATTCAGCACATAATCACATTAAATATTATTGTGAACACATGCACACACGTGTATGAATTAGGCTAATTGGGTAGCTGTATGCTATGCTAATACATAAGGTAACCAATACAGACATTAATCAACATTATAACGTAGTTGAAACAGCTTTATAATATGATTTTGAATGAATAATAATCAGGCACTCAAAATACTACCCAAAGGGATCACTTGAGGTGCTAAAGGAGAAATAATTCCTTGGGGGACTCGATTTCTCATTACACCGGAATGCGATTGGGCTAGTTTTGTTTTACAAACCTGTATTCTAAGCTAGCTTGCTATTGCTAGCTTCTTGGAAATTGTACGCACAGGATTATGGGATAAAGGCAGCTAAAGGTACATCTATGCTGCCTTCAAAAGTCGATCAGATGAAGGCATCTCATGAGACAGGAAGTGAAGCTAACTTTGAATTCGGATGTGCCTTGATGCCTTCCTACCTTGGAATGCATCCTCCGAAGGCAGCATTTTTCAGTTTTCGGACGCAGTCCCTATTTTGAGGGAGGACTGGATTTATCGCCACACCAGAATGCGATTGGACTAGTGTTTGGGCTGGTTTTGTTACGCAAACCTGTCTTCAAAACTAGCTTGCTATTGCTAGCTTCTACGAAATTGAAAGCACAGGATTGTGGGATATTAAAGGCAGCGAAGGATATGCTGCCTTCAAAAATCATTCGGATGAAGGCATCTCATGAGATAGGAAGTGAAGCTAACTTTGGATTCGGACGTGCCTTGATGCCTTCCTACCTTGGAATGCATCCTCCGAAGGCAGCGTTTTTCAGTTTTCGGACGCAGCTCCACACCTGAAAGCGATTGGGCTAATTTTTGGGTGTGTTTTGAATAACAATTGGGCTAGTTTTGCTACGCAAACCTGTCTTCGAAGCTAGCTTGCTATTGCTAGCTTCTACGAAATTGAAAGCACAGGATTGTGGGATATTAAAGGCAGCGAAGGATATGCTGCCTTCAAAAGTCGTTCAGATGAAGGCATCTCATGAGACAGGAAGTGAAGCTAACTTTGAATTCGGATGTGCTTTGATGCCTTCCTACCTTGGAATGCATCCTCCGAAGGCAGCATTTTTCAGTTTTCGGACGCAGTCCCTATTTTGAGGGAGGACTGGATTTATCGCCACACCAGAATGCAATTGGACTAGTGTTTGGGCTGGTTTTGTTACGCAAACCTGTCTTCAAAACTAGCTTGCTATTGCTAGCTTCTACGAAATTGAAAGCACAGGATTGTGGGATATTAAAGGCAGCGAAGGATATGCTGCCTTCAAAAATCATTCGGATGAAGGCATCTCATGAGATAGGAAGTGAAGCTAACTTTGGATTCGGACGTGCCTTGATGCCTTCCTACCTTGGAATGCATCCTCCGAAGGCAGCGTTTTTCAGTTTTCGGACGCAGCTCCACACCTGAAAGCGATTGGGCTAATTTTTGGGTGGGTTTTGAATAACAATTGGGCTAGTTTTGCTACGCAAACCTGTCTTCGAAGCTAGCTTGCTATTGCTAGCTTCTACGAAATTGAAAGCACAGGATTGTGGGATATCAAAGGCAGCGAAGGATACATCTATGCTGCCTTCAAAAACCATTCGGATGAAGGCATCTCATGAGACAGGAAGTGAAGCTAACTTTGAATTTGGACGTGCCTTGATGCCTTCCAACCTTCGAAGGCAGCCTTTTTCAGTTTTCGGACGCAGCCCCACACCTGAAAGCGATTGGGTTAATTTTTGGGTGGGTTTCGAATAGCAATTGGGCTAGTTTTGCTACGCAAACCTGTCTTCGAAGCTAGCTTGCTATTGCTAGCTTCTACGAAATTGAAAGCACAGGATTGTGGGATATTAAAGGCAGCGAAGGATATGCTGCCTTCAAAAATCATTCGGATGAAGGCATCTCATGAGATAGGAAGTGAAGCTAACTTTGGATTCGGACGTGCCTTGATGCCTTCCTACCTTGGAATGCATCCTCCGAAGGCAGCGTTTTTTCAGTTTTCGGACGCAGCTCCACACCTGAAAGCGATTGGGTTAATTTTTGGGTGGGTTTCGAATAGCAATTGGGCTAGTTTTGCTACGCAAACCTGTCTTCGAAGCTAGCTTGCTATTGCTAGCTTCTTGCAAATTGTACGCACAGGATTGTGGGATATCAAAGGCAGCGAAGGATACATCTATGCTGCCTTCAAAAGTCGTTCAGATGAAGGCATCTCATGAGACAGGAAGTGAAGCTAACTTTGGATTTGGACGTGCCTTGATGCCTTCCAACCTCCGAAGGCAGCATTTTTCAGTTTTCGGACGCAGCTCCACACCTGAAAGCGATCGGGCTAATTTTTGGGTGGGTTTTGAATTGCAATTGGGGGAGTTTTGCTACGCAAACCCTGTCTGAAGGGATCTTGCGGTCAAGCTTGCCTCTCAGAAATTGCCTACTGTAGCTTTAAGAAACACACAATCAGTGAAACCAACAGATGAGTCGAAAGACAAGAGGAATGTTTAAAAGCATTTAATGACATCGCACATATTTAACAGGGCAGGGGGTTAAAGTCTACAGGTGCAGTTTCATACATCTGAGCGTCGGGCCGGAGGTTTCTATACGCGCTCGGGACGCCCGACATCGCGAAGGATTTCATTCCTAGTATGTTGCTTTTTGATTGTGCAGTAGATGAAAATTACAATAGATACAGTGACGGAGGGGATGCGCACTATGTATCAAAGAGCAAGAGAGCGGGATGAAGCCATAACGAGAAAACAAAGAGAAAAGATAATGCTCAGTGCTATAGCCCACAAGCAAGTAACCGTATTCATATATTTTTTTTTTGTTCTTTTTCTTTTTTTTTTCATTGTTGTTGTTGTCGGAGTAACATTACCTTTTTACCAGTAAATGTTCCACTGTTCACTTAACATTGATGCTTTAAAGTGTTTATAATACATCTAATTTTTTATACTCTGTACTAGAATTATTTGAAACATATATTATGATAAAACCCAAGAGAAATGACAATTAACGAACAAAAAAAAAAGGAGGAAAAAAAAAACTGATTCAGGTTACTAGTCCTCTGTATATAGCAAACATTCGTAAAGTTCGGTACGACCCGCCCTGATCTGATCCAGTCCCACACGTCTACCGGGCCCGCGAGCGAGTGTTAGTCTACTTTCGTGTTAGCGAGTTTCCGTTTTATCAGCTTATAATCGTTAAAAGGCAAATCTGACGAAACTTGGCATAGCTATTTCAGCGCGACAATTCGTTAACGTGGAATTTTCTCGGTCCGTCCACCTGCCGGCGGGACGATGGAATCGTTTCGAAGCATCACTGTCTTGTTCCCTAACAACAAAGAGAGATTCGTGGTCTCTCCAAGACAGCCTCACAAAATTGAGGAAAATGTTTTAAATATCCAGACCCCTCAATGACACACAGTTACAAAAAAACGAGAGATAGCAAGATTCAGGATTCGAAAATCAACCACAATAGAAACGTAAGAGCGTAAAAAAACACATCTGGTCCTTTTAAAACTTCCAAATCGGGATTGGAATCGGGAGCGCTCCCCCATTCGCCACACACTCTTGCTTTTTCGTGTTAAACTTTTTCCTTTCGTTTTGTACAACTTTGGAACCCGATTCGTGGGGTGTCAGGCACAGAGTGTGGCATCTTCATGAGCTTTGCATGCTGGGATATCACTGGAGGTGGGCAGACACAAACGAAATGACAGAGAATCGAAATGAGAAGAAGTCGTAAAAGAATTAAGGGAATGAGAGAATCGAATGTTTCCGTTGCCAGGGGAACAGACGGACGTCTACTGCTTCTTCTTGCTGAAGAGACTGAAGCGCTTCTCTTTGTCCTTCTCCTTGTCTTTCTCGCGCTTGCCGGGGCTGGATTCGGTCGTCAGGGTGACGGTTGCCGGGAGCGTGTGGGCGCGGCTGGAGGCGGGCGTGCTCTGGTTGCTAGGCGTGATCTCGGATTTCTCGGAGGACGAGGAGCCGCTGCCGGCGTTCTGAATGGCCTGAATCCATGTGTTCATCTCCTCCTTCAAACATCACACAGTTAATGATTGGCATTCAGAGACGGTCACGCACATACATTTGCGGAAATTGTATGAATTTATGTACAATATATGGAAGAAATTCTAATTCATTTTAATTAGGTTTTATTTCAATGAATAATCTATCTATCCATCTATCCGTCCATCCGCCCATCTATCTATCCATTCGTACGTCCGTCCGTCTATCCATCCATCCATCCATCTATCCATCCATCCTACCATCCATCTATCTATCTACCCTCAATCCATCTATCCTACCATCCATCTATCTACCCTCAATCCATCTATCCATCCATTCATCTATCTACCCTCTATCCATCTATCTATCCATCCATCTATCCATCCATCTATCCATCTATCCGTCCATCCGCCCATTTATCTATCCTTTCGTACGTCCGTCCGTCTATCCATCCATCCATCCATCCATCCATCTATCCATCTATCTACTGTCAATCCATCTATCTATCCATCTATCCATCCATCTATCCATCTATCTACTGTCAATCCATCTATCTATCCATCTATCCATCCATCTATCCATCTATCTACCCTCAATCCATCTATCTATCCATATATCCATCCATCTATCCATCTATCTACCCTCAATCCATCCATCCATCCATTCATCTATCTACCCTCTATCCATCTATCTATCCATATATCCATCCATCTATCTATCCATCTACCCTCAATCCATCTATCCATCCATCCATCTATCTACCCTCTATCCATCCATCTATCCATCCATCTATCCATCTATCCGTCCATCCGCCCATTTATCTATCCTTTCGTACGTCCGTCCGTCTATCCATCCATCCATCTATCTACTGTCAATCCATCTATCTATCCATCCATCCTTCCATCCATTCATCTATCTACCCATCTATCCATCCATCTATCTATCCATCTATCTATCCATCTATCTACCCTCAATCCATCTATCCATCTATCTACCCTCTATCCATCTATCTATCCATCCATCTATCCATCCACCTATCCATCCATCTATCCGTCCATCCGCCCATCTATCTATCCATTCGTACGTCCGTCCGTCTATCCATCCATCCATCCATCTATCCATCTATCTACTGTCAATCCATCTATCTATCCATCCATCCTTCCATCCATTCATCTATCTACCCTCTATCCATCTATCTATCCATCTATCTATCCATCTATCCATCCATCCATTCATCTATCTACCCTCTATCCATCTATCTATCCATCTATCTATCCATCTATCTACTGTCAATCCATCTATCTATCCATCCATCCTTCCATCCATTCATCTATCTACCCTCTATCCATCTATCTATCCATCTATCTATCCATCTATCTACTGTCAATCCATCTATCTATCCATCCATCCTTCCATCCATTCATCTATCTACCCTCTATCCATCTATCTATCCATCTATCTACCCTCAATCCATCTATCTATCTATCCATCCATCCATCCATCCATCTATCTATCTATCCTCTATCCGTCCATTCGTCCGTCCGTCTATCCATCCATCCATCTATCTATCTATCCCTCTGTCCATCTATCTATCTATCCATCCATCTGTCCATCTATCTATCCATTCGTCCTTCTGTTTATCCATCCTTTCATCCATTCATCCATCTATCTATCCCTCTGTCCATCTATTCATCCATCCATCCATCCATCTATCCCTCTGTCCATCTATTCATCCATCCATCCATCTCTCTGTCCATCTCTCTATCCATCCGTCTGTCCATCCATCTATCTATCTATCCATCCTTCCATCCATCTACCCTCTATCCATCTATCTATCTATCCATTCGTCCATCTGTCTATCCATCCTTCCATCCATCCATCCATCGATTGATCTATCTATCTATCTATCTATCCATCCATCCGTCTGTCCATCTATCTATCTATTCGTCCGTCTGTCTATCCATCCATCCATCTATCTATCTAGCCATCTATCTATCTATCTATCCATTCGTCCGTCTATCCATCCTTCCATCCATCTATCTATCTATCTATCTATCTATCTATCTATCTATCTATCTATCTATCTATCTATCTATCTATCTATTTATCTATTTATCTACCTATCTATCTGATTTGGGGTGAGGGTTAAATTGAACTAAATCCTGTAATTCATTCATTCATTCATTCATTCATTCATTCATTCATTCAGTCATTCAGTCATTCAGTCATGTGAAGGTTCAGTCTCTCATGCACCACAAGGGGGCGCCGCTTCAGAATGTGTGCAGAAATGAAGCACAAACATTTTCTTATGGTGTAACACTGCTGGAGTTATGATAAAAGCAGACTTACATCATCTTTGGCTTGGAAGAGATACTCATTTCCATCAGTAACTCTGTTAGGAGGAACAACAAGTTCAGTCACAGCAGAAGAACATTCTTCAGATTATGATTCAAATAACTAGGATCTCTTCCTCACCTGAGCTTGAAAACATGCTTCTTCTTTTTGTAGTCAACGGCGACCTCGCAGACGGCGTCCTTCAGGCTGATGGGGATCTCGTTGTGGTACGGGATGCCCTGACCCGCGCTCTTATTGTCTTTGTAGAAGCCCATCTCGTGGTTGTTGATGACGCAGTACACGTTGTGCCAGGATCTGAGGAGACGCACAAACACAGCTCAGTCACCAGGACAAACTAAAGACCGTCTGCTTGTGTTTACGCAGGAGCATCTGGATTTGTTTATCACTTTAATGAAAAGGTTTCACCAATCCAAGTGGAAAAAACGCATCCAGCTGCTCCTGCATAAATTCAGCAAGGATTCCTAAGATGACCTGAGAATCCAAAGAAAGAATTTTCTCAGACAAACTCTGATGTGTTCTTGATTTACTGCTTGATTTCCACGCCGAACACACTGAAGATTCAGTCAAACGTGATGATTACTCTCTTATTTCCTACGTTTGCCGTCATCAGTTCAGCAAAGTTCAAAATGCACTTCATCTCCGAATGTAAAAAATGGGTTAGTGAGTGAATTAAACCAGTTCACCCAAAAATGAAAATTCTGTCATTAATTAACCCTTCGCTGGCAGTTTGATTGACAGGCGATCTGACCAATCATAACCCCGAATCGGCTATTTTGTGGGTCAAAGCGGTCAGGGGAGTCAGTAGATGAACGTTGGTTGAAACAACATTCCTTCTGTTGTTCATTCATGTTTATTTGATGCTATAAATGAACTAGTATGAAGAGATGATCGAGAAGTGATACATTAAACACACACTAGATGCTATTTATGGATTCAACTTCTTTAAAAAATGACCATATTTTAAATATGAAACCGTTTCATTCGTTGTCAGTGTCTCTTTACTCCACGATGTATTTTTCACGGCGTGAGAACATGATGTGTGGCGTGAGAGCGGACATAGCAACAGTAACTAAAGGGGGCGGGGCTTTACACCCGTAAGATCTTTGTTAATCTTCAGAGCACAAATGAAGATATTTTTGATGAAATCCGACGGTTCAGTGAGTCTCTATTGATAATGAACACTTTCAATGTCCAGAAAGATCCTAAATATATATATTTAAAACAGGTCATGTGACTTGAGTGGCTCAATCTTAATGTTATAAAGTTTTTGTGCACCAAAAAAACCCCAAAATAACGACTTTTACACAATATCTAGTGATGGATGATTTCAAAACACTGATTCATGAAGCTTTACGAATCTTTTGTCTCGAATCAGTGATTCGGAGCGCCGAAGTCACGTGATTTCAGTAAACGAGGCTTCGTTACGTCATCAGTGATTCGAAATTTCAAAAGTTCACGTGACTTTGGCAGTTTGATTCACGAACCGAATCACTGATTCGAATCAAAAGATTCGTAAAGCTTCATGAATCAGTGTTTTGAATCACTAGATATTGTTTAAAAGTTGTTATTTTGTTTTTTTTTGGCGCACAGAAAGTATTCTCGTCACTTTATAACATTAAAGTTGAACCGCTGTAGTCACATGACCTGTTTTAAATACGTTTTAGTATCTTTCTGGACGTTGAAAGTGTTCATTATCAATAGAGACTCACTGAACCATCAAAAATATCTTCATTTGTGTTCTGAAGATGAACGGGTGTAGAACCACGTGACAGAAATTTCATTTTTGGGTGAATTAACTGTATTCAACGTAAAGCATAGTTAATAAATACACATTATTTTCATTTCAAAGGTACATGATGTAACTTTCGGCCCTCTGGTGGTTAAAACACAAAACTGCATGCATTTTATGGAAGAACATTGTTTTGGTTGTGCTTCGGCTCGGTCATTCACTATTGGTCTACTAAGAGAAATAACCAGTTTAGATGGAAAGGATGAAGATGTTTCTGCAGATTCACCCATTAATAGACACAAATTTCAAATGGCAAAAGTTAATTTTGGATTTTAATTATCATTACCTGCTGGACGCCTTCTTGTTGTGACCCTCCCACTCGTGTTTGCGATGCAGGAATCCCTCCAGCTGGGCGGACGGCGTCTCCTGACCTTTAGCCGGCAGCGTTGCGGACTGGCTGCCTTTTCCCCGTCTGTCCGCGGTCGGTGACGGGATCGGACTCGGCTCCTTCGAGCTCCTCTCGGCCACTCCGTTCATCTCGCCGTCCACTCCATCCTGCGAACACGTGACCGCATGTTACGCCCGTGACGAGAAATACAACACAGACATTTTTGGGTTTGAACAACTTAGAAAGTCAGTCACACAGGATGAATTCTGAAAGAACCGTTTCAGAAATCGTTAGGAGGAAAAAAAAATCACTTTAGCTGATTCAAAGATGAGAATCTCATTAATTAATGAAGTGAAAAAGCCATTAATAGAAAAGAAAGTCAACATGAATTCAATCTATTCACCCTATTTTGTTAACTTGCTTCCTTTTTGTGACGTCACTAAAAATGCATTTAATTTATTAATATAATAATGTTATATTATAATATATAATATAAATATGTTATTTATATTAATATATTATACTTATTTATACTCAACTTAATATATAATAATTACTAATTATGACAAATAATGAAAAAATCTATATAATAATGCATTTGATTTATTTGTTTTTACTAAAATAATATATGTAAAATATTGCATTTTTGATATAATAATATTAAAATTGTAATATTATATATATTCTTTATATTACCATATTATACTTAATATATAATTATTAATAATTATAATTAATATATATATATAATGTATTTGATTTATTTGTGTAGTAAAATAATAAATGAAATAATTTTTTATTTATTTATTTTATTTTATCTATTTATTATTTTCTATTCTATTATTTTATTTTATATATCTATTTATTATTTTATTTATTTATTAGTTTCTAATACTAATATTACTATATATTTTACATTAAAATATTATCTTAATAATAAATAACTAAAATAATACATTTAATAAATCACATTTATTTATATTATTTTAATGTATTTAATTATTTTTACTAAAATAATACATTCAAAATTAAAAAATTCTATTTTTACTAAAATACTACATTTAATATATTGATATAAATATACCACGCATGCTATTAAATCGTATTTATTTATATTACTATTCGATAATGTTATTATTTGCGATACATTTTTCAATGTTGACTTTAAATGTAAAAAAAGATCATGCAAGATGGAGATCTATTGATCTACAGTCACTGCAGAGCGTCAGAAAACATCGCAGATGTCTCAAGCTCAATCAGTTCACGCATTTATGCTCTTAATTTTGCCGAACTGATTGAAAGAAACGTCATGCTTAAAAGCAACAGCACACAGAATTCACTCCAGATGTGTTACTGTACCACAACACCCGTCTGACGGGTCCACGAGCCGCGTCCTGCTCCGCCAAAACGGCTTTCGGGAACTCAAACAAAACCTCTTTAGTTCATCTTTACTATCTCAACACTAAAATCTGTGAAAAAAACTCTCATGAGCAGCCAGAGAAGTCATTCAGGAAGAGACCGATCATCACGTCAGCCGTCATATAACATACAAACTGTACAGAGAGAATCATTTATTGTTAGTGAGCGGCTAGTGAACGACAAAGAAAGTGGAAGTACATGAAAACAGAGCCACCCATCAGTGTTTTCAGAGCATTTTATGGTCAATCACCTCAAAAAAAACACACAAAAAAACCCCATTTCTTTCAGATTCTACTGGACTTCAGTTTCACAAGCACAACAAAACCAAACTATCAAAAATGGCTGATTTAAATTGAAATTTAAATATCAAAAACGCTCTCGATTCAGTACGACTGCTGTCCATCGAAACTGAAAATGACATCAAGAGGAGGAAGCACACTTCGCTTTTACAGTAAAGCACTTATAATGGAATTAAGTTCCTTTTTTTCCCCCAAAACGTGATCAGAAGTTCATCTAACAAAGATGATCCACATCAAAAAGACATGATACGAGTGCTTGAACAACAATACGAGCTGGACTTCCATCGTGCATTGCTGTGTAATCTCTTTAATGTCCATAAAACACACAGAATTATTAAGATTCGTTCATAAAGTGGACTGAGAACCGGACGCTAGTTAATAAACAGCTGACAAGCGCTTCTGTATCACGTCAGCCGGCGCAAAGGTGTTTGTCACTGATCTGGGATCATCGGAGAGCATTATGGGAACTGTCAGTGTCCCTGACCGGTAGTTCGGGGTGTCTGTTGACCGGTGGTGTATTGTGGGTAGGTACAGGAGCGGTAACTAACCCGTGGCGAGTCCTGGTCTGATGGTAGTCCGTTCTGGGCAATCTGCTCTCCTTCTCTGTGAACACACACACACACACAAACACACACACACACACAAACACATTACTCAAAATGAAAGATCCCCTTGAAACAGTTTCATAAATATAGTTTATATGCACCTCTTGAAACACCACTAATTTTGGTTAACCACTAGTCCTGTTTTTATTATATTTAATTTAATTTAATATCTTTACTGAAATAACACATTAAATATATTAATATAAATTATATTATTTATATTAAAAAATATGTTTAATTAAATATGCATTAATTTATTTAATTTTATACGGACATAATACAACTATAAATATATTAATTTTATACTAATAAATTATATTTAATTTAATATCTTTACTGAAATAACACATTAAATATATTAATATAAATTATATTATTTATAATAGCTTCATACTAAACTGAGTATTACATTTATTTAATATTTCTGCTGACATTTATCTATTTATAATAATGTTTTATGCTAATCTTCATTTATTTATTATAAGAAATTATATTATTATTTTTAATCTTTATATATTTAATCACATTATTTTTACTAAAATAATACTTTAGTGTATTATTATAAATATGATTAATTATAGTTAATTGTATACATTTAATATATTAAGATTAGAACAAAATTATCTTACTAAAATAACACATAAATATACTTTATTTATATTACCAATATAGCAAACATACTAATTTACTTAAATAATACTTTTAATATAATAATATAAATGTTTTATATTAATAAATTGTATTTAATTATATTATTAATCTTTAAATATTTAATCGCATTATTTTTACTAAAATAATACTTTAGTGTATTATTATAAATATGATTAATTATATTTAATTGTATACATTTAATATATTAAGATTAGTACAAAATTATCTTACTAAAATAATACATAAATGTGCTTTATTTATTTTACCAATATAGCAAACGTACTAATTTACTTAAATAATATTTTTAATGTAAAAATATAAATGTTTTATATTAATAAATTGTTTTTAATTATATACATTTAATATATTAATATTAGTACAAAATGTTTTTACTAAAATAATACATGATGTTTAATATGATAATACAAATCTATTATTTATATTTATTTTAGTGTTGTGCTCGTATATTAATATATCAAACGTAATACATTTACATTTTTAATATAATAATATAAAATTGTATTTAATATTAAATTGTTTAATATATTACAAATATTAGTTTTATGCTAATATCTTAACATTCCAATAAATTATGTTTATTTAAATTACCAATATAAAAATATGTTTACTAAAAAAATACTTTTAATATAACAATATAATTATAATTTATAAGAATAAATTGTATTTTAATTATAAATATTTAATATATTATTAATACATTTATTATTTTTACTAAATAATATGTTTAATATAATAATAATCATATTATTTATATTTATAGATTTATATTAGTTTTATACTAACATCTTAATATATTAAATGTACTTTTTTTTACTAAAATAATACATTTGATATACATTACTAGATTCATAAATTATATCTTAATTTATTAAATTTTAAATAATAATTTAATATATTAATACAGCAAAATAATACAATAAGTTTAGTTTAAGAACACTATTTACACAAAATATATTCAGAATCAGAAAATGAAACATCAGTATGTACTCGCATTACCCGACAGTGTAGAAAAGCGTCTGTGTGACATGCGGTGTTTTCTGAGAGCGGCTCGAGCGTTTACCTCTGTGTTTCTGCGTCCTGCCCCTGGACCGGCTCCGGCGTGGGCGGTTTCCTCTTCCTCTCTTCCTCCTCTTGCTGTCTTCTCACTTCCAACAACTCCAACTGCAGAGACAAGAGAAGTTCAGAGTCACGGTGAAGTCTTACTAACACTCTCTCTCACTCTCTCTCTCTGTCTCTCGCTCTCTCTGTCACTCGCTCTCTCTCTCTCTCTCTCACTCTCTCTCTCTGTCTCTCTCTCTCTGTCTCTCTCTCTCTGTCTCTCTGTCTCTCTCTCTCTCTCTCTGTCTCTCTCTCTGTCTCTCTCTCTCTCGCTCTCTCTGTCTCTCTCTCGCTCTCTCACCGTAGTCAGTCGCTCCAGCGCTGAGAAGCGTTCCTCCCAAGTCGCGGCTGATTTCTCGAACGCTTCGTGTCGTTTGATCAGTTTCTCCACTTCGTCCACACTCTGTCCCATCTCCCTGCTGGACAGATACGGCTCCTGTCCCAGCAGCCACGCCTCTGCCACGCCGGCGTCCCGCGAAAACTGGTGCACTTCCAAAACTGCACACACACACACACAGGTGAAAGGGGAAGTTAGGATCAGGGTAATTTAAGTCCAAGCTGCCCACATCCTTTTACACACTTCCCATTATAAGGTCAGAAATAGGTATGCAAGAGTTGCTAAGCATCTTGGGAAGAAACACTCGACATGTCAGATAGAGGGTGATGGTCTCCTTCAAGACACTTTAAGAAGTCATATATCAGATGGAAAACTCCTTAAATAATAAATAATACATTTGATATATTAATAAAAATATATTCATTAATTATATTTACTTTTTTTTTTACTTATTTTAAAAAATATTATTTATATTAAATAAATTATTTTCATTTACATTAGTTTTATACTAACCTTACTACATTTACTAACAGTGCACTAACATAATAACTTTATTTTATTAATACAAATACATCTATAATCATTTTTAATGGAAATTATTCTAATCTAAAATTATTTTGTTCATATATTACATTTATTTAAAATGTTTTACTAAAATAATCTATTATTAAATCTATTAATCTAATTTTACACAATTTTTTTTACAGAAATAATACATTAAATATATTAATATAGATTATATTGTTTATATTAATAAATATATTTAATTAAATATGCATTATTTAATTTTATACCGACATAATACAACTATAAA
Source organism: Opsariichthys bidens (assembly GCA_037194245.1). Classification (NCBI taxonomy): domain Eukaryota; kingdom Metazoa; phylum Chordata; class Actinopteri; order Cypriniformes; family Xenocyprididae; genus Opsariichthys; species Opsariichthys bidens. Next base: position 18,653,054 of record CM074299.1, read on the forward strand.
AATATTAATTTTATACTAATAAATTATATTTCATTTAGTATATTTACTGAAATAACACATTAATATAAATTATATTGTTTAAATTAATACATATGCTTAATTAAAAATGCATTAATTTATTTAATTTTATACTGACATAATACAACTATAAAATATTAATTTTATATTAATAAATTATATTTAATTTAATATATTTAATGAAATAACACATTAATATAAATTATATTGTTTAAATTAATACATATGCTTAATTAAAAATGCATTAATTTATTTAATTTTATACTGACATAATACAACTATAAATATATTAATTTTATACTAATAAATTGTATTTAATGTAATATCTTTACTGAAATAACACATTAAATAGATTAATATAAATAATATTATTTATAATAGCTTCATACTAAACCGAGTATTACATTTATTTAATATGTCTGCTGACATTTATCTATTTATAATCAATCTTCATCCTACTTTCTAATGTTTCATATGTTTTGAGTCATTTTTGAGTCTCATACTCACTCAATCTCAGCCACTCCCATCTGTCCTCCCACTTGTCAATCATATCTTTCCTCTTGTCCGTCAACTGCAGCAACTTCTCTTTAATCTGTGGGACGGGTAAATGGACATGAAGGAACCAGATATGTAAAAGCGGTTCGGTGGTTGTATAGGTGTGCGGTCGTACCCACCTCCTCTGATGCATAGTGTTTCCGTGCCAGGAGCGACTTGCCCAGCTCGATGCAGGCCGTGAAACTGTCGTTACGGGCATCGATTTCAGCCTTGATACCCTGGTGGTTGTTCATGAGAAGCTCCACAGATGACACGTCCCTGAAGAAAAGCAGGGTTAGAGAACGGATTCACACCTTCAGACGGACCTCCTACTTTCTGTTAAACACACACTAACAAGACACCTGAACTTATTCATATTTAACATTTTGTCTGCACAATCTGGCATGTTTCATTGCGTTATCATCGCAAACAATCGACTCTGGCCGAGGCTGGACATCACTTTCGGCCACTGTTGTATACAAATATATAAAATTAATATGTTACAATCATATTTTTTTTTATATATACATATTTATTATTATATTTAATTAGTTGTACTTTTGTTCTGCACAACACTGACTCCAATCTAATGTAGAGAAAATATATTAATACTGAAATATAAATCAAATAGGAAAAATATTTTTTTTAGTTAAATCATTCAGTCCAAATTATTTTAGGAAAACCTTTATTATCGGACTTTTTTTTTTTTTTTAATAATTTCAATAATAAAAAATATTTTTAAAATAATTCTCTCTCTCTCTCTATATATATACCTTTATTAAATAAAATTATTTTAAAATAATTATACATATATAATTGTAATTACTTATGAATGTATGTGTAATAAATAATACATTAAAAATATTTTTATGTAATTATAATATATATTTATATTAAAAATATTTTTAAAATAATTATGTATATACAAATACATTTATAATATATAAAAAAATCATATATATAATATATATATTTATATTAAAAAAAATCATATTTGAAGCAAGTGCAAACATAAATAACGAGATCTAAATAAAAAAGGATGAAAATAATTAAAATATGATTTTAATCATTTCAATAATAAGAAATATTTATTTATTATAATATCAGTATTATTTATATATATATATTTTTTAATACAATTATTTTTACATTATTATACATATAATTATTTTTAATTACTTATGAATGTATGTGTATAATAAATATACATATTAATATAAATATACAATACATATAAATATACAATATTTTTATACAATTATATATATATATATATATATATATATATATATATATATATATATATATATATACACACATATATATTAAAAATATTTTTAAATAATTATGTACATCAAAATACATATATAATATATATAAAATCATATATAATATAAAATATATATAAAAAATCATATTTGAAAAAAATAAAAAAAAAATAATAAAAAAAAAAGGATGAAAATAATTAAAATATAATTTTGTTTATATCACTCAGTCCTAATTACCATAATCTAACATTGAAATACAACTTTTTCCATTTTAATAGTCATAGTGTTCTCTTTACGAACCATTTCCCCTTTCAAGGACGCTTGAAGCGGTCGCGTTTAACTAACGTTCAGGCACACACCTGGGCTTCTCCTGAGTCTCGATAAGGCGGATGACGTCCTCCATCCACAGCATGAGGTCACGCACCATACTGAAGAAGCGGAACTTGTCTCCGGTGTCCAGCAGTCGTGCCCGTCGGCCCTCGCAGGCTTCCAGAAGACTCCTCCAGGCCTCCAGCACCTCGCCCTCACGCCGCTGGATGTCGTCGGCTTTGTCTCCAGCATATGCTGACTGCAGGCGCACAGCGTCTTCCTGCAACTGCCTGACCTGAGGACACAAGCAGGGGGCAGCAGTGAGTAAACGCAGCCAATGCTTTAGAGTCTCTGTGCGTTTAGCCAATTAAACTGGTTAATGTTTTTTGTTGTTGTGCAATATTAGTGTCCTAACACAGGCCGTTCACCTTCAGAGGACAGTGATGCATAACCAGGGTTGTGGAGTAACGAAATACAAGGAACTTAGTGACGCATTTAAAATACAGAATTTGAGTGAGTGTGTTTGATTGTAAATGGGTGGTAATCAGATTCCAGTTCCATCTGAAAAGTGTTTTAGATTACCAAAGTGATTCCTTTGAGTTTTAATGTCATTTAAACAGCGATTGGTGATTCTCTGACTCTGACCGTCTGAAAAAGACGAGTTCAGTTTCATGTTTTCCACTGTTTTCATGTTTTGGGAGTCATTGTATAATTCACTCGTCACTGCGACTTTTCCTCACAATTTCTTTTTCCCCTCACAATTGTGAGTTTGTGTTTCACAATTCTGACTTCTTTTTTCTCAGAATTGCGAGATTTAAACTCACAATTGCAAGTAATAAAGTCAGAATTGGGAGATTTAAACTTGCAATACTGACTTTTTTTCTTGCAATTGTGAATTTAGTATGAGTTTATATCTCATAATTCTGACTTTTCTCAATATTGTCAGTTTATATCTCATAATTCTGACTTTTCTCAATATTGTGAGTTTATATCTCATAATTCTGACTTTTCTCAATATTGCGAGTTTATATCTCATAATTCTGACTTTTCTCAATATTGCGAGTTTATATCTCATAATTCTGACTTTTCTCAATATTGTGAGTTTATATCTCATAATTCTGACTTTATAACTCACAATTGCAACTTTATTTCACACAATTCTGAGGGAAAAAGTCAGAATTGTGAGATAAAAACTCTCAATGACCTTTTTTGTGTTTGTTTCACACTTATTAGTATTCCAAAGTATTCCAAAGTATTTAGATGAAGTGACTAAACTTGAGTAATGTAACGAAATACGTTACAAATGACTTTTCAAAGCATGTATTTTGTAATCTGTAGTGAAATACATTTTAAAGCCCTGATCATAAATGAAGGTCATTATGCCATTTGCGAGTAGAGCATGTTAAACTTCTCGACCAATCAGATGTTTTTATTCAACTCTTTCTAGCCAAAAATGACTCGTGTGTGTGTGTGTGTGTGTGTTTTTGGATCTGACTGACGCACCTGCGTCCCAAGCGCTTGGATGTCGTGCTCAAATGTGGTGTGCATCCTCTGCAAGGTCTCCACCGTGTTCTGGTCTCGGCCCAGCTCCTCTGGAAGCTTCTTATGCTTGTCCAGGATGCGTCCCAGGATTTCCTTGGCGTCGTGGTAGAACTTGTGCAGCTCGTAGGATGCGGCGAGAATCTGCGTACGTGTGTCGATGAGCTCCAGCAGATCGGCCCAGGCCTCGTTCAGACCGTCCTTCCACTCGGCGACGGTCGCGGCGTCGGCGTGGCCGGCGTTGATGAGCTCGTCCGCCATGCGGTTGACGCCGTCCACGCGCTCCTGACCGATGTTTCCGGTGTCCCGGGCGAATTCACGGAAGCGTTCCTGCAGCATCTGTAGGAGAGGAAGACAACGATAATTAGTACATTTACATGCACCATTCATGAATATTAATTGTTTCAAATATCAATCCTGGATTCCACTGAAGGATTTGTTCGGAGAATTTATGCTGTATAACATAGCGACTGCAAGCAAAAACTGGACTTTGCTGGAATTCTTTTTTCTGACTCACAGTGACGTGTTCGTAGTCTTGGCCGAGCTCGTGAGATCCAGCCACCACCTCTCTCTCAGCTATCCACTGCTCCAGATCGTCCACCTCCCGGTTCAGCTGGAAGAGCCGGAACCTCTCCTCCAGTTTGCCTCTCCTCTCCTCTGATAGGTCCTTCAGTCCCGCGTACAGCTTATCCACCTGAGATTGGCGCATGCCGATCCTCTCACTACAGCAAAGTCCAAAGATCGTGTTCAGCATATGATATCAACAGAACCAGAGGTATAAAGTCGTAGACTAATTTAAGTCTAATTCAGATCAATTCAAAGTCAATGTCAAAGTTACAATCAGATTCAGAGTCAAAATCAGATTCAAATCCAGATTTAGAAACAAAGTCAGAACCAGTCAGAATCAGATCCAGATTTAGAATTAAAGTCAAAGTCAGTTTTAGTCAGAGTTAACATATGATTCACATTCAAATCCAGATTTAGAATCGTAGTGAAAAATCACATTCAAATCCAGATTTAGAATCATAGTGAAAATCACATTGAAATCCAGATTTAGAATCATAGTGAAAATCACATTCAAATCCAGATTTTGAATCATAGTGAAAATCACATTCAAATTCAGATTTCGAATCATTGTGAAAATCACATTCAAATCCAGATTTTGAATCATAGTGAAAATCACATTCAAATCCAGATTTTGAATCATAGAGAAAATCACATTCAAATCCAGATTTTCAATCATAGTGAAAATCACATTCAAATCCAGATTTTGAATCATAGTGAAAATCACATTCAAATCCAGATTTCGAATCATAGTGAAAATCACATTGAGATCCAGATTTAGAATCATAGTGAAAATCACATTCAAATCCAGATTTTGAATCATAGTGAAAATCACATTCAAATCCAGATTTTCAATCATAGTGAAAATCACATTCAAATCCAGATTTTGAATCATAGAGAAAATCACATTCAAATCCAGATTTTCAATCATAGTGAAAATCACATTCAAATCCAGATTTCGAATCATAGTGAAAATCACATTGAGATCCAGATTTAGAATCATAGTGAAAATCACATTCAAATCCAGATTTTGAATCATAGTGAAAATCACATTCAAATCCAGATTTTCAATCATAGTGAAAATCACATTCAAATCCAGATTTTGAATCATAGTGAAAATCACATTCAAATCCAGATTTAGAATCATAGTGAAAATCACATTCAAATTCAGATTTCGAATCATAGTGAAAATCACATTCAAATCCAGATTTTGAATCATAGTGAAAATCACATTCAAATCCAGATTTTGAATCATAGTGAAAATCACATTCAAATCCAGATTTTGAATCATAGTGAAAATCACATTCAAATCCAGATTTTCGAATCATAGTGAAAATCATTCAAATCCAGATTTTGAATCATAGTGAAAATCACATTGAGATCCAGATTTAGAATCATAGTGAAAATCACATTCAAATCCAGATTTTGAATCATAGTGAAAATCACATTCAAATCCAGATTTTGAATCATAGTGAAAATCACATTCAAATCCAGATTTTGAATCATAGTGAAAATCACATTCAAATCCAGATTTTGAATCATAGTGAAAATCACATTCAAATCCAGATTTTGAATCATAGTGAAAATCACATTCAAATCCAGATTTTGAATCATAGTGAAAATCACATTCAAATCCAGATTTTGAATCATAGTGAAAATCACATTCAAATCCAGATTTCGAATCATAGTGAAAATCACATTGAGATCCAGATTTAGAATCATAGTGAAAATCACATTCAAATCCAGATTTTGAATCATAGTGAAAATCACATTCAAATCCAGATTTTGAATCATAGTGAAAATCACATTCAAATCCAGATTTTCGAATCATAGTGAAAATCATTCAAATCCAGATTTCGAATCATAGTGAAAATCACATTGAGATCCAGATTTAGAATCATAGTGAAAATCACATTCAAATCCAGATTTTGAATCATAGTGAAAATCACATTCAAATCCAGATTTTGAATCATAGTGAAAATCACATTCAAATCCAGATTTTGAATCATAGTGAAAATCACATTCAAATCCAGATTTTGAATCATAGTGAAAATCACATTCAAATCCAGATTTTGAATCATAGTGAAAATCACATTCAAATCCAGATTTTGAATCATAGTGAAAATCACATTCAAATCCAGATTTAGAATCATAGTGAAAATCACCTTCAAATCCAGATTTAGAATCATAGTGAAAATCACATTCAAATTCAGATTTCGAATCATAGTGAAAATCACATTCAAATCCAGATTTTGAATCATAGTGAAAATCACATTCAAATCCAGATTTTGAATCATAGTGAAAATCACATTGAGATCCAGATTTAGAATCATAGTGAAAATCACATTTAGATAACAGATTTAGATTCAAAATCAGTGCATTTTAGAGCAAGAATCAAATCAGACTCCTATAGTCTCTGAAATACAAACGTGAGTTTAAGTCTCATTCAGATCAATTCAAAATCAACGCCAAAGTAACAATCAGATTCAGAATCAAAATCAGATTCAAATCCAGATTTAGAATCAAAGTCAATTTTAGAGTCAGACTCTAAATCAGAGTAATAATCGAATCCATATTTAGAATCAAAGTTTGAATCACATTCAGATACAGATTTAGAATCAAAGTCAGTTTTGGAGTCAGAGTTAAAATCAGATTAACATTCAAATCCAGATTTGGAATCAAAGTCAGTCCATTTTAGAGCAAGAATCAAATCAGATTCATATAAAATTCTAGATTTAGATTAGAATTAATGTCAGTTAATGTCAATTTCAGCATTACAGACATACAAAATTTAAAGCAAAATTAAAAATGAAAGTCAAAGTTAGTTTTAGAGTCAGATTATCATTCAAATCCAGATTTAGAATCAAAGTCAGAATTATAGTCAAAATCATATTTAGATTTAAAGTCACAGTCTGTTTCAGAACCATAATCAAATCATAATCATCAAGATTAAAATCCAGATTTAGTTTAAGAATCAGTTCCAGAATAGTAGTTAAAAGCAGAATTAGATTCAGATAAAAATTAAAGTTTGTTTTAGCGGTAAAAATCCAGTTCAGATCTAGATTTAAATTCAGACTCAAGGTCAGTAGATCCATATACAGGTTTAGAGTAAATTTCTAAATCAGTGACATCACTGTCAAAAATGTTTGAAAATCTGAAAACCAGATTTAGAATCAAAGTCAAAGTTTTAGAGCCAAATTCAGATTTACATTCAAATCAGATTTAAAACAAGTTCAATGTCAGCGTCAGAGTTTTAAAGTGCGAGTCAGATTCAGAGTCGAAATGAGATCCAGATCCAGATCCAGATGGAGTGTATAGTGAGTGTGAAAGGGGGTTCTGTACCTCTCGGGGTGGTTGGCGGCCACCAGGCCTCGGCTCGTCTTGGACAGCTGGTGCACAGTCTCAGCGTAGTCCTCCACCGCCTGCTCCAAGATCTGGTGTTTCTTCAGCATGGCCACTGAACTCTGCTCATCCTGAGAACGACGACGAGACAACAAAAGTGAGTATACGAAATATCAAACCGAGCTATTGTTTGACTTATCAGTAACTCTTGCACAAACTTTGGCCTTCTCTTCAGACATCATGTAGAGCTCCTGCTCGCTCATCCAGGCTTCAGCTTCAGCTGCATCGAAGTAGTACTGCTGGGCCTTATGGGCCTCCTCGAGTCTGGTGTGGCGTTTCTCCGTCTCCTGGATGATCAGGCTCCACAGCTGCTGCAGGTCGGCCAGACGGGCTCGGATCGACTCGACGTTGGGGCTGTCGGCCTTCAGGATGCTCTGGCTGCGCTCGAATATGTCGTCACAGCGAGGCTGGTGGCCCTGGATCTCCTTCTGTAATGTCTGTACAGCAGGACGTTTTGAGTAAGCGCGTGTTGAACTGCTCCAGAATCGAATCTTAACCCCAAACACATTACCTGGTTCTTCTTGATCAGTAGCTGAACAGTCTGTAAATTATGGCCGTGGTCTGTCGACGTAGCTAGAGCCATCCTCTCCTCGACCCAAAGCTGTGGAGAAACCACGCGTTAAACATCTGCCGCACACGCATAAGCAGGTGGATACCTTAAACGCAAACGTACAATCTCGTCCTCCACGTCGCGGTTAAACTGGTGGATCTCGCGAGAGGCCATGAGGAAGTTTTTCCTCTTCAGCAGCGGATCCAGCAGCTCCTGGAACTTCTGCTCCACCTCGATCCGACGTCCATCGACCTCGTCCGTGTCCTTCCCTTCCTGTCGCAGCACGTGAGCTTGAGACTGGAGCTCCTCCACCTCCCTCTGACGCACCTCCACCTGGTTCTCCAACATCTGGAGCCACAAAACTCAGACGAGTTAGTCTTCATGTTCTTCCCCAGTATCACACGTATCTAAACATTCTTAAATCAATAGGTTGTTTTCCATGTTCTTCTTTCTTTAGTGTGTAAAGAAAGTTGCTGTTTGAGAAGGTTTACAAAGGAAAAGTTATTCTCTATATCATTTCACAGTGGGAAAGAACATGTCACAATGTTCCTCATTTAAATAATTCATATGCAGAATAAAGGGGCGGGGCCTGGTTGAGTTCGTTAGTAACTGGCGGTATGGTAAGGGGCGGAACATTTCCCAACACACCAATCACAACACACCGCTCCAGCCGACCAATCAGAGCACATTGTGCTTTTCAGAAGGAAGAGACAGGAAAACGAGGAAAATAACGAAAAAAAAATTCAGGCATGAAAACCTATTCTCGTAGAGCCCAAAAACAGGGCATAATAATATCACCTCTTTAAATCAAGATACATTTACATGAGGTGCAAAATGATTTAGAGGATTAAAATTTCCTGATAATTTACTCACACCCACGTCATCCAACATGTTTACGTCTTTCTTTCTTCAGTGGAAAACGAATTAAGGAAAACATTTTTCTCCATATAGTGGACTTCAATGGGGTTCAACGGGTCCAAATGTCAGTTTCAGTGCAGCTTCAAAGATCTACATGATCCCAGACGAGGAATAAGAGTCTGATCTAGAGAAACCATCGGATATTTTATGAAAAAAAATTAAATAAAAATGTATATACTTTTTAACCACAAATGCTCGTCTTGCTCTGCGATTACGAAATCACGTTGGAAAGGTCTGAAAAACTGTTGTTTCACCTTTTTTTGTAAAGACCGTTTGACGTAGTCTTTGTCCATTTGCTTTGTAAACACTGAATCGGTACTTTCTAACATGATGACGTAATGCGTGGAGCATCAGAGCAGTGCAAGATGAGCATTTGTGGTTAAAACGTATATAACGTTTATTTTTTTTTTAATAAAATGTGTGATGGTTTCTCTAGATCAGACTCTTATTCCTCGTCTGGATCATGTAGATCCTTTGAAGCTGCACTGAAACTGACATCTGACATTGAACCCCATTGACGTCCACTACATGGAGAAAAGTCCTTAATTTCTTTTCAACTAAAGAAAGAAAAACATCATGACATGCAGGTGAGTAAATTATTAGGAAATTTGAATTCTGAAGAATTGGTTCTGTTTAGGACGAGCTCATGCTGCAGTTTTCAACACCAGTCAACTCTGATCATCTCAAACCTGTTGTTTCTTGAGCAAGATGTTGACGCTGGTCAGGTCTTTGCCGTAGTCGTCCGATTGGATCTGACCCTCCAGCCCCACCAGCCATTTGTCCAGGTCGGCGCAGCTCTGTGTGAAGAGCTCGGCCTTGTTGGCGTCAAACAGACACTGGGCTTTAGTCTGAGTTGTGGTTTCCAGTTCGGTCCACATCTTCTGCAACGCCGCCAACTTCTCCTTCACGACAGCTTCTGTCTCCGGCTTCTCCGAGACTAACTGCTTCCCTTCCTGCAGACAGACAGACAATATTTATACGATAATGACTTCAAATACTGGAAGAGATATGGAATGCTTTCAGGATTCTGTCTAGTAAAGCAGTAATTGCTTATTTTATTTTCCTTATATCTGGAAAAAGCGGGATACTTAAGAATGAAGAGATGCTTGGATAGATAACGCGCACATTTAACGATCCAAAGCGAGCGCTGATCATTTAAACGCACGGATAACTGACCTTCTCGATTTTGTCCAGCCACTCTTTGTTGGACTGCAGTTCGGCCATGAAGGCCTGATGTTTGAGCCATTTGCTGTGCAGGTTTCGAGCTTCATCGTAGGACATGTCCTGTGCGGTCAACATCTTCTCGTTGATCCACAGGGACAGCTACACAGAGGATGTGGAAAAACGTCAAGTTAAGATGTAATCCGTTCATTATTTTTCTTTGTAAGAGTCGTATGGGATGCGTTCCATCCAGCCGACTTGCTTTGCGTCTCACAATGAATTTGTAATGGCGACAGAACCCAACAAAAAACAAGACACAAACACACATAACACTAATTTGTGATGACATCTATTATATAATTACTAATTCTCTTGGTCCACAAATTCCCGCCATCTTCCCTGCCAGTCTTCTAAAGTGGGTAAAGTAGGTCGAGTTGTTTAGTTAAGCCGATTTCTAAGGGTTGTGTCTTCTATTTCAGCTCACCTCCTGGCAGTCCTGCAAGAACTTCTGCAGGTCTCGGTTGTCCTTCAACCTCATGAGCAGCTCCACGGCCGCCTCGCGGTTCTTCTTATGCCTGCGGGTTGAAGGTTGAAGGTCAACCACACCCTTTTATGTATTATTTCTATTCACTTTAACACGCTTAATGTGTTACCGGTCATCGATGGAGGTTGCTCTCTCCTGGATGCGGTCGGCATTGATGTTTCCATCGCTGGCCAGTCTCCTACCGGCCTCCACCACGCTGTTGATCTTGTCTTCATTGGCGTCCATGGTGGTCATGAAGTCCTCCTGTTTCTTAATGGCACCTTCAGCCCCTTCCAGGGTGGTGGGCATCTCGGTATGGGCCAGAACATACTCCTACAGAGAGATACAGAACTAGATCAAACATCGTCAAGATAGACTTGATCATCCATTTTAGGAAAACCGTATTTCCGACCAGTTATTAAAGACAACACAAGTCACAACAGTTGAAGGTTTGACGCGAGATTGGTGCATTTAGCTCAAGAGCTCTAGGAGGAGTTCATGTGAAATATTTTAGTCTCAGAAGAACAATAGTACGTTTTTTTTAGCAGATCGGTATGTTGCCAACCTAACACGGTGGAGCCTTTTACATTCAACACTAGTGGAGTCAAACCAAATTACCTGGTTGTTGAGGAAGGCCTCGGCTTGTTTGGTGTCTCTGAGGAAGATCTGATAGGCGTGAGACTGTGAAAGAAGGTTCTGCCGGTTCTCCCACATCTTGTGGAGCTCGTTCCATCCAGTATCCAAAGCCTGGAGCCTTTGTCTCAGGAACATGTACTGAGCGTCCGTCTGTCCCTGCGTCACCATCTCGCCCATGTCTCTCATCTTCTGGTAGTCCTCTTCGTAGTTGTTAATCTCGTTCTTGATGCCTTCGTGTTGGGCTAGAAGCTTCTCCGCCTCGGCTAGCGTGTTAGGCATGTCCTCGGACGCGATGGCCGTCTGCGTACGGGAAAGCCAGGACTGGAAATCATCCAGCTCGCGGAGGAACTGCTGCAGCTTGCTGGCTTCACCAAGAGACGCCTCGCGGTTTCGTAGTGTTTCTTTCATCTCCTCCCAAACGGCGGTGATTTCCGCCAGCCGTCCCGTGATGGCTTTGGCCTGGTCGGGATGTTCGCCGGCCAAGCGCTCCGCCTCGCCGCGGAGGTCGCCCAGTTTGGCTTCGATGGCGGCCAGATCGCGCTCCATGCCGGTAAGCTTGCGTTGCAGGGCCATTACGCCTGTCAGGTCGTTGCCCAGCTCCTGGGTGGACTCGATGACTTTTGTCTTCTCACGGATCCAGGATTTGGTCTCGTTACAGTCAAGATGGTAGTTCTGCACGCCCAAGGCGGAGTTCAGGGACTCTTTCTTCTGGTCCACCAGGTCGCGGAATTGACTCCACCTGCGGAGGAGCATCAGGTTGTATTTAAACACAAGCACTGCATTGCAAATTGAAATTTAAGTCCGTTTGTGATTAAAAAAACCGTCTACAACATCACCAAGTCTCCTAAACATACCGTATATCGTTAGAATCCTTGGCTCGAGACGGGCAAAATGCATGCTTTGGACTTGCTCATTGTTTTGCAAAATTTTCTGGTATTTTGGATTTTTTGAAAACCCTACTTTTGCAAACTAGTCCTAGGTTTTTTGAAAATTTCGATTCACAGTCTCTTAGAGCCGCCAAAACGTTTGCCAATGTTGCTAAAATGGTTATAACTCGTGAACGGAATGAGATATTTTCACCAAATTTGGTACACCTATTTAAGAGCTCATTCCATTGTCGTGTGAGAACGTATGCGGGGAATGGCCACTTGGTGGCGCTATAACAGGAAAAAAACATGAAAATGGCTATCACTACTTCACCGTTACTCTGATTGGCTCGAAAATTGGTATGAAGTGACTTTGTCCAAGGCACCATGACTGTCTATGAGGACATTGACGCATCTTGAAAGCATGTCTGGTGTCGGCCAATGAAGTTTGAGCAGCTATCAGACAAGGTTAACTGATTGGAACGAAACTCTCTGGGCGAGTTTCGCTCACGGCCCTCTTGGACCGCTGTTGTCTATCAAATCGTTCGTTAAATATTGGCGATAAACCAACTTACTAGTCCTAGGTTTTTGGCTCGACCTCGATAACTGTTAAAAAGCTTTATAAACAATATTTTTCCTATAGCAAATTCCCTGAATTGGCTGTAAATGGTCATCTATGATTGAGATGGTTACAGGCTTGCTTAATTAAAACATTAGACCTTTTTAATAAGGCCTTAAAGCCTTATTTGTTTATAACTCATTTTTAAGACTAATACTCTCAAAGTAGTCTTGCATTATCCCTTAATCACCAGAAAAACTGAGCCAGGTTACAACTATCTGTTCAATTCTCGGCTGACATTCTCATTTATGGCATTATTTTATGCCTAATGCTGGAAATTATGGCCAGTGACGGTAAAAAAAACAGGCAAACATGACCCAGATGTTTTCTGCTACATCTGTGGGGGTTTTACTACATCCAGACAGTGGCAGAATGAATATATATAGCCCTACAATTGCATTTTTAGCAGACAAATCGCAGTTTTTGGGCATCCAGTTCTTGTGACCAGCTATACTAGTACTGCTTTCTGAACAGAGCTTAAAATGCATTTGGCAGAAACATAAAATGCTGCGACTTGCCTGGTGTTGAGTTTGTCTTGTTGGGCTTTGATGTCTTTCTCGCTTGGGTGTCCGCTGTGTATCAGCTGCCTGGCGATCTGATTGACGACGGCCACACGTGAGGCCTGGTTATTCATTTCAGGCTCCAGACTCTCAAACCTGGAATGTAAAAAATTATTATTATTATTATTATTATTATTATAAGGCAAAAAATTCGAACAATAATTCGCCCTAGAGCTTTCAAGGTACATCCAGCTAACTCGACTTCAGCAACTGAACAGCAATCGAATGATCTGTCTGCCTGAGAGACTGCATGGTCTTAAAAGCTTTTAACTTTGGGCTTTTTTTGCTTCAAGCTTTTAAAATGAACTCATTTAAAACAGCTTCAAACTTTGAAACTCCTTCAAGGTTAAAACGTCTTCAAACTTCAAGCTTTCAAAACTATTTTAAACTTAAAACCGCTTTAAGGTTCAAGATTTGTAAACTACTTCAAAATAAAAAAAAGTGTTTCAAGCTGGTAAAATTACTTGAAACTTAAAACTGCTTCAAACCTCAAGCTTTTAAAACTATTTCAAACTTAAAACCATTTCAAAATTCAGGATTTTTAAAATTAAAACTGCTTCAAGCTTAATGATTTTTAAACTGTTTTAAACTTAAAACTACTTCAAGCTTTTAAAACTACTACAAACTTAAAACTGATTCAAAATTCAAGATTTTGAAACTACTTAAAACTTTTTAAACCTCAAGATTTTAAAACTAATTCAAACTTTAAACAGTTTCAAAATTTAAGATTCTTTTAACTTCTCAAAACTTTTCAAACCTCAAGCTTTTAAAACTAATTCAAACTTTAAACCGTTTCAAAATGTAAGATTTTTTAACTTCTTAAAACCTTTTAAACCTCAAGCTTTTAAAACTAATTCAAACTTTAAACCGTGTCAAAATGTAAGATTTTTTAACTTCTTAAAACTTTTTAAACCTCAAGCTTTTAAAACTAAATCTACTTCAAACGTCAAGGTGCTTCAAGCTTTCATAGCTATAACTGATTCAAAATTCAAGCGTTTTAAACGACTTCGAACTTTAGGCTTTCTCAAGCCAACATCGATGTTTGTCACGACAAACTTTACTTGTATGCAAACACTGCATTGTTGAGCACATTATTCAACATTTGCATGCCACAAATGCCAACAGCTGTGATAAATATGTTCACAAAGATACAGACTTAAGCTCTCACCTGTGCTGAATGACCTCAAGGTCCTCCAGTTTCTCTGGGATCTCCATGCTGTTGAGCCACTGCTCCTTCTCATCGATCCACAGTTCACATGCATCTGCCTCGCTGAACATCTTATAGAGCGCCAGGGCGTCCTGCAGGGCCTGTTTCCTCAGCCTGGTCAACTCCGAAACCTCCTTATACCGTTCCTCGATACCCGCCAGCCGCTCGTTGACGTTGGCAGTCTGCGCCAGTTCGGGAGGAAGGGATTGCGCCTGCTCGTGAAGGGCGTCGATCACTGGCCGATAGCTGGCGACCTCGGACGACGCGTCTTTGTGCTTCCTGACCAAAGCTTGAGTGGAGAATTCATCGTGGCCAACGTCAGCGGTGGAGACGATTCGGAGTGCGTCCAAAGTCCAGGCGTCGACATCGTCCGCGTCGGCCTGGAACTGGTGAAGGCTGCAGGCTTCTTCCAAGCGGGTTTTCCTCACCGCTGCCAGCTGTTCCAGAGCGGCCCACTGCGCTTGGACGTCTGCAATTCTTTCGCGAATCTTGGCTTCGCCGAAATGCCCGGCGTCGGCCATCGCCTGACCCTCGCGCACCGTGTGCTGGAGGTGACCGGCGCGGCCGCTCATTTCGTCTTCGAGGGCGCGATGTTGACTCAACAGGCGGACGGCGCCCGTCAGATCCTTGCCGCAGTCGTCCGAGGACAGGATCTGCTCTTTCTCGCGAATCCAGCCCTCTTCCTCGGCCATCTCCCAGAAGAATTTCCAAAGGCGACGGGACTCTTCGAGGCGGGCGCGGCGCTCGGCTGCGAGCTGGGTCAGTTCCTGGTAGCAGAACTCCATGTGGGCCACGCGGTCACGGATGACCTGAGGATCACAGGGTTTGTAGCCTGCAGCGGGATGGAGAGAAACATGAGAGAGGGAAAAGCTTCGGATCTGAAGTTCTTTCTTCACTATTATTATGTACAGTAGAATGATTGGAAATAGGATTCCCTTTTTGACCAATGCATCTTAGAAATGCTGTTGAAAGTGGACTGAGCACCAAAACACACTTGTAGCCAATCAGCATGTTCGTGAATTTTTGGGGGCGTGGCTATCAAGTAGGGGCGTGTTTGTTCTGGTGACCTCATTCATCAACAGCGTTTCTCAGAAATTGCTTACTACACCTTTAAATTATTATTGAGTTTTCTGAGGATTATTCCATGTGTTAGCAAAAACTAAAGCTGGAACTAACTTTCATTCATTAAAATAAACCTGATATAAAATAATTAGATTAAAAACGTATCAGTTTATATGTATTAAAATGACTAAAAAGCTAAATAGACATAAAAAAACAACTAACGCACATAAAAATATGACAAGCTGCAAACTGTACATATAAAAATAAAAGCAAATTATTCATAAATACTATAACAATACATTAATAATACTAAAATATATATATACACTTTATCTCTATGGTTATACTAAGTCTATAAGTACGTCAACTTATTCTACTAACCCGTACTGTTAAGTTTACTACAGTCTACTAATGCTGTAATGAGAGTTAGTTGACATGTAGTTACTTATAGTTAGTCCAATATCTCAAGTGAACCAGAGATTTGAATGTGGCTCGTATGAGGATTTATCTCCATTGTCAGCGCAGCCAGGGAAGTTCATAGTCACAGTAAAATCTTTGTGTCTTTTCCATGACTTGTAAAATTTATTACACTTCCCTGATTTTTCCTGGCTTGGAAATCAGTTGTTAAATTCCTGTTATTTCAATGACCGTGGGAACCTTGCAAAACCCACTCTGGACCAGCTCTGCATGTTTCCTCCAAAGAAAAAACCTGCTGGTGTTTCACTAACGGGAGGCGAGATAATGTCCTCACCACCATAAAGATCATAAACGCATAAACATTCTCCTCCCACTATCATAAGTGAACCGTCTTTTTGTATTCTTGGTCGTAGACTAGAAAAACTAGGATTTGAGAAGGGTCAGCTCTCTTACCCTCCTCATCCACGGCAAACTTCTGCGCGTTGGCGTTGACGGCTTTGACGCGGTCGGCCTGTATGCCGATGTCGGCCTCCACCAGAGCGTGTTTCTGCAGCAGATCTTCCACCCCCAGCAAGTGCTTCCCATAATCCTGAGACAGCAGCAGCATCTGCGGACAACCATCAGGACGTGCAAACTTAAAACTTCATCAGTTCGGTTTTTAGCGATAGGTTATTCATCCTCGGCTAAACTTTTAATGGTTTTACTCTCTTTTACCATGCTATAGACCGCAGTCCTGTAACTGCAATAATAATCATCATAATTTTGAATTTAAATATAACTGTGAGCATTCAAGAGCTTTATGTCCTTTAAGGACATGCATAAAAAGGTATTATATTTTATCTCGATCATAGATGGAAAAGACCATTTACAGCCAATTAAAAAAAGAAAATAAGCTTTTTAACAGTTATCGAGGTTGAGCCAAAAACCTAGGACTAGTTCGCCAAAGTTGGTTTTTGAAATAATCTCCAATATTTAACGGATGATTTGATGGACCTAGACGCAAAGTCCATGTGGGATGATTGTCATGGGCGTGTGCAAAAAATCATAATCCTTTACGCACGTGAAAAACGTGACGGCGCCCCCTGATTTCTTTTTAATCTCTCACAGGCCCCGCGAGTTTCGTTCCAATCGGCCTCCGTTAACCTTGTGCGATAGCTGCTCAAACCTCATTGGCTGATGGCGGACATGTTTTTTTAGATACGCAAATGTCCTCAAAGATAGTCATGGCGCCTTGGACAAAGTCACTGCATGCCGATTTTCAAGCCAATCAGACTAACGGTGAAGTAGTTATAGCCATTTCCATGGTTTTTTTCCAGTTTTAGCGCCACCAAGTGGCCAGTCGCCACATCCTTCTTCACACAACCACAGAATGAACTCTTACATAGCTGCACCAAATTTGGCCAAAATGTCTCCTTCCGTTCACGAGTTATAGCCATTTTAGTAATCAGGCTCCGCCCACTTCAAACATTTTAGTGGCTTTTAGAGACTGTGAATCAAGCTTTTTTTTATAATTATTGACAATCACACCGCAGAGAATCTTGCTGCACTGGTTTAGTTCCGGGCCAAAAACCTAAATAAGTTTCTTTTTTTAAAAAAAATCCAAAATACCCAGTAATTATGCGAACGACGAGCCAAGGATTGTTGCGATATAAGACACTTTTGTACTTTTGACCGCTGTCCGGCCAATTGGGATGTAGCTAAAATCTATTCTTTTATGCTCATCTCTCTGCAAGCTCTCGCTCCTCCTCCTCCTCCTCCTCCTCCTCTCACCTTCATTTCATCCATCCAGTCCATGATGTAGAGCATCTCCTGGAAGACGCGCTGCAGGCCGAGGTTCATCTCCAGCCGCTGCCGGCGGGCTTTGAGCAGCTCCAGCAGATACTCCCACAGACGCAGCACGTTGTCTTTACGAGCCGCGATCCGCTTGATGTCGTGGTAGTTCTCCGCCTCCAGCTCTTTCGCCACGGCCACCACCGCCAGCACGCGCTCCTCGTACGCCGCGATATCCGTCTCGATGGCTTCGTGTTTTTTGGTGGCTGCCTCAACCGCCTGGAGGTCGAATCCGAAATTGTCCTGCAGAAAAGAAACCGGGATGTTGAGAAAAATGAATCATTTTTGTCCATTTGTTTTCAATTAATTAATCTAAGATTATTCAACTGGGAATGTCAGAGATGACAAATGTCTGGCTATGATGTTCTTTTTTTGTGCAAAAAGTACAAAATCTATTAAAACAGTTATTATTCTTTTAAGCTTGTTGTTGTATTTGTGTGTATGATAAAAGAGCACAAAATAATCATTTAAGAAGTCAATGTATATGTTAAAAATGCATATTTCTATAAAATATCTTTCACGATAGTTTAGAAGTACAATTATTGTTTTGTTCATGTATTTTCAGATATTTTTTATTGGAAAATTATTAAAATTCCTAAATAAAGCCTTTATTTTCATAAAAAATTATAGACATGATAATAGTATAACTATGTAATAACATAATAATTCATTATAAATATCGAATCATTTTTAAAATATTTGTTCAGAAATATAGTGCAATTATTGTTTGGTTCATATATGTTAAGAAACTCATTTACAGCCTTTGTTTTCATAAAAATAATATAAATGATAATAATACAAATCTATAATTAGAACATAATAATTCATTATAAATAATAAAATATAAATGTAAACAACATTATGAAAGCCTTCGTTTTCATAAAAAATAGTTTAAACGTACAATATAAGTAGTGGCATAAGAATTCATAATAAATATTAAAATATAAATATAAAGTTTTTTAAATATACATTATAATTGAATATTTTAATATCATAAAATAGTACAATTTTATTCACACACACACACACACACAATACTATGCTAAAATTTACTTTAAAAGCCTTTGTTATCATAAAAAATGGTGCAAATAATAATATAAATGTAAAATATAAATCATAACATATTTCATAATAAATAATAAAATATAAATATACTGTTTTTTAAATATATATTATAATTGAATATTTTAATATCATAAAATAGTACAATTTTATTCACACACACACACACACAATACTATGAAAATTTACTTTAAAAGCCTTTGTTATCATAAATAATTATGCAAATAATAATAATATAAATTTTAAATATAAGTAAAAACATATAATAATTCATAATAAATATTAAAGTATAAATAAACAGTTTTTTAAATATATATTATAATTGAATATCTTAATATCATAAAATAGAAATATAGTGCAATTTTATTCACACACAATGCTATGAAATTTTACTTTAAAAGCCTTTGTTATCATAAAAATGTAAAATATAAGTAACAACATATAATAATTCATAATAAAAATTAAAATATAAATAAACTTAGTTTTTACAATATATTATAATCAAATATCTTAATAAAATAAGACAAATTTGATTGCACTATTTTATATTTATTAATTGACATAATACTATATGTGTGTGTGTGTGTGTTCATTGAACTCTTTCACCACCAGGGGGCACAAAATCACTTCAAATCAGGGCAGCACATGTGTGTTTGTTTATACAGCGACCTGGGAAACGAGGCGCTGGTTCTCGCTCAGCCAGGTCTCCCTCATGGCGGCCTTGCGGTCGAAGCGTCTGGCGAGCTGCTCCAGCTTCTCCTGTCGGATCAGCTCGGTCCTCAGCGCCAGCTCGCGCTCGTGCTCGGCCTTTTCCAGACGCTCCCACGCCTGCGACGACATCAAACCAGCAGAGTCAGAGAAAACCGATGCCAATCGCTAGAGTTAACATTGGTCATTTGTGTCTTGATTTAAGTTTGTTGACCTTGTTGATGTCTGAGATGAGTTTGCCCTCTCGTGGCATGTACACCTTCTGGTTATTGGCCCTCATCTTGCTCTGGATAGTAAACAGAAGCACCTCCAGGTTGCCCTTCTCAGTGAATCTGTGTGGAGAGAGTCGAAAGTCAAACTCACTTCATCCTCGTCCTGACGTTTCTGCTGTGTGTTTGTGGCGGACACTCACTTGGGCGGTTTCTCCACGGTCCGGTACGTGTTGAAGGCCTGAAGCTGCTGCTGGACTCCAACCAGGGAGTTGGCAAACTTGCGGTTGTTGAGGATGATGATGGTTTGCTCGATCCACTCCAGCAGATCGGACGCCAGAGATTCATATTTCTCGATCATCTTCTCCGTCTCGATGGCGTTGTCAAGCACCTGGTGAACGCATATTTTAATGTCAATTCATTTCGCGTTTCCTGAAGCAAATAAAAGTCGCCATGCAACGTCAGTAAAGTTAAGTTGAGGTGTTCATTAAATATGAGAGTTACATTTAAATATAATAATATGTTATTTAATAATTTATTATATTATATTTAAATGATTATTATTACATATTATTTCAATTATATTGAATATTTAATCGGAGTAGAAAAATTTGGATGTTTAAAATACTTATTTTTTATTGGAATTTTTAACCGTTCTCAAAACATATTTATATTAGTCATTTAATTTCTTACTAAACTGATAAATAAATAAATAATCAATCAATAAACTGGTAGGATAGAAGACCAACTGCAATTAAATATGTAAATATTAAGATGATGAAAAGAAATTGATTTATTTAAATTAATTTTATTTTAATAGGAATATTTAAAATATTTTTTTAAACAGGAATATTTTAATATTTAACAATTACATCTCCAAAAGAAATTGATTTATTTAATTATTATTCATATTATTTATTTTATTATTATTATTTTAATAGGAAAATATATAATATTATATAAAATATAATAATATGTATATTTATTAATAAATAAAAAATAATAAATACATTTATTAGCACATTAGGAATTTATTTATTTGTGTTTAATATAATTTTTTTATTATTATTTTATTTAATATTTCTTACCAACTGATCAACAAATAAATAAACAGCACACATAAGAATAAAATCATCACATCTTCTTTCATATTTTTTATTGGAATATTTAAACGTTCACAAAACGTATTTATATTAGTATTTATTTTAATAGGAATCTTTAATTTCTAACTAAACTGATAAACTAATAAATAAATAAATAAACAATCAATAAACTGGTAGGATAGAAGACCAACCGCAATTAAATACGTAAATATTAAGATGATGAAGAGACATTTCAAATAGGAATTGATTTATTTTAATTAATTTTATTTTAATAGGAATATTTAAAATATTTTTTAAACAGGAATATTGTAATATTTAACAACGACATCTCCAAAAGAAATTTACATATTTAATTATTATTCATATTATTTATTTTATTATTATTATTTTAATAGGAAAATATATAATATTATATAAAATATAATAATATGTATATTTATTAATAAATAAAAAATAATAAATACATTTATTAGCACATTAGGAATTTATTTATTTGTATTTAATATAATTTTTTATTATTATTTTATTTAATATTTCTTACCAACTGATCAACAAATAAATAAACAGCACACATAAGAATAAAAGCATCACATCTTCTTTCATATTTTTTATTGGAATATTTAAACGTTCTCAAAACGTATTTATATTAGTATTTATTTTAATAGGAATCTTTAATTTCTTACTAAACTGATAAATTAATAAATAAATAAATAAACAATCAATAAACTGGTAGGATAGAAGACCAACCGCAATTAAATACGTAAATATTAAGATGATGAAGAGACATTTCAAATAGGAATTGATTTATTTAAATTAATTTTATTTTAATAGGAATATTTAAAATATTTTTTAAACAGGAATATTGTAATATTTAACAACGACATCTCCAAAAGAAATTTACATATTTAATTATTATTCATATTATTTATTTTATTATTATTATTATTATTTTAATAGGAAAATATAATAATATGTATATTTATTAATAAATTAAAAAAATAATAAATACATTTATTAGCACATTAGGAATTTATTTATTTGTATTTAATATAATTTTTTATTATTATTTTATTTAATATTTCTTACCAACTGATCAACAAATAAATAAACAGCACACATAAGAATAAAAGCATCACATCTTCTTTCATATTTTTTATTGGAATATTTAAACGTTCTCAAAACGTATTTATATTAGTATTTATTTTAATAGGAATCTTTAATTTCTTACTAAACTGATAAATTAATAAATAAATAAATAAACAATCAATAAACTGGTAGGATAGAAGACCAACCGCAATTAAATACGTAAATATTAAGATGATGAAGAGACATTTCAAATAGGAATTGATTTATTTAAATTAATTTTATTTTAATAGGAATATTTAAAATATTTTTTAAACAGGAATATTGTAATATTTAACAACGACATCTCCAAAAGAAATTTACATATTTAATTATTATTCATATTATTTATTTTATTATTATTATTATTATTTTAATAGGAAAATATAATAATATGTATATTTATTAATAAATTAAAAAAATAATAAATACATTTATTAGCACATTAGGAATTTATTTATTTGTATTTAATATTTATTTTTTTTTTTTTTTACATTTTATTTAATATTTCTTACCAAACTGATCAACAAAGCTAAAATCATCAAATCTTCTTTCATAGAAATCGAAGAACCTTCTAGAAGTTTACGTGATTTGAAGACTCAGACCTTTCCGATACGTTTTCCCTCCACCTTCAAGGCCTTCATCTTGGAGAAGTAATGGTAGTACGTGACGACGTAAGTGATGACGGACTTCTCGTCGGGATGGTCCACGCTGATATCTGCAAAACAGACGTCACGAGGTCATGTGACCGCGCGTTTGACCGTGAAGCTGTGAGACCAGGATGGACTTTTACCTTCCGGGTCCAGGAGTTTGGTGAGGCCCAGGTGCTGCTCGGCCAGGTTGAAGGCGTTCTGCAGGTTGTAGTGAGCGTTGGACTTCTTCAGTTTGTCGAAATCAATCAGGTCTGGCCTGGAAAGATCAAAAGCGTTGAGAGTCAAGGAGATTCAGTTTGCAAAGCTTTCGATTTAAGGGAACTGAAGTTGGCACCTGTGTTTGTGAATGAGGGCGTTGAACGCCATTCCGTCGCGCCAGCTGGTGGTGAAGTTGTGGATGTTGACGTTCGGATATCTGTGAAACACAAAGGAGAACGGTCAGACGTCACGGACGCGGACACGCCGAAGTCTTTCATCTGGACCGTCACCCACCCCGCGGTCTTCATCTGGCACCACAGGAGCAGGGCGTCCTTGGCCGAGCGCTTCTCTTTATTGTCTTCCGTCTCCACGCTGATGTCTTGGATCTGTTGCACGAATAAATAATGACACACGTTGGAGGTTTTGTGCATTTGTTGAGTTATGATGTGAAAAACGGGGCTATTAGGACAGGGGAAAAGATTCATTTTAAAATAAAATTTAATGAAATGTGTTCAAATAAATAAATGTATTAAATAAAGTATGGCAAATCAGTACAGTAGAAGGGTTTTGAATATTTTCTATATAAATAAATAAAAATTTGTTAAAATATATTTAAAAAAATATTATTAAAATATACAATAACAAATGTATATAAATGAATAAATAATATATAAAAAGTGTTAAAATTAGAGCTGTCAAATTGATTACTCACGATTAATCGCATTTAACAAAAGTTTGTAAAAAATATATATATAATGTGTGTATATATATATATATATATATATATACATAAAACATCTACACATTTATTTACAAACTTTCGTTAAGTGCGATTAATTGCGATTAATCGGTTTGACAGCAGTAGCTAGAATGTAAAATAATAGAAAGTAAATATTTTTATAGAAATAAACAAATAAAATATGAATTCATCTAAGAGTACAGTACTGTAGTGAATAAATGTAATATTTTCTATATAGATAAATAAAAATTTGTTAAAATATATTTAAAAAAAATGATTAAAATATACAATAACAAATGTATTTAAATGAATAAATAATATATAAAAGGTGTTAAAATTAGTGCTGTCAAATTGATTACTCACAATTAATCGAATTGTGTGTGTGTGTGTAAAACAGATACACACATATTCACAACATTTTTTGTGTGATTAATCACGATTAATCGATTTTACAGCACTAATTAGAATGTAAAGTAATTGAAAGTAAATATTTATCTACATAAACTATTTTTATTAATTTTTGTATTTATTTTAACTATTTATTTAAATGAGTAAATAATAGAAACTAAATAAATAAATAAATAAATTCAATAAATAATAAAAATCTAAGAGTAAGACAAGTGTTAGAATGTAAAGTAATAAAAACTTTATATATTATATAAATATATTTATATATATTATATATAAATTTATATACTATAATATATATAATTATTATATATATATAATTTTTTATTTAATAAATTTATTTATATTATATATACATTTATTTAAATATAATATATATATATATATATAAATTTATATATATATATAAACTTTAAATATTTTTATATTTTTTAAAAAAAAAAATAAAAGATTACAATAAGCAATTTTAAAAAATGCTTTAAGTAAATAAGTATATAAATATAAATAAATAACATATATCTGTGTACAGTACTATAACAAGTGGGGGTTAAAATTAGTACTTTCAAAACGATTAATTCCGATTAATCGCATTTAACAAAAGTTTGTAAAATATATATATATATATATATATACATAAAACATCTATACATTTGTTTACAAACTTTCGTTAAGTGCGATTAATTGCGATTAATCGGTTTGACAGCAGTAGCTAGAATGTAAAATAATACAAAGTAAATATTTTTATAGAAATAAACAAATAAAATATGAATTCATCTAAGAGTACAGTACTGTAGTGAATAAATGTAATATTTTCTATATAGATAAATAAATAAAATTATTCTTAAAATGAAATAAAATAAATCTAAATAAGAGTGACAGAAGCTCAGATTTGACACATTTAGAATATTCCGTGTACCTGGAAGCGGAGGATGATGGTCCAAATGAGTCCGAGCGTGAGTCGGTGGTTGCCGTCGACGATGTCATGTGATCCCATGTTCTCCAGGTGCACCCGCTGCTCCTTGAGGAACTGCAGGGCTTTGTCCACGTTCTCCAGGCAGTGGATACGCATGCGGCCCTTGGTCGGCTTGGGCTGCGGAGGGATGGATCAGTGCGTGAATTCACTTTCCGTCGCATCCTACAGCCACATTTAAACGCAGCAGGAGGGTGGGAAAGGGTTAACGGGGATATCAGCATCGAGTAACCTGACCCGAGAGACCCGGGAGTTAATGATGCAGCGGCTTTTGTTCCCGTCGTTCCCGCGGACAGGTTCGTCGGCTATTTTTCTTTCTGACACTTTCGGGAAGGAAAAAAGGTCTCGGAGGAAAGATCGTATGATATATCGAACGGCCCAGGAGGGAATGTCCTATTTTTTTACATTAAGGCCAAGAGGACCGTAGTGACCACAATTCATGCAGGAAATATTTATAGCTTTTTAGCCGGTGCATGAATGAGTAACCAGGTTGTAAAACAGATAAGGTTTATGAGGAGACTTTGAGCCGAGGTGCGGCTGCTTCGCATGTCTTGAGGAAACGGCTGTAAAATATAAGGAGAAAGCTCCACGGATATCCCATCATGCTTAGAGAGAGACGGCTCAATCAGCAGATGATCCTGAGAGGACGCGGTTAAGGTGAAGCGACAGCATTTCGCTAATGAGCTGCAGGGGCGGCGGGGCAGAACGAGGCGGGATGGATGTCCACCCTCCCTTTGAGAGGAGCAGGTGGTACGTTCCTCTCGGAGCGGGTCAGAGGACCTCACACACACACACACACACACACAGAGACTGCGGTGCAAGGCATGACATCAGCAGTTTTCTATTGGACGACTGCGCCTGTAAAGCTGCTCTGCCTTCCGAAGCGATTCCTGTGAAAGCAGGACCGATTGGGAGCCGATCGCACGATAAGATCACCGACGGCACAGAAATACAATTTCTGCTCACTGAGGACAAAATGAACAATGGTGGTCTGATTGTCTGTCAACAGGAAAATATATATTCATTTATGATTTATATATATATATATAAATATATATAATATTTAAAAATGTATATAATAAATCACATTAAGAAAATTATATATTCTTATTAAATGTTCTGAACAAATTATATATATATAATTTATATATAATCTATATATATACACATATATACATAAATATTTTTTACCTTATTGTATTATTATTATATTTATAATTGTATACATATATAAATAAACACTACATTTTTGAGACACCTTTTTGCATATTTGTGTACAATGCCTGCATCATGAAATTGAATTATATTACACATATATATATATAAATAAATAAAAGAAAACTAAATATATTAAATATGTAATATATATATATATATATATAGTATATATATACATATGACACAATATTATATTTAATTATATTATAATATTATATTTAATATTTAAATATTTATATAATATAATATTTTATATTTAAATATTTATATTTATATATATATATATATATTATTCTATTTTTTTATTTATTTTTAATTGTATACATACATATTAAGAAAATTAAATATATTAAATATGCCATATATATAATATATATATATATATTTTTATTTTTATTATATATTATTTATAATATAAATATTATACAATATATATATATTTATATATTTAATTCTATATTTTTATTTTATTCAATTTTTATGATATCTATTTATTTATAACTGTATACCTATATATGTCCATTCACAATATTTTTATGAGACAAAAATGTTTGCATTTTTTACCTAGAATGCCTGTAATATGAAACTGTATTATATTATATCCACCATATGTTTCAGGTCCGTGTTGCCGGTGTCCTTCACTTCCAGTTATTTTTATCTGTACAAAAACGGCTCATTATTCTGCTCGATATTGCAAACTTGTATTGCATTCCATATAATTTTAATGCATCGTCTTAATCATAAACAGCTTTAGAGTTTACTGCACTTCGATATTCTTCCCTGCAGTCTGAAAACATTAGATGTAGGTTATTCATTACCTAGAGACAAAGCGCATTCAGCACACTAAAAGAGCATGAGTTTTATTTAAAGTGTGTAACTCCTTGATTCATTATCAAGAATATGTTTGTGATGAATTAGTGTTTTGTTTGGATGAACCTGCTGTATCTCAGCAGGCAAGTCTGGACGAAACAAGCGTTGAAACACGCGGACGGCGGCCCCGCTGGTGTCATATTTACAGTCTGAGATGACGGATCAGCGCAGGGTTGGTTTGATTAAGCAGATAACGGGGAAGTACTGACACACTGGAAGGAAATTTACGAGCATGTTCATTGTTCATTTAACAGTTGCTATAGTTACACCTGACAGTGCCGGTATCGATGGCTCCGAAATCCAGCATGGGGTGCATTCTGGGTAGAGGTTTCTTGCCCAGTGCGCTTGCGTAAACCGATCCTGACGGGGTTTGAAACTCGAGCCGCACTTTGACCGCTCGCCAACAACAGCGATGAGTTTCACTGCCTTCGACCCAAAACCTTCGCTTCAGGAAAAGACAGAGGAAGCACGAGCGATAGATCTCAAAAACGATTGTGAGTCGGTGAATGACAGAGAGGAAGGCGTTTCCTTCGTCGGTAAACTGACGAGATGTTTTATCAAGAACCTTGGGAGATAGTGAAAGTGTGTGTGAACTAATGCCGCGGTAACATGTGGCCCCTTCACACACACACGTTGTGTTTTCATGTTTTATGAGGTCATTCCATAGGCGTAATGGTTTTTATATTGTACAAACTGTACATTCTGCCCCTCTACACTACCCCCACCCCTAAACCTACACATCACACAAATTGTTCTGCTATTTTACATTTTCAAAAAAGATCATTCTGTATGATTTATAAGCTTGTTTCCTCATGGGGACTAAAAACATGTCCCCACAATGTCAAGATGTACTGGTATTACTATACTTGTGGGGACATTTGGTCCCCGTAACGTAGGGATTACTCACACACACACTCTCATACACACTCACACACACATACACACTCACACACACATACACACTCACATATACACACTCACACACGCACACACACTCACATATACATATACACACACTCTCATACACACTCACATATACACACTCACACACACACTCACACACACACATACATATACACACTCACAGACATACACACACTAACCTACACACACACACACTCACATATACATATACACACACACACACACACACACACACACACACTCACATACACATACACACTCACATATACATATACACACTCACACACACACACTCACACACACATATACATATACACACTCACACACATACACACACTAACCTACATACACACACACTCACATATACATATACACACACACACACTCACATACACATAAACACTCACATATACATATACACACACTCTCATACACACTCACATATACATATACACACTCACACACACATACATATACACACTCACACACATACACACACTAACCTACATACACACACACTCACATATACATACAGGGAGTGCAGAATTATTAGGCAAATGAGTATTTTGACCACATCATCCTCGTTCAATAATAAAATTAATCCTCAAAAATACAACTTGCCTAATAATTCTGCACTCCCTGTATACACACACACACACTCACACACACACACTCTCATACACTCACATATACATATACACACTCACACACACATACATATACACACTCACACACATACACACACTAACCTACATACACACACACTCACATATACATACAGGGAGTGCAGAATTATTAGGCAAATGAGTATTTTGACCACATCATCCTCGTTCAATAATAAAATTAATCCTCAAAAATACAACTTGCCTAATAATTCTGCACTCCCTGTATACACACACACACACTCACACACACACACTCTCATACACTCACATATACATATACACACTCACACACTCACACACACATATACATATACACACTCACACACACATACACACTCACCTACACACACACACTCACATATACATACACACACACACACACTCACACACACATACACACCTACACACTCACACACACATATACATATACACACTCACCTACACACACACATACACACTCACAGTGTCTTAAAACCGGTTCGTCTCTCTAAGCCCCGCCTTTCTGCTCTGATTGGTGACCCAGTCTGTTGTGATTGGTCGACTGTTTACGGCAACCAAACGCTCATTATCATATCTGTTGAGATGCTGAAAACTACAGCCTCCAGGACAGAAATACAACCTCGTTATTCAAATGTTTTGCGTATTCAACGTCTTATCAGCTCGGACGGTTTAACTGACGTCCCAGAGGGGGAGAAATATAGTAATGTTATAGTAATAATGTGTCGAAATCTCACCGAGAACACGTCCATGTCTCAAAACTAAGCTCTATTTACTTGTGAGCTTGTCTGTAAGTCTCTGGAAACTTTCGTTTTATCTGGCTGTTTTCTCAAAAGTCTGCGCCGGCTGAATCCCTGGACAGGAAAGAGCCGTTTCAGGCAATTAGATGACGCAGACGCTTCGTGGAAGCGAAACCACTGGGGTCGTCATCCAAACACAGTGATTTGAAAGGAGGAATTTGACGAAATAATCACACGTCTTCAGAGGCGGCCGCCCACACTCAAAATAAAGAGTATTATAATTTATGCTAATTGAGCTGGCCCCGCCCCCGCTGATGACATCACCACTCACCAGCCTCTCTCCGGACAACACCTCCAGCAGCTTGATGAGCATCCGTCCGTCTCGCAGGTCCATGTACAGATCCGTGATCCGACAGGACACGCGCGCCAGGTGCGAGTTCACCCATTTGGTGAAGGTCTTCTTCTGCACGGCCTCTCGCTCATCTGGGACGACAGAGACAGTTTGACATGTGATAGCTGGAATTATAGTAGTTTTACCATGGTTAAGTGCTGTTATCTTCTTAAATGTGGGAAAATTACACCGGAGTGACTCACTGGAGCGGATAGCGTCAATAAACTGCAGAAACGGCGATATTATAAAAGACGACAATGGTGAAAAGTTGATTAAAAACAAAGATAATAATAATAAAATTATCTAAAATGTATTTTAATATGAACAAAATGGTTTAATATATAAAATATTAAATTAAGAATTTAAATAAAAAATATTTTAAAATAAATAATCTAGTTTTTTTTATATTATTATTTTTTTTACAAAATATTATTTAAGCAATATTTTCAATAAAAGATATTGTTTAACAAGTAAAATAATTTTATAATTTAATACAAACATTATTGAATATAAAATATTAAATTAATTTAATTTTTTTAAGTAAATAAATAAATAATCTAGTTTTTTTATATTATAATTTAATATTTTATTTTTTACAAAATATTATTTAAACAATATATAAAAATATAAAAAATATTTAAAAAATAAATAATCTAAATTTTATTTTAATTAATGTTAATACAAACATTATTGAATAAAATACATATTATAAAATAAATAAATAAAAACATTATTAATAACAATAATAACGCAATTATCTAAAATGTATTTTAGTGAACTGCAATACAGTTTTTAAAACAAAATATTATTTAAAGCAAATTAATAAGTAAAATTTGATTTGCTTACAAAATGAATTAATATAAAAATATATTATTAAATCAAATATATTTTAAAATAATAATAATAATAATAATAATAATAATAATACAATTGTCTCAAGTTTATTTGAATAATTTTTAATAAAAAAATATTTACAATATTTAAAATAAAACTTATTGTTATTGTTTCCGTAAACAATAATCATTTTGTGTAATATATTCAATCAGCTGTGAGCTATTTATGGCTAAACAAGCAAGGTAATGAAAATAAGTATTATTTATCAGCCACAGATTTCGCAGCAGAAACTATGTTTTAAAAACGCTATATTTAGACAGGAATGAACTAGATCTTCGAGGAAGAAATGAGGCCGTTGTAACGGTCCACAAACATTGCAACATTTCCCACTCCAAAATACATTCCCAAATACTAATGACTGTTTTTGGATGAAGAACCAAATGATTTAAAATAGTCTGTGTGTACCCACACATTCAACCATGTCGCAACCCGAAACCCTGCAGTTCGTCCTGCCAAACCTTCAACCACTTTCTTGCTCCTTTTGGCCTTTTCCACCATTATCCCATAATTCATATGCCAGCAGACAATTTCCCCACCAATCAAATGCAGAGAACAATGTAAAGCAGACAAAGGGGTGTGTGTTTGTTTATGCTGGTCTGTGACGCCCCGCCCACGGGAGAGCGCTTCAAATGCACACATTTATTTATAATCCTCCCAATTTTCCTGTTATTGCATTCCTCGTCCTCGCACAGACGTAAGCGTCTGATTCAATTGTTATCCCGCCTCCGCGGCGAGACGAGAGCGTTTTTTCCTGGATGACCCCTGTGCGTTAAAGACGAGACTGACCGCACCTTCCCCTCCAACCATCCGCAGCGAGGGTCCGTCTGAGACCGGGATCACTGGACAGGAACGGGGGGAGAGAGAATGGAGGGAGAGGTCGTCCTGTGACAGCCCGACCCCAAACACGACCGAGTCAACAAACGGAGGAAGAGGAACATCTGCCAGCGAAGCAGGACAGGGAACAAACGCATCCACAGCTGGACGATATAAAGCGCCGTCCACGGACCTACACTAAACCACTCTGGGAATAAAATAAAATAAAATAATAAAATAAATAAAATAAAATAAAATAAAAATAAATAAAATAATAAAATAAAAATAAATAAAATAAAACAAAATAAACAATTAAAATAAAATAAAATATTAAATTAAACATTCAAAAATGAAATTAAATAAATAAATAAAATATGAAATAATCAATTAAAAAATGAAATAAAATAAATATACATAAAACATGAAATAAAAAATAAAATAATAAATTCAAATAAAATAAAACAAGACATTAAATTAAACATTCAAAAATGAAATAAATAAATAAAACATAAAATAATAAATTAAAATAAAATAAAATAAAACATGAAACAAAAAATTAATTAAAAATTAAATAAAATAAAATAAAAATAAAATAGAATATTAAATGAAAAAGTAAATAAAATAAAAATATAATAAATAAAAGTTAAATGATTTTTTTTTAAATTCATTAAATAAACAACAATTAATTTTTTTTTTTTTTTAGGCCCATTAAATATTTTTGCACCATGATATTATTTTCAATATAATTAAACAACACTTCCTGCTGCTCATTAGTGTGAAGTCATTTCTTTAATTTAATATCGAGGTGGTTTGGAGTGAATCATCATCTTGTGTCGTGTCATTTCTGTCGTGAAGCTCATGCAGCAAGTGTGTGTGTGTGTGTGTGTGTGTGTGCTTTATAGACTTCTACTTCAAACAATGAGAAACACTTGAACAGCATGTGCAGAGCCGATGAGGGACTGAACGGCTATGAAAGCAAATTATACATGGAAGCAGAACGCGGAGACCTCATCTCTCACGTCAAACTTCATACACACTCTTGAACATAAACACACAGAAAAGTCTGACGGATTTCTTCTCGGACCGTGTGTTTGAATCCATCTCGATGAAAATGCCTCACAGAACCAACAAACATCTGAAACGAGACCTAATATCTCCGTTGTTTCTCCTTGAAAGCACTTTGATGAAGTTTCTCCGCACTCGTTTACATCGGTTTTTATTTCTCCACTTGTAGGAGAAACATCAGACACAAAAATGAAATCTTGTGCAAGATCAAACTCTGAGCACTTTTCCTCTGGGTTCCTGCAAACTCACATTTATAAACTCAATCCAAACCACAACATTTCAGAATGATTGTTTTTCCTGGATGAGGAAAAAACTACATATTTCAACAGAGTCAGCAGGAAAAACAGATAACTTTCTGTTCCTTCCTCCGCTTGAACATCTGATTTGACGATTTGAGCGTTCAAGATCTTCAGCAAACGGACTATTTACGACCAGAGCTTATTAAAAGAAATATTAAAAGATTATATGTAAAATATTAAAATATATATTAGAATAAATATAATAAAAAATTAAAAGAAATATACTTTATTGCAAATAAAAATAAAACAAAATAATACATATTTTGTATAATGAAAATGCATTTCAATTAAATTAATAGAAATTAATGTCTGTTCTGTTTAAATTTTTTATTGCAAATACAATAAAATATTTTCCACAATGAAAATACATTTTAATTAAATAAATTACTCTTTAAAAAATATTATATAATATTTACTCAGTGCAGTCTAAGAGAAACAATCGACGTTTTATTGCAAATAAAATAAAATAAAATAATAAACATTTTGTCTAATGAAAATGCATTTTAATTAAATTAATAAAAATTAATTTATTTATTTAAAAAAAACAAGTGCCGTCTCTGAGAAACAATTGAGATATTAAAAACTATACTTTTTATTCAAAATAAATTTTAAATAAATCAAATTTTTAAAATTCAAATTTAAAATAATTTTTATTGCAAATAAAATAAAACAAAATATTTTTATAATAAAAAATAAATTAAAATGTATAAATAATTACGTTAAAACTCTGTGCCGTCTAGGAGAAAAACAATTGAGACAATAACTACACTTTTTATTCAAAGTAAAATAAATTAATTTTATCGAAATTAATGCAATTAAATTTTCAATGTGACATTATTTCTATGTTAATTAAGCTCATTTTTTGCTCCACTTTGACTTCTGAGCTAATTCTCAATGGCGATTCCTCAACTTGAACGTCTGATTCGAAGCATCAAAGCGTTTTGTAGGAGAAACAATCAAGAAACTGAAAAGATCTGCACTTTTCTCGAACGACCTGGTTGTGACCCGTTCCTCCCTCCTCCGCCGGGTCTGACGTGCCGCTCAACTGTGGCTGCATTGTGAGCCGATAACATCGCAGCCAATGCCACCAAACGCTACATATTAGCCGGGCCCGCGGATTCTCCCTTAGGATTGTGGGTAGGGCAAACAATGGCGGCAGTGTTCCTCCCCTCGGCCCCGGCAGAAGCCGCAGGGAAGGCTGCAGGAATGCGGCTGCATCTGGACTTCACGTTGGGTAAACACGCTACAATCTGTTTTAATATGAATGGACGCACAGCTCAATACCTGCTGCCTTCAATTTACATGACTATCTCATACCTAGAAGGGAATTGTGTGCAAGTTTCTCAGGGGAAAAGATTTCAATGAATTACATTGTGACATTTTTTTCATGATGAAGCACTTTTTTCGCTCCCGGCTGCTCATTACTGAGATCCTATTGTAATTTTGAGCTAATTCTCAATGGCGATTCCTCAGCTTACACGTCTGACGGGAAGATTTGGCACTTTCCAAGATCTCCAGAGTGAAAATAGTTGAGATTAAAAAGATCTGTACTTTTTTTTGGGCAAAATAAAATAAAATAAAATAATAAAAACAAGAACTAATAATAATATATTTATTAAATATAATAATAATAATAATAATAAACAAATAAAATACAAATTAATTATATTAGTGTCTGATTTCAAGATGCTTTAAGATACTTTTTTGGAGCAAAATAAAATAACAATTAATAAATAAAATTAAATAATTAAATAAAAATAAGAAATAATAATAATACATTTATTAAATATAATAATAATAATAAACAAATAAATAAAATACAAATTAATTATATTAGTGTCTGATATCAAGATGCTTTAAGATACTTTTTTTGAGCAGAATAAAATAAAGATGAATAAATAAAATAAAATAATAAAATAAAAAAGAAGAAATAATAATAATACTTTTATTAAATATAATAATAAATAAATAAATAAAATACAAATGAATTATATTAGTGTCTGATTTCAAGATGCTTTAAGGTACTTTTTGTGAGCAAAATAAAATAAAAATGAATAAATAAAATAAAATAATAAAATAAAAAAGAAGAAATAATAATAATACATTTATTAAATATAATAATAATAAATAAATAAATAAAATACAAATGAATTATATTAGTGTCTGATTTCAAGATGTTTTAAGATACTTTTTTGAGCAAAATAAAATACAAATGAATAAATAAAATAAAATAAAAAGAAGTAATAATAATAATACATTTATTAAATATAATAATAATAATAATAATAAATAAATAAATGAGATACAAATTCATTATATTAATGTCTGATTGGAAGATTTCGCACTTTCCAACATCTCCAGTGTGAAAATAACGGAAATCAAAAATCAAATAAAAAAATGAAATTAAATAATAATAAATATAATACATAAATGTCTATATAACACTCTGCTGTTAACACTTAGAGGGAGATAGAAGGAAAATGGGATTTAATATATTTTGAGAGCAATGGCAAAGTCAACTGAATGACAACCTACATTTGCCTTTGAGCGTCTGAGCCTGTTCAGATAAATCAATACTGGAGGCTGGATTGTTGATCAGGACAGGAGGTCGAATTAGTCACTATCAGTGCGAAAGCTTATGCATTAAAAGGTTCATAGTAGTACATTTCAATAAGGAGAACATTGGAATAATGCATTAATGCTACAAATGTAACCTTCACACTAACTGTTTAAGGGCTGCAACTGAATACAGAACGAGTCTGAGATCTTCTGTACGATCTTGAAATCTGCTGAAGATGATGCTCTGGTGACGAAGAGTTTTTAAACTTTCTGTAACTTTCACAAAACTCACTACAACACTCGACCATGGCGTTCTGGGAGGTTGTGAGGTCAAAAAGTCTTGGGTCATATTGCTTTGAGTAGGAATAGTACTGCTTGAGTTAGAAAACAGAGCTGAAATCAGCTCCGGCCCGAAGGAACGAGGGCGACTGATGTGTGGAGAGAGTTCAGGGATTGTTGATTTATTGGCGTTTCCTGTATCCTCAAAATCTTTGTTTGCTGACCTCAAAACAAACCACACCCGTCCTGCAGCGCACAGATAGGATTGTCTGTCACTTCAGGGGAAACAATACGATCAAACTGTGAAGAACAAAAAGTCAAATCTTGCAAAATTAATGCAAAAATTTGAGGAATTTAGACACGCTCTAGCGTTCCAAAGTCAGCAGCGTTTATTTGATCAAAACAAATTGTGAAATATTGTATAATATACGTGAATATATAGTAAAATGTAATTCATTCCTGTGATCAAAGATGAATTTTCTGCTCACCGAGGCTGCATTTATTTAATCAAAAATACAGTAAAATGATGAAATATTATTACATTTCATAATAACTGTTTTCTATGTGAATATATAGTAAAATATATTTTATTCCTGTGATCAAAGATGAATTTTCTACTCACCGAGGCTGCATTTATTTAATCAAAAATACAGTAAAATGATGAAATATTATTACATTTCATAATAACTGTTTTCTATGTGAATATATAGTAAAATATATTTTATTCCTGTGATTAAAGATGAATTTTCTGCTCACCAAGGCTGCATTTATTTGACCAAAAATACAGTAAAATTTGGAAATATTATTACAGTTTAAAATAGCTGATTTAAATGTGAATATATAGTAGAATATCATTTATATCCAGTGATCAAAGCTGAATTTTCAGCATCATCACTCCAGTCTTCAGAGTCACATGATCCTTCAGAAATCATTCTGATGTGATGAAGATTCCAAAAAATAAAAAATTTAAACACAGTATTTGAAATGGAATCTTTTGTTACATTGCGGAATTACATATACATTACGGAAGTGCATATCAAATTTGTGTAATTAAATATCAGGTGTATTCATTACGGTCAGTCGACACCGGTTTGCCAATCCTGAAAGAACAAAAAAAGTAATTATAATATATTATTTTGACTCAGTCTGAATGTGAATTCCAGTGAAATGAAAAAGACCAGACCACAACATTCTTCACATCACTCATATTCCCAAACCTCGTGAAAAGGATGCTGTCTCTGGGATTCAGGGTTGCACAATACAAAACATTTCAATAAGGAAACACGAGAAGGTCAAATCTAGGGTCACAGATAAGCGAGATCAGCTTTTCACCCGAAACATTTTCTACACCGATGATAAATCGTTACATACGAATGAGAACGCAGCTTTTGAACGACCAAGAAAGGTAGTCCATGGGTGGCTTCCTCTTTCCCTCAGATTTATCTGCATCCTGTGGCGTGAACGTCAGCAGAATGGAATTCCTAAGACTTCCTGTGCGCTGCGGACTGGACAGATCGCTGAGGTCACAGTATCACGTTCGGCTCTGGCCGCAGCATGCGGATCGAAAATAAACCTGGAGTTTCAACACTTCTGGTTAAAACCACAACACACGGTCTGAACCGAGGGCAGAAACAATAAAGACGTGAAGTTTAAAAGATTTTAGAGGCACTTTATGAGAGCGCTGATGAAAAACACATGCAGCGTAAAACAAGGTGCTCATAAAGACAACACTGTCATGTATTTTTTGGGCAAAACAGAATATTGAGTGGGAAATATTGTAGGGTGGCACACACACACACACACGTTGTGTTTTCATGGTTTATGGGGACATTCCATAGGCATAATGGTTTTTATACTGTACAAACTGTACATTCTGCCCCCCCCCCCCCCTCCACCCCTAAACCTACCCATCACACAAAATGTTCTGCTATTTTACATTTTCAAAAAAGATCATTCTGTATGATTATGTTTCCTCATGCGGACCAAAAAATGTCCCCACAATGTCAAAATTTACTAGTATTACTATACTTGTGGGGACATTTTGGTCCTCATAACGTAGGGAATACCCGCACACACACACACACACACACACACACACACACACACGTTAGATGTGATTAATTGGAATTAACTGATTTGACAGCATTACTATTTATGAATCAATATATCTCAAAGTGTGTGTGTGTATATATATATATATATATATATATATATTAATATTTTGTAATCGAAAAATAAAACCTTAAAAAATATATATAAAAATTATATAAAACAATAAATAAATAATAAATAAATAAAAAAAATAACATTTTAAAAATTACTTAAGAAAATTTAAAATAAAATAAAATATATAGTATATCATATACTATATATATATGAAAAATATTTAGTAATACATTACTAAATAATAGGCTTCTTATTTTCATATTGCATATTTCATATTGCATGTATATATATATATATATATTTAAATTTACATATACGGTTTAATCTATACTGTCTGTTGTTATTTTATTTTATTAGTTATTTATTACGTACTGTTTTAGGCGTCTTTTAGAGTTGCTAATTTCATTTCGTTGTTGTGCACTACTGTTTTTTACTGATTTTTATTTTATCCTCTTATTAATATATATATATATATGGTTTGCAGTGGTTTCCATTTCTCTCATTTAAATAAACAGAGCCGGAGGGAAGCTCACGCATGTTTATCATGCCACATTTTAAGTGATGACATTTCTGTTGTGGCAACTCACAGTTCCTCCAGTGTTACAGAGACAAAGACGAATGACCCGCTTCACCAGGAACATTCTGTCTCACGAGGGAACAGATTCCAGATTTACAATCCATGACACCGCTGAGCCGCCCAGTATGAGCAAATGGGCCGAAATCACTCCAAATCAGCCGGCTTAGAAGACAGCTGCCTATGTAGGGCGCTAGAGTTCGGAACGGAGCTGTTGATAAAGAATCAAACGGAGGAATGAGTGAGTCGAGCGATCGCAGGTGTGAGGATCACTAACCGCCTGTTTCAGGTTGACTGGTTTAAACCCCACCCTGAGTTTCAAACAAACATCATACACACACATATGAAGATGTGCACCAGTGCATTGCTGCAGATGTTCAGATAAAACGCTTTTCTGATCAATAGTTTCACATCCATACTTTTAAAAGTAAAGTTTTCTGGCTGTACAGTGTTTCTGGAGTTCATATGATTCTTTGGAGGATAAAACAAATGCATCGGTGCATGACTTTAATTTTCAGCTGAGGTCCTCAATGTCACTTATAATGTAATCGTGTGCGTTATAGACACTTTACAATCAATTCCAAAGATTTTGCAAGTAAAATTATGCTCAGTGCGTTTCATGTAGCAAATATCAGTGTTGATACGGTGACCAAGAGCTAACAAAATACAAACACTTTTGAGTAAATAAAATATAATATGACCTGAAAAACATTAACTTAAGCTAAAAAAAAATATATATATAAAAAATGTAAGATACTGAAATAAAGCTGAAATAAAATAAAGTATAAATATTACCTGAAAAACATTAACTTAAACTAAAAATATAAAAAATGTAAGATACTGATATAAAGCTGAAATAAAATAAAATATAAATATTACCTGAAAAAAACTTCAACTTAAACAAAAAAAATATAAAAAAATGTTTTCAGTCACTAAAATAAAGCTGAAATAAAATAAAATATAAACAATACCTGAAAAAATTTTTACGAAAATATTTCAGTAGTTGGAATAAAATAAAATATAAAGATTATCTGAAAGCTTAAATTAGAACTATATATATATATATATATATATATATATATATATATATATATATATATATATATAAATAACAATAAAATTAAGTTTTGTAATCAAAAAATAACATTTTAAAAATTACTTAAGAAAATTTAAAATAAAATCAAATATATAGTATATCTGTAATTATATATATGAAAAATATTTAGTAATACATTACTAAATAATAGGCTTTTTATTTTCATATTGCATATTTCATATTGCATGTATGTATGTATATAAAAATCTGTAATAAAATAAAATATATATATTACCCGCAAATTTAAAACTAAAAAAAAAAGATACTGGAAATTGAAGACTAAAAGTACTAAAAATAAAATAAAGAGCTATTTAAAAAATTTTTTTTTTTTTTAAATGATAAAAGCATATAAAAATGAAAATATGAAAATAACAGCCAATTCAAATTATGACAGTATCACTGGTCAACACAGGTTTTCTAATGAACTGTGATTGTAACCGAACTTTTCTGTTTCAGGGTGTTTCACAGTTGCCCTGCCGCGATCGTTCGCTCGGCGATTGCGGGTGGCTTCGCGCATCTTTGAACGCCCGGCTGAGTTGCCATCTCAACGCTTCCCTTCATCGCCTCAGACCTCCTGAATGGACTTCCTCTGGCGTCTCTGGCGCTCAGCGGTGCGCGCCGAGGGTGGAGATGGTGACGGGCCGACTGAGATGTTTACATCAGGGTCGAACCCTCCGGTCACTTCATGACAGGCCATTGAGAGAATCAAACGTGCTAATGGCCAACAACGCTGACCCAATCCTCCCGGGCCATTCAGAACCCTCTGCGGCCCGACATCTCACTCGGTCTCGCTTTCGGCGGCCGCATCTCTGCCAACAGCCGAACAGAAGGTCATTGAGAAGAGCAGACTGAGAGACAGGCGGCTTGGCAGGAAGGACAAAAGATCTGCTTCAGCACGCAAGCCTATGAGTTGTCCGGCGAGTCAAAAAAAGGTCCAAGATCAGCTGGACGCACCTAAACTATAAACTATAGAAGCTGGCAGGATCGTGTGTTTAGACTGTTCGTGCACAAAGAAATCCAAGAATCTGTCATTTATCTTGGCCGCGATCCGTCTTGAAGAATGCTTGCATTGATTTTTAAGATGCATAATAAAGCTTTCGCTTCTTAATATCAAAGCATCACATCTGAGGAACAAGACGCCACACGTCGGCAAACAATCTGACAAGCGCTATCAGTGCACGCATGACCTGAAGTCGCATTTTTAACGCCGCAGATGAAAACCCTCAAGCTTTTAATGTCGTTTATATGACTGTGGTGTTTTTAAGACAAACCGAGTGGAGTGTTTTCTCCTTTAAAACTGCCCGCTGGTGTCTGTGACGTCACAAACTACCTTGTAACCAATCACGTCACGGGGTTTTCGCATATCATTAACAGAGAACTAGCAGGGGAGTCTCAGGTTATCAAGTTCCTGTTGATGTAAGAAATCGTGTGGATTTATGGATATAGCAGGCGTTGGATGTGTATTACAATGTCATGATGACGGACAGGACTTCACGTAAGGATTCTGATTGCTGATTGGCTGCCGACTCGTGAATGGTTCGTGTGACGCGTTATTAGCTGTTTGATGACATATTCAAGCAAAAGCATAATTATATATAATTATGTTACGTAAAGAGCGATACCACTGCGCAGCGTTCACCGCCGTGAGTTGACCGAGTGGATCTCTGAGCCACGTGAGTGGAGGCGGGGCTCATTTGCATATTCATCGAGCCGCGTATATTAAATGAGGCAAGGGTGTCGAGTTACATTCAAGCTATTTTAAGGCTTTTTCAAA
Source organism: Opsariichthys bidens (assembly GCA_037194245.1). Lineage (NCBI taxonomy): Eukaryota > Metazoa > Chordata > Actinopteri > Cypriniformes > Xenocyprididae > Opsariichthys > Opsariichthys bidens. The sequence continues at coordinate 18,694,533 of CM074299.1, forward strand.
GGATGAAAATGTTTAAATATGTCAGTGTGGTGTAACATTAGTGACTACAAGAGGACTTGTTTAAATCTGAGTTGACATTCAGATATAAAACAAATGGTATAGGATTTAAAGAATTTTCACTTAGAAATTGCGGTAACACTTTATTTTACAAGCTCACTGTTACGTGTATTTAGTGTAGTAATAACTGCATAATTACATGCAATTAACCCTAAACCAAACCCTATAGTAATTACAAGTAGTTAATTATTATTACTCAAATGTATAAATGAAGAAATTGCAAGTCAATTACAAAGAAAAGGCATTGGATTAAATTGGAAATGAATCCAGTACTGAAATTATGAATTATGCATGACGCACTTTTTGACGTATTTGGGTGGCGATACGGTTTATCGATCATATTCAGGGTTGGGGAGTAACGAAATACAAGGAACTTAGTTACAACATTTGAGTGACTGTGTTTGATTGTAAATGGGTGGTAATCAGATTCCAGTTCCATCTGAAAAGTGTTTTAGATTACCAAAGTGATTACTTTGAGTTTTAATGTCATTTAAACAGCGATTGGTGATTCTCTGACTCTGACCGTCTGAAAAAGACCAGTTCATTTTCATGTTTTCCACTGTTTTCATGTTTTGTGAGTCATTGTATAATTCACTCGACACTGTGACTTTTTCTCACAGTTTGTTTTTTTTCCTCACAATTGTGAGTTTGTGTTTCACAATTCTGACTTCTTTTTCTCAGAATTGCGAGATTTAAACTCACAATTGCAAGTTATAAAGTCACAATTGGCAGAAATAAACTTGCAATACTGACTTTTTTTCTTGCAATTGTGAATTTAGTATGTGAGTTTATATCTCATAATTCTGACTTTTCTTAATATTACGAGTTTATATCTCATAATTCTGACTTTTCTCAATATTGTGAGTTTATATCTCATAATTCTGACTTTTCTCAATATTGTGAGTTTATATCTCATAATTCTGACTTTTCTCAATATTGTCAGTTTATATCTCATAATTCTGACTTTATAACTCACAATTGCAACTTTATATCACGCGATTCTGAGGGAAAAAGTCAGAATTGTGAGATAAAAACTCACAATGACCTTTTTTGTGTTTGTTTCACACTTATTAGTATTCCAAAGTATTCTAAAGTATTTAGATGAAGTGACTAAACTTGAGTAATGTAACGAAATACGTCACAAATGACTTTTCAAAGCATGTATTTTGTAAAACATTTTAAAAGTAACCCACCCAGCCCTGATCATATTATTAAGTTATTTACAAGCCTGCATGAGGCTGAATCACTCAATCCATCATATCACAGGTAAAAAGTCAAGTTTTCATCTCTAAACTTCCGATGAGTGACAACTTTCCTTCGATTAAAACATGCATACATGACTATTTGTGAGTTACAAAAGCTGCATTTCGGCCCATCAGGAGATCTCTCATCCCACCTCAAATGGGTGAATCATCAACATCCATGTATTTACTGATACCAGAGTTGCTCATTTACGACGACTTGTTCCATTCTTGTGCAATCCCATCATGCACGCGTGACTTTTCAAAGGCATGCTCGGGTTATTGGAAGCAATGCACTCCAAACCACAGACATCTGCACTACAGCATGTGTGAAATCGCCGAATGCCCAGCGCACATCGATCGATCTACACCGAAGACGCCGGATTAAAAAAAAAAGACGCGACGATTTCTCGAGCTTCAAAACAATGCGACGCAAGCGTGCTTTAAGCAAACTATTTAAGCATAAGCCAACAACAAAAGGCTCATTCTACCGGCTGAACTCATTCGCACTCGTGATTTAAATGCATATGAAGTGATCGGTGTGATCGGCGGCAGAACAAAACAACCACTCCCACCTTCCCGGGTTTTCCATTGTTGTCTATGACGACCCGTGGAGGGCGAGCTGCCCTCTTATTGACTCGGCTCCCGAGTGAATTTTTGGGGAAGTGTAAAAAGCATGCAAAAAAAAGTCTAATCCAGTATGCATCTCCCAATTCCACCAGACACCCCATTCTGTGAGGATTATGGGGAGAGACCAACACAACCCCCTCTGCGGACGCATCTGCATATCCCGGGAAACTCGTGGATGTGCATTATAACGGCGCTCGGCGTAGCAACGCCCGTAAACAAAGCATTCCCACATCCGGAAGGCATCTTACCTTGCAGCTGCTTGAAACGCCCCTCGAGCTGGTTGTAGTTGAAGGGCATTTGCGCGGGGAAGCTGGGCTCCTGGTAGAAGCCCTCGGGGCCCCCGGACGCCCACTCCAAATCCATGATCCCTGACCGAGAGGGAAACTATTTCCAGATTCCTCCCAGGAAACCACGGAATGGGACGGAACAACGAAAAAGCTCTTTCCGCGACCTTCGCGCTCCTTTCAGTCGGAGTTCAAATCAGAAGATATCCAAAATGTCCCGAACGTGCATGCTGCTGTCTCTCTGATTGTTCGTCTTCCCACTCTATCCATTCAAAAAGAGCGTCTCCCCCCCCCAAACTCCAACACACAAACGCCCCTCCTCCTGTCACACTTGGACTCGGAGGATGGGGCCGCGAGCCGCTCTAGTCCAGCCTGGTTTGGATCTGGAAGGGTTTCTGTGAGACACCTTTAACGGAGCAGAAGAGGAGGGCAAAAGGGTTGTAATTTCAGCAGGCTGTGTGTTTGCAGATGATGTCACCACCTCATTACAATGAAAGAGGAGGAGGAGACGGGCCGTACCAAGTGTCCGGAGAAGACGGGGGGGTGGAGGTTCAGCAGGATGTCGGCCCATTTCCACGCATTGTTATTTAAGTCATGCAACACAGGAGCAAAGTCGCATAAGAAATGCGGAACGGCCTTCTTGGAATGTTGGAGTAACTTGCATCCTGCCTAAAATTCCGTTGGCCTCCCCCCTCCTCCGCTCGTTCCCTGCACCCCCCCCCCCATCTGTTTGCAAGGTGAGGAGAGATTCTGCAGACTTTGAACTACTTCTCAAAGTTTGGCTATTGAATTGCACTCTGCTGTAAAGCAAACATCTGCTCTAATTCCCACTCAGGAATCTCACGCGGCCGCGTCAGGAGTTGTAAAGATCTCGAGTGCTCTTGGAAACGGGTCACGACAGGCAAACGGGTCCCGTCTGCTTTCCGTTAAACATGACAAAAAGGCCCTCGAAGGTGAATTAAAAGCCACACTGAGAAATAAAGGATCATGGGATATTTACAGGCACTCGAGGAGTGTTTTTATGAGCGTATAGTGCTGATGTGAAACTCTACATGAAATGTTATAAATCAAGCTCGGTTTTCAAAGATCAAGCGTTTGTTTTTGCTTACGGAAGTAACAGGTTTATGTTCTTTTGCAACAAAACTTTGACGTAAAAAAAACGTAAAAAAAACGTTTTATTCATTTTGTTTAACATAGTCATAGTCTCAGCTCAGTAAGTTGACCGAGTGGATCTCCGAGCTGCGTGAGCGAGTGGAGGCGGAGCTAATTTGCATATTCATTGAGCCATGTATATTAAATGAGGTGAAGAGTTACATTCAAGCTATTTTAAGGCTAGTTTATTTTATTGTATTTGCATTTAGGTTTATTCCAGTTTGAAGAATTTTAGCACTTTTGTGTGTTTTTATTTCAGGCAACATTTATCATTTGCATATAAATATTTTTAGTTTTTTTTTTTTTTATCTAATATTTATAATTTATTTATTTCAGCGTACACCTGAAGCACCATTAACATTTTTATTAGAAAAATAAAATATAAAAATATATAATATATAAATAATACATAAAATATAAAAAGAAAATGTTCTTGATTCCCTTAAAATTCCCTATATATATTTTTTTTAATGTATATTTTTATTATGCATAAATAAATACCTTCACATGCATGTATATATTTAACAAAAATATATATTTACATTTAAAATATTAATATAAATATATAATATAAATGATATATATATATATATATATATATACATATATATATATATATATATATATATACATACACACACATATATACATGTAAATATTTCTTAAATATGTACATGCAAGTGTATGTATTTATATATGCATAGTAAAATATGCATATTTACGCTTATTATTTACGCTTAACTCCGAGGCACTTCAAAAACATCGTGGAAGTAGCGTCTCTTTTCACAAAACAGCATCCTCAAGGAACCATGAGATAAGCTATAATGTGACCAAATGTGTCCCATGATCTTGTATTTCCAAATTAAACAAATGTTTAATTATTCCTCAGTGCGTCTACCGTGGGATTGAGGCCTGAGGGAGGTGTGGTGGATCCAGGGCCGCAGTGAGAGGGATATTTGTGCTGAAACACAGTCAGTCGTGTCATTGTGAAGTCACAAGACATCCACGTGTCCTCGGCCGCCCCGGAGCCATCAGTGCGATAAATTCACCTCCGACTGCACTTCTGTTCTCTGTCACAAGTGAATCTGACTCTCAGAGCTGAAATCATCCCTCGCGCTGCGATAAACAGCCCTCCATGTTTCGGGTTCTCCTCCCCTCTCGGCTGCCGAGAGCCCAAGAGGGAGGAGAAGCTTCCGGGAAGAGGGTTTAGTCACTCGCTGCAGCAGAGAGTTTTCACTCTGAAACACTCAAACAAACAAGTAGAAGAATCTGAAGATCAACAGATGAACATATCAGCTAATGATGGGAAATCCACACACACACACACACACACACACACACACGTATGTATGGTATTATCTAAAAATAATATATTTATATATACTTTATATATAAGTAATAATGTTATGATAATAAAATAATATATTGATATATTTTAAAGACATAAGCATATGTATAACCAGAAAATGAGATGCTAAAATAAAGGTAAAAAAAAAGTAACAAAACGTTTTGTTAAATGTGACAAAATTATAAAATGATTTTAAAATATTATTTTTAAAAGATATATATATATATATATATATATATAGTATATTATAAAGTATATATAATATATATTATACTATATATAGCACAATATATTTATTATCTGACGACATATAATGATAATTATTTTAAAAAAGTGATACCAAAATGAAGGGAAAAAATTTATTTATACATTTTATAAATGTAAAAAAATATAATATTAATAATAACATTATAAAATGGTTTAAAAATATTATTTTTAAAAGATAAAAGCATATTATATTATTTTATGATAATTATTTTAAAAACAAAAACCGATAAATGTAATGCCAAAACAAGGAAACCAAATTTATTTATACATTTTTAAAAATGTAAAAAAATGCAATAATAATAAAATGATAAAATGATTTAAAAATATTCTTTTTAAAAGAATATATATATATATATATATAGAATATATATATATGTGTGTATGTAGTATATTATAAGTATATATATAAATATATATATATATATAGAATATTATAAAGTATATATAATATATATTATACTATATATAACATAATATATTTATTATCTGACGACATATAATGATAAATATTTTTTTTTAAAGTTTAAAAAAAAAGTGATACCAAAATGAAGGGTGCTGAAGATAAAAGCATATTATATTATATTATGATAAATATTTTAAAAAACAAAAGCCGATAAATGTAATGCCAAAACAAAGGAAACCAAATTTATTTATACATTTTTAAAAATGTAAAAAAATGCAATAATAATAAAAATGATTTAAAATTTTATTTTTAAAAGATAAAAGCATATTATATTATATCATTTATATATTATAATGTATAATGAAAATTATTTTACCAATAAAAGCAGAAAAAAAATGTGCCGCTTGCCTGGACCGTGTCAAAATCTCTAGATTTGGCTAAAATATCAATGAACTTATGGAAGAAATGATCAAATCGGTAACTTTTGTAGGATCCGCATGAACTGGAGCTTCTGACATGATCCACATGGTCTTTTCTAATCAATCCCAGTATTTCTACATGAATATGATAAAATAGTATGAGCGATGTGACCATGAGCAGCACGAATGCACATTTCCCACAAATGCATTTCAG
>CM074299.1:18703047-18770547 GCA_037194245.1 Opsariichthys bidens
TACACCCATCTATCCATCCATAGTTGGATTTATGTTGGTTTATCCATCCATACCCCCATGTGTTTATCTACTTATATCTATTTATCATCCATCCATCCATCCATCCATCTATCCAACCAACCAGTCATCCATTTATTTATCATCTATTTTCCATCCATCTTTCTGTCTGTCTGTCGGTCTATCTATCCAGCCATCCATCCATGTGTCTATCAACTTATATCCATTTATCATCCATCCATCGATCCATCTGTCCATCCATCCGTCCGTCGTCCGTCCACCCATTAGTCTATCCATCAATCAATCAATCCATCCATCTATATGTCTGTCCATCCATCTGTGTGTCTATTTACTTATATCCATCTATCATCCATGCATCCACTTATCCATCTATTATTTATCCATCCATCTGTGTGTCTATCTACTTATATCCATCTATCATCCATCCATCCACTTATCCATCCATCCATCCACCTGACTATGTATCTATCTATCTACTTATCTGTCCGTCCATCTGTCTATCCATCAATCCATTCATCCATCCACCTACCAACCTATCTATCTGAACACTTATGCTAATGTCAGAGTTCATTGATTAAACTCAAATAATACATTTGTGCAGTTTAATAAAATAGGCACGAAGTTCGTACAAAACTGTACGAAAAGTGTCAGAATCGATCCGTAATAAATCCCCCACATGGCTCGTGTTTAGAGTAAAGAGACTAATTTAACACAATTAAACGGGTGGATTTTCCTCAATCTGGTGCCCCTGTGGGCTGTGGGGAAGGGTTGATGTGGGAGCGCTAGCCCCTCTCATCCTCAAGCACATGGTCCACATTAGTGTGGAATGCCGACGGCTGCCGGGGGGATTCCTGACTTATCAGACCTCTGGGAGCGAACCGTGCCGGTGTGATATCTGACTTCCCATCTGAGCCAGTGACAGTGTGATGAGACAGCAAACACCAGAGCGAGAGCAAAGAAAGCTCTACTTCTGTTTCAAATAGATTTTTACATCCTCTGAAGAATATATCAGGTTCGCTCACCAATGCAAAATTGGCCGCCGTGTTGCTGAGTAGATTCAAGCGAGAAACAAAAGTAATAATTAAAATTCCAAATTCCAAATTCTATTCCATGCAACTCTTGAGCTCAAATTAAATGCCAAACGTCATTAGTTTAAGTTTTTCTACCAGGAACGAACACGTCACTTTATTCCTCATTTAAATAATTAATATGCATAATGAAGGGGCGGGGCCTGGTTGAGCTATTTAGTAGTGTGTTGAAACTGTTGGTTATGACATTTCCCAAACACGCTTGAAGAGCTTGACCAATCGCAACACGCTGGTCCAGCCGACCAATCAGAGCACATTGTGGGAGGGGCTTCATAGAGACGGGAACTAAAGCGAGCGTTACTGACAGACTGGGAAGAGAGGAGCTGAACAATGGAGAGTAATGAACATTCAAGCATGAAAACCTGTTCTAGTAGAGCTTTTGTAAAATTGCATAAAATGGCCTCATTAAAGAATTACACACTGCACCTTAAACTTCTTGTGCATCTCTTTCTTAAGCACTATTCCTGCTTCTTTGATACAGAACGAGTGGGAAAGAGCAAAGGTTGAGTATGCTCCGCTGCCCAGGAATGCAGGAAAACAGAATCATGTGAAACGTAGGATGCTTTACTGGAATGCTGGGGGCTTTTTACAACTCCAGAAATGGTTTGTGGGTTTTGGCAGCGAGAGAGAGAGAGAGGAAGAGATTTTATATTTCTGTTTTATGTTCCATCTTCTTTATCCCTGAAGTGAGTCTCAGCGAGAGTGGACAGGCCTATAAGGTCCGTCTGTTTAAAGTCTGCCACCCCGGGAGAATAACAGCCCTCCCTCGTCCAGCACACGTTCATGCTCGGCTCCTGTCGGCAGCGGCCAGCGCTCATAAACAACATCACACCTCTGTAAACACAGCCGCTCAAACGCATGACGCTTGGAGAACATGATGGAAAACAGAAGAGGGAAATATGCTACTGTCATCCAAGGTATTACAGGAATAAATTACATGCAGAAATAAATACAACGGAACCCCACGGCGAGAATTAGAAAGGGCTTGAGGTGGAATGATGCGGAAGTCTTGAAAAATGTTGAAAGTTTATATTTTGCAATCCTGCATTTCCGAGTTTAAAGCTTGCTATTTTTTCTTAGAATTGTGAGATGTAAAATTTGGGAATTATAAATAAGCTTTCATAAAAATTTTTTTTTTAAAAATAACAAATACTTTTAGTCATCAAGGATGCATTAAATTGATTAAAAGTGACAGTTAAGACTTTATAATATTACAAAAGTTGCATATAAATGCTGTTCTTTTGAACGTTTTATTCATCAAAGAATGTTTTCAATAGTCATAATCATACATTTTTCAAATCATCCTATCAGAATGATTTCTGAAGGATCATGTGACTCTGAAGGCTGGAGGAATGATGCTGAAAATTCAGCTTTGATCACTGGATTTAAATTATGTTTTACTATATATTCATACAGAAAACAGCTGTTTTAAATTGTAATAATATTTAGCAATTTTTACAGTATTTTTGATCAATTAAATGCAGCCTTGCTGAGCGGAAGAGACATTATAAATCTTACTGATCGATAATGATAATTCAACTATTATAAACATATTGTAAATAACAATTAAATACTTAAAACGCTCAAGTCTGGGGTCAGTATAGAAACATTTCAAATATGACAAGAATGAATTAAACATTGTTGCAGAAAATGCAACTTTTTGAACTTTTCAACTCATTTGAACTTTCTATTCATCAAAGAATCCTGAAAAATTAAACGCATCACGGTTTCCACAAAAATATGACACTGATAATAATCAGAAATGCACTGCGAATCAGCATATTAGACACTAAAAATTCAGCTTTCATCACAGGAATAAATTACAGTTTTCAATACATTCATTTTAGAAAACAGTTCTTTAAATTGCAATAATATTTCACAAATTTTATTGCATTTTTTTGTCAAATAAATGCCGCCTCGGTGAGCAGAAGAGACTCTTTCAGACTTGCTGAAACGAAAGTGTATATTATTTTTACTTATATATATATCTACAATTTGAGCGTCCGAATAAATTACGACTCTCATATAAGCATCCACTGACTTTTCATACAAATTCAAAAATGCATCTTTAGCGTTATTATGAATCAAACGCTCGTTCAGAAAACATCAGCTTTTATAGGAACTGCATTAAAAATTCAACTCATGAATAAAACATCGTCCATCTTCCATATGGATTTTATGTAACATGTTTCCTGCGGCGTCCCGAGTTGTTCTGTGGGCTCGAGGGTTTCGCTGTGAATCTGAAATGGTGTGGGAGCTTCAGAAGGAGCAGAGAAAGTGTGAACTTACGCCCACTTTCTCTCAGCTGCGGCGCTCCCACGCACAAAATCACGGCATGTCATGTGCGAGTGGGCGTCGCGTTATCAAGCACTAGTTTGCCATTCAAACCCGAAAACGCAGAAGAGCGGCGCACAAAAACACTCCAGCTGAGGATAATTACCCCTCTCTTTGTTTCTCTGTCAAGCTCCGTGAGAAGGTCACGTTCCCGACGGATCAGCGTCCTCACGGACGGACACTAGGTTTGCGATTCCTACTCACCAGCCAGAGCCTTGATGCGAGAGCGCTCGAATAATCGGGCCGAGCTGTTCTCATTGTCCCACTCGTCCTCCCAGCGGTTGTTGACACTGTCCTGGTATTGCTGCTGGATGTCCATGTGGTCGAATTCTGCGGCTACTGTCGTCATCCTGACCTCTGACCTTTCGCCTTTTCACCGTTCACACTTCCTCATGGGCGGCTTCCTCTGAAGCCCTGCTGAAAGAGACAAGGGGATCGAAGGTCGTTTTAGTTAGGGAGGATTACAGCTCACGGAGGATATTTTACATAAATCACGGAGATGGAAACACACACCCGCAATTAATCTTTACTCTTTTTTTAAAATCACATTTTCTCCATTGATTGTTGAAGAAAATCAGCTGAATTGTGTGTAAATGGATTTAAATATGGTAAGAAATTAGGTTAATACACACTTGTATACACACACACACACACACATATATATTTGTATTAGTTTCCTACTTTTTCTGGTTAAATAACTAATAAAAAGACATGTATTTGCATATATATATATATATATATATATATATGAAAATATATCACATTAAATGATTAAAATGTAAAGATTAATTTTTTATGATTTTTTTCAGTTTTATTTTTATTTTACTTTGAAATGATGTGCATATGTATATAAAATATAAATATATGTGTATATATATTATGTGTATATATTTGTATTTTTATTAGATATTCAACCAGATAAAGGAGTAAAACATTATCACATTTTAATGACACAATATAAATAATTTTTTCCTCATTTCTCATATATATATATATATATATACATCAAAAATGAAGAAAATATATGACATTTAATGATTAAAATGTAATGAAAAGATTACAATTATTTCTTAATATTTTATGATTTGATTATATATATATATATGTATATATAAAAACATGTATTTGTATAATATATATATATATTCACATCAAAAAAGTATGAAAATATATCACATTTAATGATTAAAATGTAATGTAAAGATGATTACAATTACTTAATATTTTATGTTTTTGTATACATATGTACAGTTAATACACACATATATATATGTGTGTGTATATATATATATAAAATGTATACATATTTGTCTTTTTATTAGATATTCAACCAGATATAGGAGTAAAAATTCTCATTTTATTGACCCAATATATATAATTTTTTCCTCATTTCTTTCATATATATATATATATATATATATATATATATATATATATATATATATACACACACACACACACACTCAGGGAAAGAGTGTCTAAACAAGCCTTTAATTGTTCCTTCGGCTCTGCTGACCTTTGCAAAGAGACAGCACTTCTTTCCCATCAACCCTTCCTCCCTCTCCATCTTAAAGAGCTGCTTCATCCATCAAAGCTCGACACAATCTTCAATGCACACCTACTGCCACCTATTGGACAACCTTGAGAACTGTCCCTGTAATGTTTGACCCCCCCCCATGCACGGACAAGCACAATCATGTGGCGCTCCTCACCCACGAGATAACTGATCGGGCCACTGCCAGAACTACAGTAGGCCTAACGTAAGTTCCCTCGCCAAGAGCTTCTCCCGCCCGTTCCTAATTGGAATCAGCAGTCGAATGCATCTGAGCGTGATGACATCAGCGAATACTTTCGTGTGTGTGTGTGTGTGTACGAATCCCCCTGAAAGACTGCCCACCTAGTGCGCCAAACTGCACAAAAACACCCCGAAATGCGATGCTTTTGAGTGTGAAAACGTTCCTGCACGCAGCATTTATCTTTCTAATTGCTGCCATAAGTTTGGGTTGCCTGCGGTTGTGCTCCGGTGAGATGTTTTTCTTCAAACACCCCCCACACTAAAGTCTTTCAGTCGCGCGGGCACTAAAATCTCACAGTGTGGCGTTCGTATTTCATCCAAAGCAACTTACAATTGGAGCAATTAGGGGTTAGGTTTGTTCAAGGGCACTTTAGTCGTGGTGTCGAAGGTGGAGAGAGAGCTGTTTATTCACAATCCCCACTTTCAATTCCTGCCGGCGTGGGAATCGAACCTGCAACCTTCAGATTACAAACCAGACTCCCTCACCACGAGGCCACGGCTACCCTAATGTATTCTCAAACAAACGGAGAATTTCCAGGGCATTTTTGAAGTGAGAGTAACACCCGTGTCCCAGAAACTGCTAGTGGTGGTCTGTTAAATATAACTGTGCCGCTGGGACGGGCTTCTGAAGAGCCGAGAGATACGGCTTCGGAGCGAGTACCCGAGCAGAACGTCAAGATGACACAGAAAGAAAGGACAAATGCTAAATTGGGAACCACATACTACACTTAACCTGCAAAGAAACATATAGAAACTGCAAACATGAGTTTAGCTTGGAGAGAGAATCATGGACAGGTGAGTGATTCGATTCATAAGCTCGCGATTCGATTCATAAACTCGCGATTCGATTTATAAGCTCGCGATTCGATTCATAAGCTCGCGATTCGATTCATAAGCTCGCGATTCGATTCATAAGCTCGCGATTCGATTCATAAACTCGCGATTCGATTCATAAACTCGCGATTCGATTCATAAGCTCGCGATTCGATTCATAAGCTCGCGATTCGATTCATAAGCTCGCGATTCGATTCATAAGCTCGCGATTCGATTCATAAGCTCGCGATTCGATTCATAAGCTCGCGATTCGATTCATAAACTCGCGATTCGATTCATAAGCTCGCGATTCGATTCATAAGCTCGCGATTCGATTCATAAACTTGCGATTCGATTCATAAACTCGCGATTCGATTCATAAACTCGCGATTCGATTCATAAGCTCGCGATTCGATTCATAAGCTCGCGATTCGATTCATAAGCTCGCGATTCGATTCATAAGCTCGCGATTCGATTCATAAACTCGCGATTCGATTCATAAGCTCGCGATTCGATTCATAAACTCGCGATTCGATTCATAAGCTCGCGATTCGATTCATAAGCTCGCGATTCGATTCATAAACTCGCGATTCGATTCATAAACTCGCGATTCGATTCATAAGCTCGCGATTCGATTCATAAGCTCGCGATTCGATTCATAAGCTCGCGATTCGATTCATAAGCTCGCGATTCGATTCATAAACTCGCGATTCGATTCATAAACTCGCGATTCGATTCATAAGCTTGCGATTCGATTCTCGTTTTGATTCAATGTTGATTCATTCGGCTAAATATAAGGGCCTACATGTAATTTTTCCTCAAAAGAAACAAATCTCTCTTAACTAATGCTGTATACATACAGATAAACCGGTCAGATGGTAGAATAATTATTATTAAAGGTTAAAATGAACTAATTCTTATACAATTCGGGTTTATGTTATAATAGGAGTACAAATATGATAAATATTTAATACAGTGCATATAATTAGCAAAAGGCTCATCTCTGGAGTTCGTTTGTCTCGCTAGGATTTACATATTGTTGACTGAACGATTTCAAGATTCCTTTCAGCAAGCTGTACTGTCTCTTTCAACATAACTTCTTATGTTAATGTATGTTTTTTGGTTAGAAATAAAGAGGAAGAGATGAACACTTACGCGCTGCTTCAACTGAGTCACCACAGCGATCGGTCACGTGACTCGCGTCAGACTAAAGAGCGCCAAAACCGGTGTTTATTCTTTGAATTTCGTAATAAAATCGACAGAATTTGAAAGCTGAGACTGTTTAATATCAAAAATGAGTCTTTTCTTTCAATCAAGCGTGTAGTCAGCGTCGTCTTTTATTGTAAAAAAGACTTCCTCGTAGCGCTCATAATTACAACTTGCAAACTGGACATTTTTGAGAGCTCCGACTTGTACCACGTTACCATCGCAGATACACGCGTTGATAGAGTTCCATAGAAATGTATAATTCCGTCCGAGGACATGAACAGCTCTGAGTAGAACGGCATTTTGATTCATTTAAGTGACTCGAGTCATTTGATTCCACTGGGTTGTTCCGTCTGACCCAGGATCTGTGTCAAAAGAAGTCGCTCAGTGATGTTACATATTCACGCCAGTAGGTGGCGACAAACGTGCGTCTTTTATGTGACGCGAGAGAACACACGTACTGCATGGTACTGAATTTAATGTATTATGGCATTTAAAAAACAATTAATACCACATCCAATGATTTTTTTCTCGCAATTGCTGCACTTAAATAGGCTTTTACGTGATAAAGAATGACATCATGATGTCCAAAACATGGCATTTCTATCTTTTATTAGTAGAAATGTGCTATAAAATACTTAACGTCCAAACTAAAGTACACTTAAAAAAAATGGATTAATAAATATGCTATTTAAATGACACATATAGAGTGATTTATATAGTACTTTTTTTTTTTGTACATTTATAGAAAATACACACATTGACACACCCTTAACATTTTAATTTAAAATAACTTCTAAATGCCCATTATATTAAATAAGTATCGACGTGTGGAGAGCGTGGTGGTGGAGTGAAGACGGCGTGTGACCCAGCAGGAGACGTTCTCATGTCGATATGTCAGCTGGACGGACGGGTTTGTCTGGCTCAACGTCAAGACGCACATATTGTATTGATTTTCCAGCGTCTCTCAGATGCACTAAGTCAAGCGAGCGTCTGTCCTCTGCAGTAAAAGCCTCGGCCAAGAGCACTGATGCATCATTACCGTCCTCTCTGACTCCAAAACACACGCAACACAACAGAACAGCCCACGCAACCTGTCCGTGCAACTTAATGTTGATGTAAAGCTCATCTCGCAATCAAGTAATGTAGCAGAAAGATGCACCATGGAAACAAACATACCATAATATTCTATTATCAATTCTATTTAAATATGAACAAGTATATCAAACACTATCTTCATTTTTATTCTTATATATTTTTCAGATATGTACCATAGTAAAATTGAACACATACATACATACATACATACATACATACACATATATATATATATATATATATATATATATATATATATATATATATATATACATACATACATACATATATATATATATATATATATATCAAACAATGCATCATTTTTTTAGTGTTATTTCAGCATTATTTAGTTTTTATTAATATTTTGAAATAGCTATATTTTGTTTTCATTTTAAAATTAGTAATGTGGTTTTCTCATTTTTTGCTTTTAATTTGCTTTAATTAATTTTTAGTAATTTTGCTGTCATTTGTACTAATTTTTTAAAATATTTTTGTATGGTTTTATTTTTTGTATTTTTTTTGTACTTCAATTTAAACTTAGATAACTTCAGTTAATTGCACATGGTTTTTAAGCTTTTCATAATATTTATTTTTCATTTTATTTTGTGTTTTTAATCATTTTAACTGCCAATTTTTTTTTTTTCATTTTAATTTTAGTCAACAATAAAATCACTGATTTGTTCGGGCGTGATAAAATGGTAATAACCATGATCTTTGAAAAAATAAATAAATAAATAAATAAATAAAAATACCATGGTAACTTGGGTCAAAAATCAATGATGAAGGTGCATTTAAAAAGCGTTCATGTCCTTGCAGCGCTCGTGATTACAACTTATAAGCTGGGAATTTTCAGCTCCGACTTGTACCACATGACCACAGCAGATTCATTTCGGTGAAGATAGCGTTGCCATAGAAACATATTCTCAGTCCGAGGACATGAACTGCTCTGAGTTCAACATCACGTGTTTTCATCTAAAAATTACTATAATTACATCAAATGGATAATGTTATCAAAATACCATCGGATATCCTTTCTAAACCTTGATACCGCCGGTCCGTGACTCAAGGTGACATCGAGCATGATGTTGTCTGAAAGACGATCCAGGTGACAGCTAAGACCAGGGCTTGTGAGCGAGCTAACGGCTAACGCGCGTTTATGTGAGCGTCAGCATCGCTCCCATACTGCTGAGGTCAAAGCTGGCACTAGCATGTACGCGGAGCCGCGCTAGTCCTGTCTGCAGAGCTTTTTATAGCGCTGGCCCACACCCAGAGGCTGCTGGGACAAACCGCATTGAAGCACACAAGATCTGGCCTGAAAACTACAGAGGTAGAGTTTCAGATCATCTAAATTGCTTATTTGAGTACAGGATCGTTAGAGTCGCAGAATGCTGAACGCTACACTCTACAAATCTTGGGATATTTTTTCTACCCAAGTCCTGGGTTGAGCCTTTTGGGTCCTTTTTTATTTTTTCTCTCTCTCCAATGTTTGGGTAGTTTTTGTGTTACTCTGATCCTGGGTCAGACGTAACAACCCAGTGTTTGGGTAGTTTTCGTGTTACGCTGATCCTGGGTCAGACGTAACAACCCAGTGTTTGGGTAGTTTTCGTGTTACGCTGATCCTGGGTCAGACGTAACAACCCAGTGTTTGGGTAGTTTTCGTGTTACGCTGATCCTGGGTCAGACGTAACAACCCAGTGTTTGGGTAGTTTTCGTGTTACGCTGATCCTGGGTCAGACGTAACAACCCAGCGTTTGGGTAGTTTTCGTGTTACGCAGATCCTGGGTCAGGCGTAACAACCCAGCGTTTGGGTAGTTTCCGTGTTACGCTGATCCTGGGTCAGACGTAACAACCCAGCGTTTGGGTAGTTTTCGTGTTATGCTGATCCTGGGTCAGACGTAACAACCCAGCGTTTGGGTAGTTTTCGTGTTACGCTGATCCTGGGTCAGACGTAACAACCCAGCGTTTGGGTAGTTTTCGTGTTACGCTGATCCTGGGTCAGACGTAACAACCCAGTGTTTGGGTAGTTTTTGTGTTACGCTGATCCTGGGTCAGATGGCTGTTGGGTAAAAATGAATCAACCTATTTGCTGGGTAAAATTAACCCGAAATGTGTTCTGTCTATTCACTCAGCGCTTGGGTTGTTTTAACCCAGTGTTTTTTAGAGTGTAACTCTACTGAATCGATCCAAAATCAGTCACTTAAAAGCTTCCATTTCAGTTAAAACGCTCCCTTAGAAGGCAGCGCACTAGGTTTAAGAGCAATATCATAATCAAGTCATCATAATCACTATCTCTCTGATGCACTGCGTCCTGTCTTCCTCTGAAAGACCATTATGGTCTATTTCTCCCTCCATTTCTCTCCACTGATTCAATTAGCTGGTAAACAACAGTATGAGGATCTTATGTCAAATTGCTTTGACGTTACACCGCCGAACAATCTGCACAAACTGCTGAGTCAATGAGATCGAACGCATAAGGACACTTGTTTTGACAGCTCTGCTTAAAAGCGGATTGGTTATAACAGGTCACGTGACAAAGTTAAAGTTTAGAGTCTGTAAGATTTTTTTTTATGTTTATGAAAGAAGTCTAAGCTAAAAAATACAGTAAAAAATTTGGAAATATTTTTACAATTTAAAATATCTGTTTTCTATGTGAATATATAGTAAACTATAATTTATATCCAGTGATCAAAGCTGAATTTTCAGCATCATTACTCCAGTCTTCAGAGTCACATGATCCTTCAGAAATCATTCTGATACGATGATTTTATGCTCAAGAAACATTTATGATTATTATCTGAATTAGGATTCTTTGATGAACAGAAAGTTCAAAAGTACGGCGATTATTTGAAATAGAAATATTTTGCATCATTATAAATGTCTTTACTGTCCCTTTTGATCAATTTAATGCGTCCTTGCCGAATAAAAATATTCATTTTTATTCAAAAATGAAGGTCATTTCATGATCGAACTGCTTCTAAGGAGATTCCTATTAATGGATTAGTTTTGTATACAAATTAAGAAAAGCTTTAAAAGCTTTCCAAGAACCCGGCCCTGACATTCATATCCCTGATCGATCCCGTGTTAAAATGGATGCATGAGTGCCGATCAGCAGTGAAGTCATTAGGACACAATCCGCCCACCCCATCAACTCCAGGAAA
The DNA here is from genome assembly GCA_037194245.1 of Opsariichthys bidens. Lineage (NCBI taxonomy): Eukaryota > Metazoa > Chordata > Actinopteri > Cypriniformes > Xenocyprididae > Opsariichthys > Opsariichthys bidens. The sequence continues at coordinate 18,714,561 of CM074299.1, forward strand.
TGAACGCTGGGATACGGATAACACTCACAAATGCCCTCTGTGTCCCTCTTTCTCCCCATGAGGTGGAAACAGTGAAAACCTCTTTGAGAAACACAGTAAAGCAGCCATTATGATTCCGGAAACTTCATCTCCGGCCAAAGTATCTCATGCAGACGGTTCTCCGGGCGGAACGACCCCTGCTCGGCCAACCGAGAGATGTGGTGATCGCGGCCAGTGAACGCGGACGGCTTTGACGTGTTTTGACAGCCTTGTGTTTGGCGTCCAGACTCGAGCCGAGAGTCATGATGGGAGACGCATAAAAGCTCGCGCTGAAGGCGTTCTCATGTCATCCGACGTGCTGAGACTCACACCGGTGGAGCTGAAGCATGTGACCTCCAGCAGGGGGCGGTGTTGCATGAAAACAAAGACTGGCCTCTAACTAATGAATGTGTTTTTCATAGAGACAACAGCAGACCGGATCTCCAGGGATTTACAGTGAACGCTGCGTGACCCAGATGTCAACTATGAAAGCTTGAAACGCATCGGTGTGGATTTACTATCACGCTAAGATTCAGCACGTGTGTCAGAGTTTGACAGGGTGACGCTCACAAAGACACGTCCAGGACACAGTGGGACCTTAACCTTGGAGATTTTTTGCGATTGTGGGATTGTTTGTAACTCCAGAAAAAGTGCGACGCGGACCCTGACACAAACAAAATATAAAGGCCCTGTTTTTAAAGAAATAAACGTTCTCTTTATGTTTGTCGAGTGTGTTGCGCTTTTTTCTAGAGTAGAATTTTTTTTTTTTTTTTTTTTTGAGTGAGCACTTGCTTTTCAATATTGGTTTAATTTTTATTTAAAAACAAATAAATAAAATATAATATAAAATATGTATATATATACACAAAACATTAAATATAAAAAAATAAAATAAAATAAAAATAATATAGAAATGCAATAGTAAATATATATAAAAATTTTTAATTAAAATAATATATAAAATACAATATTATATACAAAAATGTTTTTAATATTTTATATATTATTTTAAATAAATGAAATATAAAATATAACAAAATATTAAATATAAATAATAAAATATATAAAATATTAATTATAAAAAATAAAATAAAATCAATCTAAATTACATTGAGTACTACAAATGCTACCATGATGCATATTACTATGTATAATTTTCATTAGTCAGAATTTTTTTGGGGGGGGAATGTGCTTAATTATGTTTAAAATAATGCAAAACATAATCAAATATATTAATGCATCACATTTACATCCCCAAATTAAAAGAAAAAAATATTTCTGCATATTTTTTAGACCTTAACCTTTACGATTTTTGGGGGGATTGTAAGACAATCTTTTATTGAACTAGAAAAAATACTATATCTAAAAAAAAAATTGCAAGCCAAACCCAAACAAAATATAAAAGGCCCTGAAACGGGTCATTGTTTTTAAAGAAGTAGTTTCTCTTTATGTTTGTGTAAGAGTGTATTGCACTGTTTTCTAGAGTAGAAATTAATTTTTTGAGTTGAGCTTCTACTTTTATTAAAATAAAATAAAAATATTAAATATATATTATTTAATTTAATATATATTTAAAATACAATATTAATAATAAAATATTAACTATAACCAATTAAATAAAATTTAAAATAATACATAAAATACAATATTAAATATAACAAAAACAAAATCAATATAAAGGACATCGTGTACTATGCATAATTTGCATTACATTTTTTTGGGGCGAAAATGCGCTTAACAGTGTTTAAAATAATGCAAATATTCGAAATGCGAAATAATAACGCGACACTTTCCAATGCGTTTCTTTGATTTTGGGCTGAACTACGAGCCAGACATGTTTCCTCTCTTTTCTCCACACATTTCTAAGCGCTGATGTGTGGAATCGCCATGGCACCCAGTGTCCTCGGGAACCTCCGAGCGTCCAGATGAGTGAAAGAGCCTCATTGTGCGGAAACCCATCAAACTCCGGCACAATGCGTTTTTCCCTCATTGTCACATAAAGCTGTCTGGAGCGTGTTAATGCGTTTCTCTGTGTAAGACGGAGCACGCCGAAAGTTTCACAACAGCCGTTCACCGAGTTCGTCCTCTGAACGGGAATATTTCAAATCCACTTCCATCATTTACTGTGAGAACGGAAATGCTTTCATGGAATACTTGTGTAAACTTTCACAGACTTATTGATCCTACAGATATTTCCATTTTTTCATAAAACATTAACATGGTACACTGTCCCTAAAGCCATGGTCAGTCAATAGTTTCCACCAAAACACCTTGTTTACCACAGTTTACCGCACCAATGAATATGTCTTTGGTTTACCGTAATTTTACTGAAGTAACGATTGTATTTCAACAGAAACTATTGAGCATGAACCAACAAAAACAGCATAATCTTACCATGTTTTTTTGGACATGATAGCAAAAAAGTACTATGGTGGTACAGTGATGTATTGGATGGTAATACTATGGTACTTTAAAATACAGCGTGGTACTCATAAGATTATCAGAGTACATGTCCAAAATACCATGGTACTTTTTTGTAAGTGCATTCTGGAGCGTCGTGTAAAATATACATTCATACGTAAACATTCAGTACCATGTAATTATGAGATGATTAATTGTTATATATACAAATAAGTACTTACAAAATAATTACGATTATCAATACAAAATATATCAATATTAAATGTGTGTGTGTGTGTGTATATTAATTGCATTTAACATAAATATATCAATATTAAATACATGCATAATTAGTGCTGTCAAATAGATTAATCACGATTAATTGTGAACATTAATCATATATATATAAATATATAAAATGAAACACACATTTACAAACTTTTGTTAAATGTAATTAAATATATATATATATATATATATATATATATATAATATGCATGTATTTAATTTTGATATATTTATTATTTATATATATTTATTCATTTATATTTATATTATAATATATTATTTATTTATTTATTATATACACATACATATATATATATAAATAATATACATTATATATACACACATATTAAATGCATGCATATATATATATATAATTAGTGCTCCAAAAACAGATTAATCACAATTAATTGATTACATATATATATGCATGCATTTAATATTGATTTATTTTGTATTGATGCTCATATATTAATACAAATACATCAATGTAAATTACCAATAAATGTTAATAGTGTATTTCTAATTTATATATATATATACATTAATAAGAATTAATATCAATAATTAGAATTTTTAGAAGCAAATATTAGTATGAGGATAGTAATAATGATGATGGCCTTTTCAAACAGCACAAATAATTACAGTATCTATGGAATTTTGGCAGAAAGTATGGTTGCCATGGTAATATTTGTGAGTGAATCTGCGTGGGACAGACTGCTGCTCGGGTTCACAATGGGTTGCCTAGGTTACTCTGACACAACACTGCCCCGCTGATGGAGGAGTGGGCCGAATCCTTCATTCTGTTCAACCCCTCCACCTCAGCGCAGCCCACGCACACACACACACACACACACACACTCCTCTACGCCAGATCTCTCTCCAACGGCCAAACGCTCGCTATGTGTGGCATGCAGCCTGGCTCTCGTGAAGCTGAAATATCTCTGCTTCTGTGCGGCGCGGCGTTCAGCGGCCGGCTGCCACAGTTTGGGTGTGTTTGGTCACCTAACTGGACCTGTATGGATGGAATGCAGCTGGTCAGACCTTTCCAAAACAATCGAGACGGTGAGGACGAGTCAACGTCCGGCGGAGCAAAACTTCAGACTGTAGTGAAATCATACTGTGGATTGTAGGGTTGCTAAGAAACTACGCGGCCAAAGCTGAACAGAACAGAAAGCGCCGCTAGCGAAGAAGAAGCGCCATCTGGTTCAGAAGATTCGAGATCTCAAACACTGAGGAAACTGGGTCTGGTCACCAGCCAGAACCACAAAACAGGACATGACACCAAAACATCAATACTTCATATTAATAACACTGACATTCTACAGGATGACAATAACAATTCTGATTCTCCAGCAGAAATTGATGAAGATAATGATAATATAATATATGAGATGTATGTATATGTATATATATATATATATATATATAAAAAATTAAAGTTTATTAAATTTATATTTATTTCTTTTGTACTTTCAATTTTTTTTTTTTTTTTCAATCAAAAATATAAATAATAAAAATTATAATATTATATTTAATATAATATTTATAAATATTATATTATGTTGTAATATATTTAGTATATATATATATATATATGAATAAATCATATCAGTAAACTTATTATATATTTTATTTAAATGTATATTGATATAAATAAATCGTTGATTATCAATAAAATACAGTTACTGTATTTCTTTATATTTATTATTATATATTTTATTATACATTTAATATATATTTTAATATTTATATTATTAAATAAAATTATATATCTATTATAATTATATATAAATAAATATATTTTTTTATTTTATATAAATATACACATATACATATATTTTTTAAAATTCTATATATTTTATATATATTATATATATAGTTTATTTTTTAAATATTTTGTATTTTATTCATGTTAGAAATTTTAAAAATGGAAAAAAGTGCAAAAGAAATAAATATAAATTTATAAAAATTAAATGATTGAATTATATAACAAAAAATTATTTAAAAAAAAAAACAGAGAACCGAGTTCTTTTGTTGTTTCTGTAGTTACCATTTAAAAAAAAAAAAAAAGATAAATTTTGTGAAGAAACAGCAATACTTTGACATCCGTCTCCACGAGGTGCAGTGAAACATCAGAGCCGTAAACATGCGGCACTTGAAGCAAAGCTGAATTGTGTATGATTGCATTATGAGGAACCGCAGGCTGAAGATTGAACCCATTACCTCAACACGTCCCTCCATAAATACATCTCACACGTGCAAAACAGCAATCCATTAGCCGAACGCGTGACGTCAACGCACGGAACATAAAACAGATGTTGAAGGCTTTTGCCAACTGTAAAAAAAAAAAAGACAAGGTGTTTGTAGCCGTTCCACGAGAGACGAGAGATCCTGGACGATCGATGACTGAATGGCAGAATTAAACTCAAGAGTTAAAGCTCAGAGCTCCGACTTTCCAGCTGGAGATGGAGGAAACTAAGGACACGTCCCTGAAGATCTAGAGGGAGCTTGGTTTTTTTGGCAAGGGTTAGTAAGTTCCCATGACTGACACGCCGGGACCGTTCCCACCGCTGGAGACACATCGCTCGGGTTTGCGCTGGTAAAACGGTTCACTTCAGTGTTGTGTTCGCAACACGAGCCGCGCTGAACAGATCCGAATCTGACAAACACATTCAGAGGAATGAGAGCTAATTATTTACACGTGATATCTGTGCGTTTACGTTAAAAAGAGACATTTTTAAATGTGCATGGCATTCCACAAAAGTTACAAGAGGAGATTAATTAAATGTTAATAAAATACAGATTACAAGAAATTAAATTTTACGCATTTTAATACCCCAAAAACTGTCATTGGTGTCAAACTAAATAAATGAAAAAAAAAAAAAAAAAAAAAAAAAAAAAAAAAAAAAAATATATATATATATATATATATATATATATATATATATATATATATTTTAGATTAAATATATATATATATATTTTTTTATTTATTTATTGAAATCTTCAGGAAAGTATCACTTTCTAAGCGTAAGAAAACAAATTGTTTATATTTATGTTTATTTATTGAAATCTATAGAAATGTATCATATTCTATGCATAAGAAAAGTAGAAATTTTCCATATTTGTTTACTTATTGAAATCTATAGAACTATATTACACTCATAAGTAGAAATGATTCATATTTATTTACATATTTTTGTTTATTTATTTATTGAAATCTATACAAATTTATCACATTCTAACCACAATAATAGAAATTATTTATATTCAATCATTTATATTTGTTTATTTATTGAAATTTATAGAAATATTATTACATTCTAAGCATAAAAGTTAGAAATTATATAATAATATATATATATATATATATATATATATATATATAATATTTATAATATATATAAATAATATATATTTGTTTATCTGTACAAATTCATCAGATTCTAACCACAAGAAAATAAATTTATATATATTTATTTATTTATTGACATCTATAGAAATGTATCACAATCTAAACACAAGAAGAAATTATTCATATTAAATTATTCAAATCTATATAAATATATTACATTCTACACATAAGTAGAAATTAATCATACTTATTTATATATATTTGTTTGTTTATTGAAATCTATAGAAATGTATCACATTCTAAGCACAACAAATTAAATTAGATATATTAATTAATATATATTTGTTTATTTATTGAAATCTATAGAAATGCATCACATTCTAAGCACAATAAATTAAATTATTTATATTAATTAATATATATTTGTTTATTTATTGAAATCTATAGAAATGCATCACATTCTAAGCACAATAAATTAAATTATTTATATTAATTAATATATATTTGTTTATTTATTGAAATCTATAGAAATGTATCACATTCTAAGCACAAGAAAAGTAGAAATTATTTATATTAATTAACATATATTTGCTTATTTATTGAAATCTATCACATTCGAACCATAAAAATAGAAATAATTCATTTTTATGTATGGAAATCTATAGAACTGCATCATTCTAACCACAAGAAAAGTAGAAATGATTAACATTTATTCATAAATACATTTATAAGTTTATTTATGTCTTGAAATCTATAGAAATGTATCACATTCTAAGCACAATAAATTAAATTAGTTATATTAATTAATAGATATTTGTTTATTTATTGAAATCTATAGAAATGTATCACATTCTAAGCACAAGAAAAGTAGAAATTATTAATATTAATTTATAAATACATTTATAAGTTTATTTATGTCTTTAAATCTATAGAAATGCATCACATTCTAAGCACAATAAATTAAATTATTTATATTAATTAATACACATTTGCATATTTATTGAAATCTATCACATTCTAACCATAAAAATAATTCATTTTTATGTCTTGAAATCTATAGAACTGCATCATTCTAACCACAAGAAAAGTAGAAATTATTAATATTCATTTATAAATACATTTATAAGTTTATTTATGTCTTGAAATATATAGAAATGTATCACATTCTAAGCACAATAAATCAAATTATTTATATTAATTAATATATATTTGTTTATTTATTGAAATCTATAGAAATGTATCACATTCTAAGCACAAGAAAAGTAGAAATTATTTATATTTATTCACAAATACTTTTATAAGTTTATTTATGCCTTGAAATCTACAGAAATGCATCACATTTTAACCATAAATTAAGCCGAATCTCTAATCCGCACACATTTTGACGGCAGTCGGTCATTTGTTGTTCTTTTCACAGCATCACTCCAATAAATAAATGTCCGTCTCATTAATAAAACATAAATGATTGTGATGAAACAGTCCTGATGGCCGCAGCTGCTTCACGTTGACAAATCGTTCTGTTCTGTTTACGGAGGCGCCGCTCCAAAAGATCCTGTTATTATGTTTTGTTTAGTTCTTCTCGAAGTGGACGACAAGCCCGTGAAACGCATGCAGCCAGCGTGCAATATAGCGAACAGATGTGCGGAAACATGTGGAAAGTGAAGAAATCCCTCCGCGCTCGATCCGGCCGTAAGATAACCTCGAGCTGCTCGATTTACAGTCGCGCCGCCGTTCAACACACACAGGGAGAATTTACTGAACCTTCAGACACAAACACAGATCGGTTGTTTGTTCCCGGGAAGAAAACAAGAATTTCTCGAACAAATTCCTCCATGATCAAATGATCCGATCGGCTTCGCTCATTTTCAGCTCGATGCTCGTTCTGCATGTCAACTCATTAGTGTCTATTGATTAATTGGTGTTAATTGGTCCGTGTTTTCCCCGCGGGGGTTTTCGTGACACGCAGGAACGAGCGATCTGTCTTTTGTTAGATCTCTGGAGATGTCATTAGCTCAGAATGTCACACTGGCCAGAGAATGAGCTCCATTATGACATCACTTCCTGGGGCCCAGACGCTCTGGAAAGTGTTTGTAAAAGAGACGCTCTTGCCAGAAGAGCACTTCATTGTGACTCCGATCTAAACCAGAGACTAAAGTTTCCCGTCAAACCAAAACTCCGATCTCACCAGAGCCTTCAAGAACATGTGCAGGACCCCGAAAACAAAAGATTATATTATATTTGCACACATATCAAAAGAAACAAAATTATAAGAGGATAATAGAAGGAAATATCATTTTGTAGAGTAAATATATTTATTTATTTATTTGCTTGTTTTCATAAAAATGTATAAGTTTGGTATAATTAATATTTTTTTTAATTGTCAAAACATTGTTATGATATAAAGTGAGGGATTTTTAAATGAATTTATTTTCAACTGTAATATTTCAAGAACATGTCTAGGTCAGAAATTACATTTTGCATATATTTATATAAAATTGCATATGAAAAGAAACAAAATGATAAGAAATATGATTAAAAAATACATTTATATCCATCTATATAAAATTGCACATATATAAAAAGAAATGATAAAAAAAAATCATTTATGTATATATATTATTTTCTAAATTTTATTAAAATGTTTTATTAAAATGTTTTTCAAAGATTTTTATATTTAAATCTATCTTTCTATTGCATATGTGTATATAAATAGCACATATACCAAAATGAATAATTATCATATATATATATATATATATATAAAATAGCCTAATTACTAATTATTTTCATGTTTTCTAAATAGTAAAAAAATATATTAATTTATTGAATTATTTTATATTATTTTAGTTTATTATTCAATTTTATTTATTTATTTGTTATATTTATTATTTTTTAATAAATCATTTTGATATTCACAATTATCTATCTATTTATCTATCTAAACATACATAAAACATACATTTCCTAATAATTTGTATTAAAATATGTTTTTTATTTATAGATTTTTATGTTTACATGAATCAGTCAATCTATCAATACAGCAATGATAATTTTGGAGTACTGAATTGTGATAAATATAAAATTGTATTCCTATTACTAGTTTTGGGATGAAATAGGAATTTCACAGGAAGTCCAGTGCTGGAATGTGGCGTGATCACGGCCACTTGAGCTCTATATCAGCGCTGCTGAACCTCATTGGTCCGTGTGAAGTGTGGGAATATTCCCGCTCTCTCTGAACCCTGTTATCAGGCGGGAGTGCCGCTGATAATCGGAGATGAATGTGATACAAAAGACACGCGCAAACATTCCTCTCAGTCTTTCAAGTATGTTCAAAGAACCTCCGTAAAGTCAGCTTTTAGTTCATGTGTGTAGTTTTAATATAAGAATATTAATGTATTAATCGCTTTTTATTGCCAATTTATGAACAGCTTGTACTTAGAAATAAATAAATGAATAAAAACGAAACATTCCCTAATTTCTAGGTCGTCTATGAAAGCCGGAAGACCGTTTTTAACGTGAAGAACTCGGGTCGTTTTTGCCGGGAAATTCAAAAGGATGTGGCGGTTACGCCCAACGTTCATGATAATGCCGAAAAAGCCATGTGTCATGAAAACAAAAGGAATTCATTCAAACGATACTCTCAGATTTAATATATATATATTATAATCAAACTATTATAACACTGCAATTTTAATTACCTCAAGTGTCGACATCAGAGCTGGTTCAAAAGCGCGCGGCACGTATTTACATATGATCTAACCGTCGCCCTCAGACGGCGTCGAGATGTTTGTCATCTGTATATCGCTGTAAACGTATTTCCAACTTCTTCTTACTTCTAAGCAAGGAACGAAAAATAACTAGGCCTTTAGTAGCTCAATGAATCACGTACGTTCCTGTGAACGAGCATGAACACTAGGAGGAACTCACTGCTGCAGTTCACGTGATGGCCACCGGTGTCGCTAAACACAATGAGAAAATGAACTTCAAGCAGATCGACGTTTAGAAACACCACACTATTCTGCTGGCAAAAGCATATTTCTTCATTGATGTGTGACATTTTTTTTTTTGGTATGGGTGGATATAAAACTCTCTACTGGTACTTTACACCTCCTTGGTTTTTTTTTTTCTAAAACGTCAACAAAGGAATTATTTCATGGGCTTTTTAACGACTGCAACCTTCAGCAGATCTTAAAAAGCTGATCTCTGCCAAACCAACGAGAACTCATAAAGACAGACTAAGTGATTTTAAAAGCAGCAGATTTGAGCTCCGACAGGCCGAATCCTGGATCACGCTGCTCTCATTAACTTGACTTTTACACACACACACACACACACACACGTTTTTCGTAGAGGGCAAAGGCATTGTAAGATTAACACCGTTCTCGAGTTCTACGTCTTCACTGGAACGGACAATTAATGGCAAACGTCTAAACATTTACAGTAAGAGTGTCACAGGAAAGAGCTAGATGTTTATATTATACACTAAAGCGCTTCCCATCTCGACACGGAGAAGAGCTTGATTAAATATCTATAAAGATATATATCCATACGCTGTATGTGTAGCTAAAAACAACATATTTTTTTTTCAGATGAGATGAACCATCATTTTATATGTTTATATGTTTAAGCAAAATGCAGTAGAAATTCAGTCGGAAGGAATCAAGGAATCTGTTTTTCTCTAAATCAACACGATTTGAGTAATGATGCAAATTAATTCGTGTTTGAATCAGTTTGTTAAAATGGACAGTTTAAATCAGAGATGCTGTTAAAACTTCTCAATGCGCTCAAAACTCACACAATTGTGGAAGCTCGTTTCCACCACTAATTAAAAAATAAAAAAGGTAATTGAAACTTTATATCTCGCAATTCTGACTTTATATCTCTCAATTCTGACTTTATATCTCACAATTCTGACTTTATATCTCACAATTCTGACTTTATATCTCAATTCTGACTTTACATCTCACAATTCTGACTTTATATCTCACAATTCTGACTTTATATCTCACAATTCTGACTTTATATCTCATAATTCTGACTTTATATCTCGCAATTCTGACTTTATATCTCACAATTCTGACTTTATATCTCACAATTCTGACTTTATATCTCAATTCTGACTTTACATCTCACAATTCTGACTTTATATCTCACAATTCTGACTTTATATCTCACAATTCTGACTTTATATCTCACAATTCTGACTTTATATCTCAATTCTGACTTTACATCTCACAATTCTGACTTTATATCTCACAATTCTGACTTTATATCTCACAATTCTGACTTTATATCTCAATTCTGACTTTACATCTCACAATTCTGACTTTATATCTCACAATTCTGACTTTATATCTCACAATTCTGACTTTATATCTCATAATTCTGACTTTATATCTCGCAATTCTGACTTTATATCTCATAATTCTGACTTTACATCTCATAATTCTGACTTTATATCTCGCAATTCTGACTTTATATCTCATAATTCTGACTTTACATCTCATAATTCTGACTTTACATCTCACAATTCTGACTTTATATCTCTCAATTCTGACTTTATATCTCTCAATTCTGACTTTATATCTCTCAATTCTGACTTTATATCTCGCAATTCTGACTTTACATCTCATAATTCTGACTTTACATCTCACAATTCTGACTTTACATCTCATAATTCTGACTTTACATCTCATAATTCTGACTTTACATCTCACAATTCTGACTTTACATCTCATAATTCTGACTTTACATCTCATAATTCTGACTTTATATCACACAATTCTGACTTTATAACTCACAATTCTGACTTTACATCTCGCAATTCTGACTTTACATCTCATAATTCTGACTTTACATCTCACAATTCTGACTTTACATCTCATAATTCTGACTTTACATCTCATAATTCTGACTTTATATCACACAATTCTGACTTTATATCTCGCAATTCTGACTTTATATCTCACAATTCTGACTTTACATCTCACAATTCTGACTTTACATCTCATAATTCTGACTTTACATCTCATAATTCTGACTTTACATCTCATAATTCTGACTTTACATCTCTCAATTCTGACTTTACATCTCACAATTCTGATTTTACATCTCACAATTCTGACTTTATATCTCACAATTCTGACTTTATATCTCGCAATTCTGACTTTATAACTCACAATTCTGACTTTATATCTCACAATTCTGACTTTATATCTCGCAATTCTGACTTTATAACTCACAATTCTGACTTTACATCTCATAATTCTGACTTTACATCTCATAATTCTGACTTTATATCTCGCAATTCTGACTTTATATCTCATAATTCTGACTTTACATCTCATAATTCTGACTTTACATCTCACAATTCTGACTTTATATCTCTCAATTCTGACTTTATATCTCTCAATTCTGACTTTATATCTCTCAATTCTGACTTTATATCTCGCAATTCTGACTTTACATCTCATAATTCTGACTTTATATCTCACAATTCTGACTTTACATCTCATAATTCTGACTTTACATCTCATAATTCTGACTTTATATCACACAATTCTGACTTTATAACTCACAATTCTGACTTTACATCTCGCAATTCTGACTTTACATCTCATAATTCTGACTTTACATCTCACAATTCTGACTTTACATCTCATAATTCTGACTTTACATCTCATAATTCTGACTTTATATCACACAATTCTGACTTTATATCTCGCAATTCTGACTTTATATCTCACAATTCTGACTTTACATCTCACAATTCTGACTTTACATCTCATAATTCTGACTTTACATCTCATAATTCTGACTTTACATCTCATAATTCTGACTTTACATCTCTCAATTCTGACTTTACATCTCACAATTCTGATTTTACATCTCACAATTCTGACTTTATATCTCACAATTCTGACTTTATATCTCGCAATTCTGACTTTATAACTCACAATTCTGACTTTATATCTCACAATTCTGACTTTATATCTCGCAATTCTGACTTTATAACTCACAATTCTGACTTTATATCTCACAATTCTGACTTTATTTCTCACAATTCTGACTTTATATCTCACAATTCTGACTTTATAACTCACAATTCTGACTTTAAAAAGTAAAAAATAAAAAAAAGTGTCATCTAATAAAAAATTAATCCAATCACATGGTTTTGTAAACTTGGCCAAATCAAAAGTTCATAAAAGGCATATTCACATACTGTAAATAAATTGTTTCTTTTTTCCATGGGCTTCTTCTTTAAGATTTTTTTGCAAAACGAAATACACCTGACAACTCAATTGGAATAACACCGTAAATTAAGTGATTTTTGAAAACGAAAAACTTTTTTTTCTACAGTGCGATGTCGATTAATCTCATATATCTCGCTCTATACGCTCATTCTCTTGGCAGATGCAGAAGTCTCGGAGCGCTGAAGCGTCTCCACATCCAGCCCGTCGTCTCACCACACCCTGGGCTTTGGCAGGGAGACAGCGGGAATTGAACACATCCCATTTGGACGGGGCCCGTGTGCGCTGAAAAACACACATGGCTTTGTGGGAAGGTCTGGATGTCATTAAACTCCTCCATCTCCCAAGACGGTTTGTTTCTCGCTCTGTATCTCACACACAATGCGATGCGTTCTCCTCCCCTCTCTCTCCCTGAATCAGTATTTCGCTAGACGTAGACTCCAGCTAGATACAAATATATCCACGAACCGTTCAGAAACTTCTTCCATCAGTTTGAACACTTTCCTCATTTTGTCTGCTTGAGATTCTCCAGCTTTGTTGTTGTTGAGCCGTTGAAGCTCCGCCCTCTTCTGGAGCAGCAGCTCATTTGCATTTAAAGGGACACACACAAAAACGGCATGTTTTTGCTCAAACCCAAATTTGACAAGCGATAATAAATGATCTGAGGAGGATTTTGAGCTGAAACTTCACAACATGAACAAAAACATACAGCAGGTGAATCTGATGAGAAATGAAACAACATTTTGGCAAATCTAAGCACTGACTACAGACATCAGGCTATTTTCAACAACTTTAACGCTCTATCCTGTTGATTTAATAATAATAAAAAAAAAGCAGTGCAACAAACCAAACAATCAGCCGCGGAAATATAGAGACGCTTTAATCACCCGTAGCCAAAACTCACGAGAGACTCGCTGAACACAACTGAGCACTTCCTGTTTCAGTCATGCACGGGGACTCTGGGAAGATCGTGGGATAAATGGAGCGAGGCCAGCGAGTGTCCGTTTCAGATGACCTCATCTTTCATACGCCCGTTCAGACAGATGTGAAGCTCTCGCTGTCAGCATCCTGAAGTTCTGGGTGATTTTTTTAGCACGTTGATGTGTATTGCTGAGTTTCTAAAGCATGTATGTAACATTTACCATTTAATATACCGTGGAAAAACACAGTTTACATACAATAACATGACTATACGTTCATAGGTTGAACATATTCTGCTGTGATACTCAAGTTTCGAGTCAAAAAAATGACGCAATAATGAGAAAAACATTGAAGATTGAAGAGAGAGAGTCGGTGTTACAGATTAGCATGTGACCTTGAAAGCCGCCCTCTAATGCTCTGGATTCGTGCTTGCGGTGTCTGTTCCTTTACATCTCATTTTGAGGGATAAAAACCTCCAAACGGAGGCAGATGGAAACTTGAGTGCGTTTCATTGCTTTGCATTTTACAGCGACAGACTGAACAAGAAGAACTAATGGCTGTATTAGTGTGAACATTCATATGCTGAACACCTTCCCAAACATTTATGATATTTATGCATCTTTTCAGTGGAAATGACGTCTTGACGTTTCTGCACATCTGTGCTGGAGTCAAAAACGAGTGTAATATCTCGATTATTTCCTCTGGATGGAAGTTTATTATTTGTCCTGATAAAAGATCTCAATACAAACTGTCGCAAAAACTAAATGATCCGAGCTGCTATTCAACGTCATTTCTTTTGTTCTATCAACAAAAAAAAATCATATAAAACAGTAAAATGTTAATGAATATATTTGAAAATATTTAAATTGACATAAGAACTATAAATATATTAAAAAAATCTAATTAAATTGTCCCAAAACCAAATTAATTTGATCGTTTCTATCGCATTCTATCGCTCTATTTTTACTGCATGTCAACAAAAAACATAAAACATATATAAAAGGCTCATTAATGCATAAACATTACCTGAGAATGTATTCATATACGTAAGAAATATGTTATTAAAATTTCAAATTTAAAGTTATTAAAAAAACATTGAACAAAAATAAACTTGTGATGTGTAAAATTCTTTAATATCTCAATTAAATCTTCTAGATGCAACTTCATAATGATTCAATTCTTCTGTTTATTATTTCTCCTGAGAAAAAAAGGCTCAAAAGAAAAAATTCTTGTTAAATTGTCCCAAAACCGAATGAATTTTACTGCAATTTTAATCGCTTTATAGTTTTACTGAATGTCAGCAAACAATAAAACATATAAATAAAATGATAATTAATAAATAAATGATATTTGAGAATATATTCATATACATAAGAAATATAAATGTTATTAAAAAATAAAATATATAAAATTAAATTTAAAAAAATTGTGTGATGTTTTTGCTCATCTGTGCAGGAATAAAAAATTATTTCTTCTAGATGCAATTTAATAATGTTTATTATTCCTCCCGAGAAAAAGGTAAAATCTCACTCTGAACTCAAATTTCTTGTTAATTTTTCCCCAAACCAAATTAATTTTACTGCAATTTTGTCGCTCTGTTTTTACTGTTTGTCACCAAAAAAATAAAACAAATGAAACTATAATGAATAAATAAACAGTATTTGAGAATATATTAATATGCATTAGAAATATAAGCATTATAAAAAAATAAATATGTAATAAAAATAAAATTTTTTGATGTTTTTTTGCACATCTGTGCTTTAATATCTCAATTATTTCTTTAGATACAGGCAAAAAAGGCAAAATCTCACTCTGAACTCAAATTTCTTGTTAATTTTTTCCCCAAACCAAATTAATTTTACTGCAATTTTGTCGCTCTGTTTTTACTGTTTGTCACCAAAAAAATAAAACAAATGAAACTATAATGAATAAATAAACAGTATTTGAGAATATATTAATATGCATTAGAAATATAAGCATTATAAAAAAATAAATATGTAATAAAAATAAAAATTTTTGATGTTTTTGCACATCTGTGCTTTAATATCTCAATTATTTCTTTAGATACAGGCAAAAAAGGCAAAATCTCACTATGAACTCAAATTTCTTGTTAATTTTTCCCCAAACCAAATTAATTTTACTGCAATTTTGTCGCTCTGTTTTTACTGTTTGTCACCAAAAAAAATAAAACAAATGAAACTATAACGAATAAATAAATAGTATTTGAGAATATATTAATATGCATAAGAAATATAAGCATTATAAAAAAATAAATATGTAATAAAAATAAACTTTTTTGATGTTTTTTGCACATCTGTGCTTTAATATCTCAATTATTTCTTTAGATACAGGCAAAAAAGGCAAAATCTCACTATGAACTCAAATTTCTTGTTAATTTTTCCCAAAAACCAAATGAATTTTACTGCAATTTCGTCGCTCAATTTTTACTGTCAACATATAAAACAAAATGTAACTCTAGGCATGATGTTTCTGCACATCTGTGCTGAAGATGAGATCACGATCACCCCAGCGCCTGACGTGCCGGTCGGGTTCAGCCAGCAGAGAGCGGCCGCCCAGGGACGGGCTGCAATGTGTGCTGGGATTGAGCCAGTAGTGAGAGAACGGGGTGGAAGGAGGAGAAACCCAGAGAGAGAGAGAGAGGGAGAAGTGGAATCACAAATGGATTACACGCCTGTGGTGTCTGAGAGACGGCCTGCAGACAGCTGCGTTCGCTCTGCTGCGTCTCTCAGTCGGTTTATCGCCGGGTTTTATGTGATAAGAAATCTCTGAACGCTCACAGATGGACGTTTGAGGAACACAGCGAAAGAAACGACATTGAAGATATGGGTTTTAATCTGTAACACTATAAGGTTTCATTTATTAAAGACATTTTTACTGTTTATATGGTGTTTTTAATATAACAAACATGTGACCAATCACGTCAGGAGGGGGCGTGGCTTCTCTCCACTGACTTTCTATGATGTTCGATTTCAGAAGGCCGCAACGGGAACATGGTCTGTGTAATTTTAGCAGCACGTTATTAGGATGATCGTATTAATTACCGTTATGAGTTATGCTCGTTCTGAGCCTCTTCTGAATCAGTTTCTGCTTCAATCACAATGAGCTGAATTAAAGCGACACTCCCGTCGTGCAGTTGAGCGACGGGTCAGGTGATCCGAGCGGCTGCCATTGAGTGGAGGCGGGGCTAATTTGCATATTCATGAGGCAAGGGTGTCGAGTTACATCCCAGCGATTTTAAGCCGTGATGAAATTATTATCACAGGAAAGATGAATTTTATTGGAAATTATTGACTGCAGCAGGAATTTAACATGAACTAACAATGAAAAAACTTTAGATAATGATCATTTGAGAATTTACTAAGACAGTATTGAATTAATAGCTGTATTTTTTAACTAATGTTAACCAAGATTAATAAATACTGTAACAAACGTTACCAATTAATTTATATCAATAAAATCACTGGTTTTTTTTTTTTGCATTTCTGAAGTCAAGTATTAGTTTCTCTACTTCACGTCTGAATAAAAATGGCATTTGCAGTCTTTAGTTTTCTATACGTCACACTATTCCTCGTTTAAATAATTAAAATAAAGGGGCAGGGCCTGGTTGAGTTAGTTAGTAAGTGGCGGTTATGGCAAGGGGCGGGACATTTCCCAAACACCAATCACTACTCCAGCCGACCAATCAGAGCACATTGTGCTTTTCAGAAGGAGGGGCTTCATAGAGACAGAGTGTTACTGACAGACTGGGAAGAGAGGAGCTGCAACAATGGAGGATAATGAACGTTCAAGCATGAAAACCTGTTCTAGTAGAGCACAAAAACAACAGAAAGACTTTGTAAAAGGGAATAATAGTTCCTCTCTAACAGTCTCATCATTATTGAGCCTAATTCACGGACAGCTCTATGCCACACGCGTTACAGCTAAATTAAGAACACTGTCCTGTAGTTTCACCCTCTTCGCTCCAGCCGCTCTTTATCCCTCAGAAGCTCCAGGCTCAGGATTGGGATTTGAGTAAGGAGCAGGTCAAGGTCGTGACCCACAACAGCACAGCTGTTCAACCTTGAGCATGAACGAGAGGCCGTCTGGGAGAACGGATCATGGAAAAAAACCGTGGACGGATCAATAACTGGACGCTCGCCTGGAATGTGCAGCTGGAAACTGCCAGAGACAAATCAACACTAAAAAATCATTGCAAAGAAACGGGCCGTGTTTCATACAGAGCTAAAAGATTTTGATGATTAGCGTTTGAAAAAAATCAGTAGTTTCAACTGGCTGATGAATGAATCAATTTCTAGTTGTTTTTGAACGCTTAGTGGTTAAAACCACCCATTCATTGAGTTAAAACAACCCAACCATTAACTGGGTTAAAACCACCCATTCATTGAGTTAAAACAACCCAACCACTAACTGGGTTAAAACCACCCATTCACTGAGTTAAAACAACCCAACCACTAACTGGGTTAAAACAACCCATTCATTGAGTTAAAACAACCCAACCACTAACTGGGTTAAAACCACCCATTCATTGAGTTAAAACAACCCAACCACTAACTGGGTTAAAACAACCCATTCATTGAGTTAAAACAACCCAACCACTAACTGGGTTAAAACCACCCATTCATTGAGTTAAAACAACCCAACCACTAACTGGGTTAAAACAACCCATTCATTGAGTTAAAACAACCCAACCATTAACTGGGTTAAAACCACCCATTCATTGAGTTAAAACAACCCAACCACTAACTGGGTTAAAACCACCCATTCATTGAGTTAAAACAACCCAACCACTAACTGGGTTAAAACCACCCATTCATTGAGTTAAAACAACCCAACCACTAACTGGGTTAAAACAACCCATTCATTGAGTTAAAACAACCCAACCACTAACTGGGTTAAAACAACCCATTCATTGAGTTAAAACAACCCAACCACTAACTGGGTTAAAACCACCACCCATTCATTGAGTTAAAACAACCCAACCACTAACTGGGTTAAAACCACCCATTCACTGATTTAAAACAACCCAACCACTAACTGGGTTAAAACAACCCATTCACTGAGTTAAAACAACCCAACCACTAACTGGGTTAAAACCACCCATTCACTGAGTTAAAACAACCCAACCACTAACTGGGTTAAAACCACCCATTCACTGAGTTAAAACAACCCAACCACTAACTGGGTTAAAACCACCCATTCACTGATTTAAAACAACCCAACCACTAACTGGGTTAAAACCACCCATTCACTGAGTTAAAACAACCCAACCACTAACTGGGTTAAAACCACCCATTCACTGATTTAAAACAACCCAACCACTAACTGGGTTAAAACAACCCATTCACTGAGTTAAAACAACCCAACCACTAACTGGGTTAAAACCACCCATTCACTGAGTTAAAACAACCCAACCACTAACTGGGTTAAAACCACCCATACACTGAGTTAAAACAACCCAACCACTAACTGGGTTAAAACAACCCATTCACTGAGTTAAAACAACCCAACCACTAACTGGGTTAAAACCACCCATTCATTGAGTTAAAACAACCCAACCACTAACTGGGTTAAAACCACCCATTCATTGAGTTAAAACAACCCAACCACTAACTGGGTTAAAACAACCCATTCATTGAGTTAAAACAACCCAACCACTAACTGGGTTAAAACCACCCATTCATTGAGTTAAAACAACCCAACCATTAACTGGGTTAAAACCACCCATTCATTGAGTTAAAACAACCCAACCACTAACTGGGTTAAAACAACCCATTCATTGAGTTAAAACAACCCAACCACTAACTGGGTTAAAACAACCCATTCATTGAGTTAAAACAACCCAACCACTAACTGGGTTAAAACCACCCATTCATTGAGTTAAAACAACCCAACCACTAACTGGGTTAAAACAACCCATTCATTGAGTTAAAACAACCCAACCACTAACTGGGTTAAAACCACCCATTCACTGAGTTAAAACAACCCAACCACTAACTGGGTTAAAACCACCCATTCATTGAGTTAAAACAACCCAACCACTAACTGGGTTAAAACCACCCATTCATTGAGTTAAAACAACCCAACCACTAACTGGGTTAAAACAACCCATTCATTGAGTTAAAACAACCCAACCACTAACTGGGTTAAAACCACCCATTCATTGAGTTAAAACAACCCAACCATTAACTGGGTTAAAACCACCCATTCATTGAGTTAAAACAACCCAACCACTAACTGGGTTAAAACAACCCATTCATTGAGTTAAAACAACCCAACCACTAACTGGGTTAAAACAACCCATTCATTGAGTTAAAACAACCCAACCACTAACTGGGTTAAAACCACCCATTCATTGAGTTAAAACAACCCAACCACTAACTGGGTTAAAACCACCCATTCATTGAGTTAAAACAACCCAACCACTAACTGGGTTAAAACCACCCATTCATTGAGTTAAAACAACCCAACCATTAACTGGGTTAAAACCACACATTCATTGAGTTAAAACAACCCAACCACTAACTGGGTTAAAACAACCCATTCATTGAGTTAAAACAACCCAACCATTAACTGGGTTAAAACAACCCATTCATTGAGTTAAAACAACCCAACCACTAACTGGGTTAAAACCACCCATTCACTGAGTTAAAACAACCCAACCACTAACTGGGTTAAAACAACCCATTCATTGAGTTAAAACAACCCAACCACTAACTGGGTTAAAACCACCCATTCATTGAGTTAAAACAACCCAACCATTAACTGGGTTAAAACCACCCATTCATTGAGTTAAAACAACCCAACCACTAACTGGGTTAAAACAACCCATTCATTGAGTTAAAACAACCCAACCATTAACTGGGTTAAAACAACCCATTCACTGAGTTAAAACAACCCAACCACTAACTGGGTTAAAACCACCCATTCATTGAGTTAAAACAACCCAACCACTAACTGGGTTAAAACAACCCATTCATTGAGTTAAAACAACCCAACCATTAACTGGGTTAAAACAACCCATTCATTGAGTTAAAACAACCCAACCACTAACTGGGTTAAAACCACCCATTCACTGATTTAAAACAACCCAACCACTAACTGGGTTAAAACAACCCATTCATTGAGTTAAAACAACCCAACCATTAACTGGGTTAAAACAACCCATTCATTGAGTTAAAACAACCCAACCACTGAACTTGTCCACGTTCAACCCAAATTGGGTTGTTTTTAACCCAGCAAATTTTAGAGTGAAGTGTTAAAGGACGCATGAAGCTAGAATAAAATGTTTTATTTTGTTTAAAAGCTTTCTTCTTTTGATATATTAAATGTTCAGATATTCATACAACAAAATCTTCCAGAGGCCACGGACGTTTTGTGAGCTGGCAGGGAAAGAGTTAACGGCTTCTGAAAGCTTTGAGATGGAGATGCTTCTCTAATCATCTCGTGATCCTGCAACACATCAGCCAACACACTCCAGAGAGCGAAGGTATCAAATAACAGAAGAGGAGAGGAGGAGCAGAACCAGGAGAAAAGAGGAGACGTCCAGGACTGCAGACCTCACCCAGTCCCTCCGGACCGTCCTCATTTCCTCTAATTCAATCTCGCTTTGCTCCGAGAACATCAGCCATCGCCCGACACCACGTCCATGCAGGAAACATCTCCTCAGCCTCCACTGATCTGACGCAAGCGCTTTCTTTCATTAGTAATATCAGTGGATATTTGGCCCGAGCCAAATCTGATGCAGAAGAATATTCTGGAAATTACCCTAAATAAAGACGTGATCTAAGACCGTACAGAATGTTCTAACACGCCTCGGTCAAATAGTGCGGGGCGTGTCCGCGACTACAGAACACTCGGATCTTCAATCTGCAATAATGCAACGATGCATTTAGGTCCATTTCCTCTTAACCGCTTTGAATCAAAGCAACCGGGCAGACAAAAGCCTTTCAGGTTCTCCATTGGGTCAGGCGCCGTCAGACCCTAAAATAAGAGCGTAAATTAAATTCCAGGCAGCCCGAGGAGAAGCAGCTGTAGAAACACAGAGGAGATGTGGAGGGGGCGTTTCAGGCACGTGCTCACTCTATACCACACTTACAAAATCTCAGATCTGGATCTTCTTTCTAGAGACGCATTTTGCAACCATTTAGACCTGCGAGCTCACACTCATCCAGACTTTACATGTACACAGGCGGTCCCCGCCCCTCCTCCTCCTCAGACTCCACGCTCGCCAGATTGAGGAAGACTTATCCGCGTTTTAAAACGCCTCTTGTCATCGTTTTACACGGTGGCAGAGGATTTTTAGGTCCGCGATCTCTGACCCAGTTCATTTTCTGGCTTCCGTCGCCGTGTTTCCCACCAACTGTCAACCTGAGGTGTTGAAATGCTATTGGGTGAATTGGCAGTGGGCGGAGTCACAAAAACGAAAACAAAAACAGACAGTCCGACACGGAGCGCATTCTTCAACGTAGAATAACCAGCTGTTTTTCTTGCTGGTTTTAACCCAGCAATTGGGTTAAATATTTGCCCAACTGTTGTTTAAAAATGACTGTATTGCTTGCTTAAAATGAACCCAAATTATGTTGGAAATGAACATTTATTAATAGGTTTAATAATTAACTTTTATTAATAAGGTTAATGAATAATACTTTTTTTTAAATTACCTTTTGATTATTATTATTGCCTTTTGTATTTATGTGTCTGATTTTTAGTTTTCCAACATATTTTGGGTTCGTTTTAAACCAGTCATTTAAACAATAGTTGGATTAAAACAACCCAATCGCTGGGTTTGTCCATTTTCAACCCAATCCTTGGGTTATTTTCAACCCAGCATTCTTTAGTGTAGCATGTTTCCGAAATCTCTGCAAACATGTTATGGTATTTTTATACTTTAGTACAATAATAAAAAAAAAAGACACACAGGACCTTCAGACTTCGTCTGTATCCACTTTTGAGCGCCACGCCCACATCTCAACATCCAATCAACCACCGATACGCAGAACCAAGCCCCGCCCACACGTATTGTGATCATCCGATTATCCGTTACACTCAGATGTACGTCACAATGTTGCTACTTCCGTTTCATGATGACTTTAAAAAGCCAAAATTTGGGCCAGGTGACGTATAAAAAAAATTCCATATTGTTCATTAAAATTAATTAATATATAATATATATAAGTTTAATGTATAATATTTATAAAATATAATATTTTATATTTATTTATTTAAATTTCCTTGCGTTTAATTTCTGGAAAAAACATGATGATTTTTCATTTGACAGGTTGGACAAACATATAACCCAACCACTGGGTTAAAACCACCCAATCGCTGGGTTAAAACAACTCAACCAGTGACTGAGTTAAAAAATAACCCATTCAATTAGTTAAAACAACCCAACCGTTGAGTTAAAACAACCAAACTGCTGGGTTAATATAACCCATTCATTGAGTTAAAACAACCCAACCACTGACTGAGTTAAAAAATAACCCTTTCATTGAGTAAAAACAACCCATTCAGACCTAAAAAGTTTGAAAAAATATAAGAACATACAAACCTTTCAACAATTTTAAAGCAAATGCATGCGTTTTAATTTTTGAATGCAATAGCTTGGAACAATAATAGTTATTTTGAAAAAAAAAAAAAAAAATCAAATTTTTAAATAATTTCACGTATATATTTGAATGTACATCAAATACTCAAAAAATGTATTTTAAACCATTTTTTCTCATCCCAACACATCCAGTCCTCTCACTGCAGGGGCCACCCATAGGGTCCATGTGTCCCTCACCTGTTGTCCACTGTCACGACAGCTGCTCCCAACCCTCCCCTCCGTGACGGTAAACACCGAGCCCCCCACCACCTGTCCGACTGTAACACGGTCTGCGCTGTGAAATGAACTCACCCTTGTCGTACAACAGGTATGTTTATGAAAGGGCGGCACAGGGATATTGTGTCTCCGCACGCTTCGCTGCTCTCGACTGGGAGCTCCATTTTGTTCGGAAGTGTCGGAGGGAAACTGTGCTGTTGTTATTGGCCAGGCGCACCGAAAGCCATGATGGAAACATCGACAGGAGAGTCTATAAATTTTACTGCTTACTTTGGCTGCAGTTCTTGCCATGAAGACAATCAAACAATTCAGGAAAGAGCTGATTAATGCACTTACAGAGGAACACATGAACATGTTTAACGCTAAACAATCCGTGTCCAAATTTAACTCGATTCCCTTCAAACCGTTTCTCTGAGAGGAAACGAGCCGAGAAAACTGACCGTTAGGAGACAATAACGCTCCTCACGGATATGCATTGGTCTAAAAAAGGCCAAACTGCAATGCTATGGATGTAAAGCAAGCTGAGGGCGTCGTCTGGAGCATCAAGCTGATGCATCACGCGGAGGAGAAAAACTAACGCAGAGTGCATTTTCTGTGCCAAGCTCTTAAATGCCAGTACACTCGCAAAACCTGCCAAGAGCCCGACCAGAACCAGAGCTTTTACTGATAAAACGGACTGGATCACATGCCAAAGCTTGATCAGAACTGTAAAAGGGGAAGGGGGGTGAATATTAATGAAAGGAAATCAACACGGTGTCGACTGGATCGTCACATTTCACAGCAGAGTGCCGAATGTTTCGTGAGCTCTCGGACCGCCGTGAGAAATAGTTTCACGCCAGATCTCATTCGCACCGA
Organism: Opsariichthys bidens; assembly: GCA_037194245.1. Taxonomy (NCBI): domain Eukaryota; kingdom Metazoa; phylum Chordata; class Actinopteri; order Cypriniformes; family Xenocyprididae; genus Opsariichthys; species Opsariichthys bidens. The sequence continues at coordinate 18,739,492 of CM074299.1, forward strand.
CGGACCCGAAATGAGATAAACGTTATTTAGAGAAACTGCGCAATCACTTTATTGGGAGTCAAAGCTTTTCCCGAAGAATAATTATACGACAAAAAATATAGCTTCTTTATTGCCTTTCCATCACACCAAAGGAACTCTTCATTGAAAGGTGAAGCAAAAATGGCATATAGCTGCAAAAATATATATATTTTTTTTTACGAATGCATATCCAATCAGATTTCCAGGTGCAAACCGTGATGTTGGCAGGATAATAGTTTACATGTATAGTGGGTGTGGCTCTAGTGTAAAAACAAATGGAATATGTGAGCGGCATCACTCCGGGGAGCCCACGCTCTTGTTGAACAAAACCATCTGGAGCTGCTTTAAATTCCAGCGAATTTGCAAGTTTCAGGTCTTCTTTAGCACCTCTAAATCCCCTCACGCCTCCCACAGTTACACCAATGAAGCATCCTGCTGTCAGAACACACAATGCTCTCCTCGCCGTCTCCGCCGGTGTTGCTGCGGGAGACGGAGTCGCTGTGGGGACCGCCTGGCACGCACTCGGGCCGCGCTCAAAATGGCACACTACTACTTGTTATGAACACTGTGTGTAGAATGTGAAAGTCAGAACTCGTCAGTACCATCACGAGTCTTCACTTTACACTTTCTGTGCCCTTCTCTTGACTCAACGTTTGTGCTACTCTCTAAAAAATACTGGGTTGAAAATGGACAAACTCTGCAAATGGGTTGCTTTAACCCAGCGAATGGGTTGCTTTAACCCAGCGAATGGGTTGCTTTAACCCAGCGAATGGGTTGTTTTAACCTAGCTAATGGGTTGCTTTAACCCAGCGAATGGGTTGCTTTAACCCAGCGAATGGGTTGCTTTAACCCAGCGAATGGAATGTTTTAGCCCAGCAAATGGGTTGCTTTAACCCAGCAAATGGGTTGTTTTAGCCCAGCGAATGGATTGCTTTAACCCAGTGAATGGGTTGCTTTAGCCCAGCGAATGGGTTGTTTAAATGTTTGCCCAATCTGCTTTAAACAATTGTTTAAAAATGACTGTATTTCTTGTTTAAAATGAACCCAAAATATGTTGGAAATGAACATTTATTGATAAGTTTAATGAATCATAATTCAACAATAATCATCAATTAATAAATGTTCACCTGTTGATTATTAGTCGCCTCTAATAATTGCGTGTCTGATCTTTAATTTCCAACATATTTTGGGTTTATTTTAAGTCAGCCATATAGAAATTTTCCAACAATAATTGGGTTAAATAAAAGCACCCAGCACGTAGGTCAAACATTTAACCCAACCGCTGGGTTTGTCCATTTTCAACCCATCTTGGGTTGTTTTAAACCCAGCATTTTTAGAGTGTAATAAATTGGATTACATATGCACAAAATAATCATTTTAATATCTGCGGTCAGTGTGACTGGACACCACATGTTGAGTCACGCGATGTAATGAGGTCACGCTTATCTTTGCGCATGTTATTAAAAACAGTTCCAAATCGCACGTGCCTCTATGACATCACAACCACCTACATGCGTGCCACTATGACATCATGTCCGACTGTTTTGCTGCGCTAGAGTTTCCATTAAGCGCGAATGTCCGGACAGCGTGCGCAAATACACGTTATTTATTTAGTGCGATTTATGCGCACTTGTCCACAACAATCGCGCAGAGGCCGCGCGCGTTAGCGCTGCAGCACGACAGATAAACGCTCTGCGGCGATTATCTGGAGCGTTTGCATCACTGGAAATGTGAAGAATGGTGTCTGATTGTCATTCGCAAATGGCGTCCGGGCGACGCGACGCAACGCGACGCGTCTGAAGTGTAAAAACAGCCTCGTGAGAACGACTGAGGGATATTAGTGACCCGCTGCGGTTCTTCCCGCAACAGTAACGTGTGAAATGGTGATTTCTCTTTGGAGTACCGCAGTGGAGACGGTGATGGGCACCGGATCAACATCCGAGCGCGACACGCCACATTTCAACATTTATATTACATTACGAGTTACCAGATCACAACCACGCAGTCATTTTACTGGTTACAGTAACCTCTGGTTATGCAATTGCCTGTTTGCGATTTGTGTAAGGCAAAACTCCAGCCACAGGATCTGACCACGCCTGTTTGCATCCATATTCTACTGTACCGTTATTCCATGATTCCCACTATCGATTACGAACATATTACAGCATCAAATCCCACATACAAGAAACATTTGAACACATCATGGCCTCTTAATCTGCAGCAGCGTTTAATACACCTGGATTTATGTCATTGACGCAAACTCCTCATTTGTGCTCCATCACCACCCACGTATTTATGGGAAAATCAGTGTTATTATTGCGGCAAACGCGGTCTGAGCGAGCGTATTTCAGCCTGTGTGTTCCCAATGAAACGTTTGATGATGAAATAAAAGGTTGGTTTGCACTTACCGATAAAAGAATACGTGATAAACTTCACCGCCTTTGGAGTCCGCAGCGCGCAATGAGCGAGAGAGAGGCTGGACACACTGCGCTGGGAGTGACCGATGCGCACTGCCTCCCCGTCAGCTGCTGCACTGAGACGCGGGGCGGGGAATTTGCCAACCCCACTACGGCGAGAAAGGGTGGCCTTCGCCATAGTAGAGGGGTGACGTTTGATTTGTTTGAGCGAATCGATTCCGATGTTTGAATGAACCGACTCACTGATTCATCTCCTGGGTTGTTGAGATGCTCGTGAATGAAGTCTAGCCTGAGCGCGACTTTTTTGCGTTTGAAATTGCGGCCTTCGTCATAGTAGCGTGATTCGTTTGAGCGAATTGATTCGATTGTTTGAATGAACCGACTCACTGATTCATCTCCCGCGTTGTTCAGATGCTCATAAATGAATTCTAGTATGATCGCGACTTATTTGCGTTTGAAATTGCGGCCTTCATCATAGTAGCGTGGTTCGATTGTTTGAATGAACCGACTCAGTAATTCATCTCCCGCGTTGTTTAGACGCTCATAAATGAATTCTAGTATGATCGCGACTTTTTTTGCGTTTGAAATTGCGGCCTTCACCATAGTAGCGTGATTTGTTTAAGCGAATAGATTCGATTGTTTGAATGAACCGACTCAGTGATTCGTATCCCGCGTTGTTCAGATGCTCATAAATGAATTCTATTATGATCGCGACTTATTGCGGCCTTCATCATAGTAGCATGATTCGTTTAAGCGAATTGATTCGATTGTTTGAATGAACCGACTCAGTGATTCATCTCCAGCGTTGTTTAGATGCTCATAAATGAATTCTAGTAGGATCGCGACTTTTATGCGTTTGAAATTGCGGCCTTCGCCATAGTAGCGTGATTGGTTTAAGCGAATAGATTCGATTGTTTGAATGAACCGACTCAGCGATTCATCTCCCGCGTTGTTCAGATGCTCATAAATGAATTCTAGTATGATCGCAACCTTTCTTTTTCTTTTGAAATTGCGACTTCATAGTAGATGGGCGACTTATGATTCGTTTAAGCGAATATATACGATTGTTCGAACGAACCGATTCAGTGATTCATCTCGCGCGATGTTCAGATGCTCACGCATGAAATCTAGCGAGATCGCAGCTTTACTTTTTTTAGCCGCTAATATTTAGTTCGATTCTGCCGTTTAGTTCTGTTTTCAGTTGATTTAATCACTAATTGAGATGCTCCATTTAAAAATGAATTGTCAAATGATGTTATATTTAGTTTTTTTACAATACGATTCACCAGTTCAAAAACTAAATTTTCAACGTCGTCACGTAGTTAGATACTATTGTTTATGATTTTATCTTCCTACCAAGACTGTGTATGGTTTAACTTGTTGTTGCCTCATGTTGTTTTACCCTGTGATTTGCAAAAGCTTTACGAATCAGTTCAGAAGAATCGACTCGCAAGAACGACCGATTCACTCTATGGTGTTTAGGCCAGACATGCGTGATGCTTTGATACAAAGTTGAAATATGATGCACTTAAAAAGGACAAAACCTATTTTTGCGGCCTATTTCTGCGCACACAGGCAATGCTATAGCTTCTGTGTATCGCTTCATGAACTATTTACATCTTCTCCAGTCAGAACATACAGCATCACACACATTCATAATTCAAAGAGAAGGCCTTTCATACACAAAGAACCAGAATGGACTTCCTGTTGGGTGGGCCTGGAAATCGTCTGTCCGCTGCTGCTCTTTTTTTCATCGTGTTCATCCTGGTTATGGATTTGCCTGTGAACTTTATCATTAAACCTTCAGTGAGATTTCAATGTTCATTCTGAACAATACAAGCTGAGCTCGTTTGATTATGACAGACAATACGTCTCTCAGTTTGTGTGTTGTGGCAGGTGTAAGGAGGAAGTTATCACATAAACCAGCACATGTTCATAAGAGGCTTTAATTCAAGTAAACATTGAGCTGCATTATCAACTACTGGAGATATAAATGACATGATCCGAGGCTAAAGGAGCGGCAGCTGCGGGTGGACACGGGATCACAGAATGTGGGACAGTTCGTCTGGATGTAAACAAGCTTCAGTTAATGCGTGAATCTCACAAAAACGTGCTCATATTTCACCCCAAAAAGAAATATTTTTGCCATAAAGCAAACTGATTTTATATATATTCTCAATTGAAAAATTACTGTAATACAATGCAATACAACTACCATGATGTATTAAAATGTAAAAAAAAACTACTTCTTTAATAATATATGAATTTAATATAAATATTTTAACTCTTTAAAATAAGGTCTCATTATGTAGCATGAAATATATTCTCACAGCATTTATTATATACAATTTTGGACGTATTAGTAATCAATAAATGCTATTATTGGTTCATGTTAACTAATGAAACCTGATTGTAAAGTGCTACCAAATTTAGAAAATCAAGTTTAAGCACTAAAATGGCCAAAAGTAAAACTGAAAAAAAAAAATAGAATAAAATAAATAATTAAAGCTATGCATAGAAATTCAAAATATTAGTATATACTCTAATAGTATGGAAATGAAACGCTTTTTGAACATGACTCAGTTGTATAAATAAAATGTATTATCATAAATAATATGTCAGGTTTGCATTACTGTAATGAGAATTGGTGGAAAATAATCTTCATCTTCTTTATGCAAAATCTTTTTTGATTTTGAGGTGAAATATTCTAGGAGTTAGTTTTTCGGTCCCACCCGCAGGAGAGGGATTCCCCTCCGTCTCTGGGAACGTTGATCTCTGGGGTCCTGCTGGTGGGACGGGCCTCTCTTCTCCCACATCTGCTGAGAGGAAAGCGAGGCCAGCTGAGAGCAGCTCAACAGGTTCGGACAGACGCGACCCCTCTGTGCTCTGGAATGTCCCGGGCCCCGCCGGCCCCCGTCTCTCCACCCCAGCGCTGGGAGAGAGAGAGAGAGAGAGAGAGAGAGAGCAGGGGGAAAGATTTAAAGGAACAGTACAGAAACATTCACTAGGGTTTGGCCCAACAATAGTGTGAGTAAATGACGTAAGATCCTTCATTTTAGGATGAGCTGTGCCTTTAAAACGGCACAATACGTGCGTGAATGATCACAGCTGATCGAATTACAGTTCAGTCAGTTCAGACTCTCTGCGCACATCTGTGAAAGTTACACTCGAAAAAATGCTGGGTTAAAAACAACCCAAGCTGAGTTCAAAATGGACAAATCCAGCGATTGGGTTGTTTTAGCCCAGGGATTGGGTAGTTTTAACCCAGCGATTGGGTTGTTTTAGCCCAGCGTTTGGGTTGTTTTAGCCCAGCGTTTGGGTTGTTTTAGCCCAGGGATTGGGTTGTTTTAGCCCAGCGTTTGGGTTGTTTTAGCCCAGGGATTGGGTTGTTTTAACACATCGAATGGGTTTTTTAACCCAGGGATTGGGTTGTTTTAACCCAGCAATTGGGTTGTTTTTAGCCCAATTAATGGGTTGTTTTAACCCAGCAATTGGGTTGTTTTAGCCCAGAGTTTGGGTTGTTTTAGCCCAGGGATTGGGTTGTTTTAACACTTCGAATGGGTTTTTTAACCCAGGGATTGGGTTGTTTTAGCCTAATGTATGGGTTGTTTTAACACATCGATTGGGTTGTTTTAACCCAGAGATTGGGTTGTTTTAACACAGCATTTGGGTTGTTTTAGCCTAGGGATTGGGTTGTATTAACACATTAAAAGGGTTTTTTAACACATCGATTGGGTTGTTTTAACCCAGGGATTGGGTTGTTTTTAGCCCAATTGATGAGTTGTTTTAACACTTCGAATGGGTTGTTTTAACCCAGGGATTGGGTTGTTTTTAGCCCAATTAATGAGTTGTTTTAACACATCGAATGGGTTTTTTAACCCAGGGATTGGGTTGTTTTAGCCCAATTAATGGGTTGTTTTAACACATTGATTGGGTTGTTTTTAGCCCAATTAATGGGTTGTTTTAACCCAGCAATTGAGATATTTTAGCCCAGCGATTGGGTTATCTCAATTACTGTTTAAAAATGACTGTATTTCTTGCTTAAAATCAACCCAAAGTAAGTTGGGAATTAACATTTATTATTTTACAAACATTTAACCCAACTGCTGGGTTAAAACTTGCTGGGTTTGTCCATTTTCAACCCAACTTGGGTTGTTTTTAACCAGGAATTTTTTAGAGTTTACAACACTCAAAAAATATTTTGCTTTATGTATATGTATTAATATTGCATTGAACATTTCCATCCATTTGGAATAGAGACAGTTTTCACATAAACACACTAATAATATAAGCATCAGTTTATTAGTTTGGTTATATTAAATCTGTAATGAAAAAACATCAATCTTAGACGTAGGGCTTGAGTGACCGACGACACACTGAAGTGATTCATTCCTTTAAGAGAGTTATTTCACACATCGGTGGCGTTTTCAGTGCGGTTCATTTGCGCGAGTCTGTTAGCTGTCACTGTAACGCGCTTAACTAAAGTTAAACCTGAGTGTGAATAACTTTAACGGTACCGTCACTTCAAATGGGCTTTTAAGTGCTTTGCAAATTTTTTACTGGAACTTGATTCATGCGTCCACCATTCACAGAGACACACGTATAATAGCGACAGGACAAAATCGATATAAAACTGCCAGAGCAGCACGAGGCGTTCTTTCAGATCCTGTTCAATTAAAGACATGAATTAAAGACATATTATAACCTTTGTGTTGTTTTCGGCTCTACTAGAGCAGGTTTTCATGCTTGAATGTTCATTATTCTCCATTGTTGCAGCTCCTCTCTACCCAGTCTGTCAGTAACACTCTGTCTGTATGAAGCCCCTCCTTCTGAAAAGCACTGCTCTGATTGGTCGGCTGGAGCGGTGTGTTGCGATCGGTGTTTTGGGAAATGTCCCGCCCCTTACCATAACCAACAGTTACTTACTAACTAACTAACAATCGATCAAGCCCCGCCCCTTTATTCTCACCTTTCCTTGGCATAGCTGGTCATGTGATCTTCAACAATCATTCAGGTCTGTGAAAATCCTGGAGTTTTTCTGATTGATCAAGGGAACTGAGAGCTGGGACTGCAAAAGCGTTAAAAAGCCATGTTTGATAACAGAAGGAACTGATTTCACACACACACACACACACACACACACACACACACACACACACACAGAGAGAACGTACTGATTCCTCTAGCCGCGGGTCTGCTGGCCTTTTGCACTCTGACAGGAGCGTCTCTGATTGGCTGGAAATCACTTCTCTGAGTGCTGGCGTTACTGTAAGCTGCTTTCACAGCTGGAGCTTCTTCAGGACCGTTTGACCACCAGTGACACTGGACACGAGTTAGTGCAGCAAAATGGCCAAAAATAATCATAATTATAGTATAAATATATGTCAAATATACAAAGTGTGAAGTCACTTCAGTTCACTAAAGGATCCCATGAAATCTCACATAGATTACTTCAGTGTGTGTGAGTGAGTGTGTGTGTGTGTGTGAGTGTGTGTGTGTGTGTGTGAGAGTGTGTGTGAGTGTGAGAGTGTGTGTGAGTGTGTGTGTGTGTGTGTGTGTGTGTGTGGGTATTCCCTACGTTATGAGGACCAAATGTCCCCACAAGTATAGTAATACTAGTAAATGTTGACATTGTGGGGACATTTTGTTGGTCCCCATGAGGAAAAAAGCCTATAAATCATACAGAATGATCTTTTTTGAAAATGTAAAATAGCAGAACATTTTGTGTGATGGGTAGGTTTAGGGGTGGAGGGGGGGCCGAATGTACAGATTGTACAGTATAAAAATCATTACGCCTATGGAATGACCCCATAAACCATGAAAACACAACGTGTGTGTGAATGTGAATTTTCACTGTTTGCTCAAGAAATACAAAAGATACAGTTCTTTTAACATTTACTTTATCTTTAAAAACGTGTAATTTAATTTTGAAATACTATTTTTACATAAAAATAGAAAATATATATACTCGGGTAAATAACCAATAATTATAAGACAATCATAGTGTTTCACAAAAAGAGTGAAAATGTCACATAAATGACTTAATTTGTTAAATGAAACGAGATTAACATATATATATATATATATATATATATGGGGGATCCGGGCGTTAATTATCACTTTTTACTCCAGTGAATATTAAATGAATACAATTACAATTGAATTATGAATTACAAAATACATACAGGAAACGGTTACGTTCACAAAACTATGGTTTGGCAAACATGAAATTAATTGATTTGTGTGATTCCTTTGATTCTGAACATTTCCCTTCAGTTTTTATATGTATAAACCGTATTTTCACCTGGTCAGCGTGTCCGGTCTCCATGTGAGCGACGGGCTCGTTCAGGAACCGGACGTTGGTCCTGATGAATCTGCCGTGGTGTGGATGTGGGACGTTGCGGCTCTCGGGCTCCCGCGGGTCTCTTGCAGGATATTTATGGTTCTGATAGACTCTGAGCGGATCGAGACGCTCCGGCACCGTTTCATCGAAGATCCTGAAGGTGTTTGAACTGCAGATATAGTTAAAAACACTAGTCTGAGAGTTTCAGGAAAGCAGGGCACAATAGAGTTACAGTCACACATACTCACTGGAAACACTCCCAAACCTTCTTTTTTCGAGGCAGACATATTTCTGCATTATGAAACATTTTCTCTTCCATTGAATTCAGAATAAAGAGGGTTCAGAGCTGTTGGCGACCGGTTGCCATGCAACAGTGACGATACGAAATCTGACACCCACTCAAGAGGCTGCTACTATAAAACAGACAATAATGCACAGAGAACAACACAAAATAATAGAAATGATGTAATCTATTTATATAAGAGATGACATCTGTAGTCTGTAACTTTTTGGTAAAGCCACTAGCATAAAAATACCATATTTATTTGGAAATGTTATCATGGTTATACCATTGTTTTGTTTTTTTACAAAGCATACAAATTGTTTTAATCAGAAAATACAGTAAAAATTGTGAAATATTTTTACAATTTAAAATAGCCATTTTCTGAGTGATTATATTGTAATCTGTAATTTATATCCAGTGATCAAAGCTGAATTTTCAGCATCATTACTCCAGTCTTCAGAGTCACATGATCCTTCAGAAATCATTCTGATATGATGATTTGCTTGATATTTTTGTTGAATTCTTTTTTTCAGGATTCTTTGACTAATAGAAAATACAGCATTTACTTGAAATATATATTTTTTTGTAACAATACTGTCACTTTTGGTCAGTTTAGTGTGTCTCAGTATTATTTAAACAAAAATCATAATGACCTCAAATAAATCAAAGTACCATGATTTTGCCTTCTAGTGCAGTACTTTTTAAAGTCAAGTGTTTTCACCTTTTGATTTATTCATTTGTTCAACTATTTATGAGGGGTTTTTTTTTTTTTTTTAAATAAAGTCCATGTTTGCATGACTCCTGAAGTGAGCTGGAGAACATGTGCATTCCAGAATCACAGCTTTTCCACTATAAAGAAAAAAACTCAGTGGAAATCTGAAAACAAACCAGTTTCCTGTTCTTTCACTGCTTCCTGTCTGTAATGTGGTGAAACACCCATTAAATGAGGATATAAATAGACGCTCAAACACATTAAAATATTCATTATGTACATATCTGCACATGTAACCATGTTACTCTAAGAAATGCTGGGTTAAAAACAACCCAAGTTGAGTTGAAAACAGACAAACCCAGCGACTGGATTGGTCCGTTTTATTTAACCCAATTATTGTTTGAAAATGACTGTCTGTCTGGATTAAAATGAACCCAAAAAAGGTTGGAATTAAAAATCAGACACATAATTACTAGAGTAAACAATAATAATCAAAAGGTGAACATTTACTAATAAGCAATTTAATAAATATTTATTGTTGAATTATTATAAATTAAACATATTACAAAATGTTGATTTCCAACATATTTGGGGTTCATTTTAAGCAAGAAATACAGTGATTTGAAACAAAAGTTTTAAATAGGTTATATAAGTTATAATAGGTTAAATAAAACTACCCAGCAGGTTGAGGAAACATTTAACCCATTCGCTGGGTTAAAATATCACAATCGCTGGGTTAAAACAACCCAATCGCTGGGTTAAGAAATCCCAATCGCTGGGTTAAAACAACCCAATCGCTGAGTTAAAACAACCCAATCGCTGAGTTAAAGCAACCCAATCGCTGGGTTAAAGCAACCCAATCGCTGGGTTAAAGCAACCCAATCGCTGGGTTAAAACAACCCAATCTCGCTGGGTTAAGAAATCCGAATCGCTGGGTTAAAGCAACCCAATCGCTGGGTTAAAGCAACCCAATCGCTGGGTTAAAGCAACCCAATCGCTGGGTTAAAGCAACCCAATCGCTGGGTTAAGAAATCCGAATCGCTGGGTTAAAACAACCCAATCGCTGGGTTAAGACAACCCAATCGCTGGGTTAAGACGTCCCAATCGCTGGGTTAAAACAACCCAATCGCTGGGTTAAGACGTCCCAATCGCTGGGTTAAAACAACCCAATCGCTGGGTTAAGACGTCCCAATCGCTGGGTTAAAACGTCCCAATCGCCGGGTTTGTCCATTGTCAACCCAGCATTTTTTAATATGTTTATATATATATATATATACATACACTGTTCAATTTAATTTTCATTGAACACCATTGTTTTAGGTTTCTCATTTAAGCAATTGAACTGTGTTGAACTGACTTGAAACAGTTCGGTTTTGGCTCGACTCAATATTTTCATTTTAAAAGAACATGTTTCAATGAAGTAGGCCAAAAACAACATTTGATGCTTGTTCAATTTGTTAAGTAAATAAAGTTGATCCAACACAATTCTTTTCAACCACTTTACTCAGTCCATTTGAGTTGAGACTACATAAATGCTCAAAGTAGGATTTTATAAATACTGTATATAATTCTTACTATTAAAAAGAGGCTTGAGCATTCACACACAACAGAAGCATCTTGACGTTAAAAGAGAAAGTCAGATTAAATGTTTAGCAGGTTAACTTTAAATATGTTAAAAGACCTCGGACAAACACGCTTACAGACCGCCGGTCAGGAAACCCTGATCCAATCAATCGAACCCCGAGTCCATTAAAACACTGAGAGACCAGCGCAATCCAACTCCTCTTCAAATACTGTAATACTGTGAAAGATTACTATAGTTTAGAATAACTGTGAATATAGTAATCTGTCATTTAAGCTGAACTTTCAGCATCATTACTCCAGTCTTCAGTGTCACATGATCCTCGTTCTGATATGACGATTTGATGCTCAAGAAACATTCATGATTATTATCAGTGTCATATTTTTGTGCAAACAGTGATACATTTGATCTTATTCTCAGGATTCTCTCATCAACAGGAAGTTGATGTAACATTCTAAATGTCTTTACTGTCACTTTTGATCAGTTCAATGGAACTCCAAAATCTCGATACAATCTTTCACTGATGTTTCAATGACATTCAGGTATTTTTAGCGTCACTTAAGTGTCCAAATACTTGTAGGTCTCAGAGAATCATGGGAAAGAGTTTCCGAGATGCTTCTGGGAAACACACAGCGATCCCAAACAAAGAGTCCGGCACATTCCATCAGAGGCCCGGATCTGGGCTCGCTGGAGTCTGACGGATATTGCGATTTCATACAGACTCAGAATTGATCGCAGCAAACTGTTCCCAGATCAGTCTGAGAGCGGTCCGTCTATTCAAAGACACGCTAACCCTCGTTAAGCCTCTGATCTAATCTCGCAACTGTCAGCTAAGAGGATTCCAGCCTCCCTAACTGGTGCACATGCAGATTTGCTGAAGTGAAGCATGCTGGGAGAAAAAGGACACCCCGAGGACTCGGTATTTGTGTCTCTGAGGCGACATGTACAATCCGGGAGACTCTTTGAGCTCAATTCTAAAGACGTTACGATGTTAACGATAATTCCAAATGCATTTGTGACGGACAGGAAGCCGACGCTGCGCAAAAGCGTCACACGCCGAAGTCTGGCACAGACGCCACCTTAAGAGAGCTCCGTGAGGGCGGCCAGGTTTTCCATGGAAACAGGACCGCGGGATGCCGTGATTGGTCGATTATGCATAGTGAAGATCTCCTGAAAGAGGATAACGTTTGTAGAATCAGAGGACATCTAATATTCATATCCGCGAGAGAGCCCGTCATACTCATTGAATAAGCGCTCAAAATGCATAATTAGAAATAAAACATTCGGTTCCATGTTTTGGTGAATTGATAGAGGTTTATTAGTCTGATAAAACTTTACATCAAAATAGCTGTTTTTAATGCGGACATATAATTCCACCCAATAATTCGAAAGAAGTCTCTTCAAAAGCTGCATTTGTTCAATCAGAAATACAGTAAAAATTATGAAACATTTGTACAATTTAAAATAGCTGTTTAAGTGTAATTTATTCAGCATCATTCCTCCAGTCTTCAGAGTCACATGATCCTTCAGAAATCATTCTGATAGGATGATTTGATGCTCGAGAAACATTTACGATTATTATCACCGTTGAAAACGGATTCATATTTTTGTGGAAACTGCAAGACATTTTATTTTTCAGGGTTCTTTGATGAACCGCTTTCATTTGAAATATAATCTTTTGTTACTGTCACTTTTAATCAATTCAATGCATGAATAAAACTATTCATTTCTTCTTTTTGTATCAAACTTTTGCATGGCAGCATATCAGAATGATTTCTGAAGGATCATGTGACTCTGAAGACTGGAGTCATGATGCTGAAAATTCTGCTTTGATCACTGGATATAAATTCTATTTGACTATATATTCACATAGAAAACTGTTATTTTAAATTGTAATAATATTTCACAATTTTTACTGTATTTTTGATCCAATAAATACAGCCTTGCTGAGCAGAAGAGACTTCTTTCAAATGCATTAAAAATAATATTTTATAAGTTAAAAATTCATTTCAGTTTTATTTTTGAATGGATGGATCACATAAAATCAGATTGGCAACACTTATGTTTCTGTTTTGCTTTGAGGATGTTACATAAAATCCAACAATTATTCATATTTACAATCCTATATATGCTATTAAATATAAACAACAAATTACATTCGTGGGGTTCTTGTAAAACGTCAGTTCAAGTCACACTGAACTCTCTGGTGATCATCTACCAACTATTCGAGTTTGTTGCCTGCCGGACGGGTCTCAGTAGCGAGTGCCAAATCCCCGAATCTCCAGTTTCGAGAGGTCTCTCTCGTTGGTGAACTCAGCGCGGTCGATTCGAGAGCTGGGACTGCCCACCTTACTGAGCCAGTACTTCCTGTAGATGACAGACGGAGAGACAAAACACGTCAAAAGTGTGGAATATAATGCACTTTGCCTTATAAGAGGCACAACATCTAAATCCACATTCACTTTCACTATAAGAGAACATAAAAGAAAGAAAGCCAATCATACACACTGTAAAAAAATAAGTAACCAGTAAAAAACTGGAATATAGATCTAACATATTTATGTAATTTTACACTTAAATGTACAGATTCAGTTAGTAATTACAAGCAGAAAAATCTTTACATTTTTAAAATCTTTATTTTGTTTAAATAATTACAGTTGCATGCAAAAATGAATGAAAATGTGAATAATTTTAAGAAAAATAAGAGAGATCATACAAAATGCATGTTATTTTCATTTAGTACTGTCTGGAGTAAGATATTTAACATGAAAGAGGTTTACATATAGTTCACAAGACCAAAAAAAAAGCTGAATTTCTTAAAATAACCCTGTTTAAAAGTGGTTCAAGTGTTAAAGTTAATGAGATAATTAACCGATTAATGAAGTGGTGGACATTAGTGATGAACGCCTGCTGTTAACAAGCAGAAGTCAGTTGTGTTTCTCTTCTCTTCAGTGATTCTGCTTGTTAACAGCAGGTGTTCATCACTTATAATAACTTAAAATATATTGTTTTTATATGTATAGTCAATGACTATTGAGTAGTTTTATATTTCCCCCATCTTTATCATTCGATTACGTTGTTTGCAATGCTTCATGAGATTGTAGTTCTTTCCCTCTCTAAAGCTGTTTTTGTCTGATTTTCATGAACTTTTGCTGTAGTGTTGTAATTCTCCTCGTAGCTGATTGGCTCAGTTCATGGCTTATAACTCTTTAACAAAGACAATTTTTCATTGAAAAAATTATGAAGCAGCGCTAAAAAAGGGGGCGGGGACTGTTGCAGGGACTATTGCGCACACAACGTGTCTGCAACCTTTTCTCAACATGGGGACAGAAGAGTTGTCGGTTAAAGCTGCACTATGTAGTTTTCCGTCCACTAGAGGTCACCTGTTCAAAACAAAGGCGTAGCTTGATGACGCCAAGTTTGAGCGTGGAATCTTGGGACATGCGGTCTTCACCTCACAGCCGGTGAGAAAGAGTCGGGATGCAGAAATCATGTTCACGGATGCGATAATTAACGTGACTGTAGTGTGAAGCGGAGCAGGAGCGAGTGTTGTGGAGCTGAACGAGACGATTGATCATGAGAGACGAGCGACACACGCCTCGAGAGCAGCGGGACTTTTATTATGACACGGTCGCCGCTTCCGGTCTTACGATCGACAAGATAGATCCATATTACAATATCATATTAAATGCCGGATGGCTCGTGTCGATAAATGACATGCGATTGATTTTAAAACACATTGTATGATGGAGAAAATTCTTTTTAACTTTATTAAAAATAAAGCTGCATCTAATTACGCTATGTTGACAAAATAATGTTGTTCTCTGAGGCGTGGTACTCGCAAAAAAAAAAAATCAAGAAAATTTGATTTTTCATTTAGATTAGACTAAATGTGTTGAGCTATATTACAATGATTAGTCTAAAATGTATCAAAACAGATGTTTGTCTGTGTCCCAACAAGTAAAATATACTAAAGCGTCGTTGGTTTCTACAAAATAAAACCGGAAACCGAGGTTAACGCGGATATCACGTGATTTACAGGCGACTCCCTCACAAGATTTTCTCACGATGTACTAATAGTTGGAAACATTTGGGATATTGTAAATCGTCAACGGAACAAAATACATAACTCTGGCCCAGTGGTATTTAGATATATTACTGCATATTGCAGGCTTAATAAATGTAAAAAAGTTACTTATTTGAAAAAGTAACTTTGAAAAGTAATCCGATTACATATTACCCTTTAAAGTTAGAGGCTTTTCTCGACTGCGGTCGACCGCGGTCGTAAATTTTACAGGTTTATTTTCTTACAGTGCAGGTTTGGAACGACAAGAAATAGCGGCGTACAACAAACGCCAACAAGGAGGATATTTTCTTTCTCGAAAACAAGGGCGAGGCGCGCACACACACACACACAGGCAGTGCTCCTCAGAGGCCTCTAAATGCATTATTCTCCCCTGTGGGCTGCAGCGCTGATCTCATATTGGATAAGAGAGAGTGCGGTCAGACCATCTGCATGGCTGCCCAATATTCAGCTCCATAATGGGCCTGCCAGGAAGAGGAGGAGCCAGTGTCAAAGAGAACAGGCACAATCTCTACAGCAACAGCTCAGGAACGGCCCCTGTGATAAAGCCAGCAGTGTAGATTGTGGGAATGACGGATTACAGACGGATCCGGGTTATTCTGGGGTTATCAGCTGTTTGTTTTAGTTTGGACCTGAAAGCCTCGAGTTTCATCGGGGTGTGGTTCATTCAATACTGAGGAAATCCAACCCTGGAAGAGGAAAAGACACTTTTGCATGAATAGGCGTCACATTACTGTTTTAAAAGCAATGTCGACTCGACTACATGGAGGATAAACATATTGATATTGCTAGTTAATCTCACAAATAATTACGACATTAACACTTATTTTATTTGAAAAGATTTACTAAAAATTCGTTAACTTCATTTAATAATCATTAAAACCTTTATAAGCGACCCCAAAATATTTATAAAACATTATATTAATTTAGAAATAATTTGATGTTCTGCGTTTTCATTCACAGAACTAACTTTCCGTCATTCTCACGCTCTTCTGAAACGCTCTCACTCACTCGGCTGATCTCTGAACACGTAAACACTCGAGTGTTTGTGGTGTTCATTGTGTTATACAGGAAAGGAGTTTCCTCCGGCGAGGAAGTCAGATAACATTGACACACTGCAATAGGAAGGAATTTATTCCTACAGATTTGTATTTCCATTAAACGCTGTCTAACAATCCGCCGGACGCTCTCACTTTCTCTGGTGAAGCTTCAGGAACACAATGCTAGTTTGATACCAAAACACCTGCTACTATTTACTAACCGCCACTGTGTGTGTGTATATATATATAATAAATGAAAATTAAATAATAAATAATATATATATATATATATATATAAATTGACCTAGTGCTACTTGTAACACAACTGCAGTCACAGAATTTTTTTTATATTGAATGCACAAATATAGCGTAAAACAATAAATAATAATAAAAATATAAAATAAGTGTGTGTGCATAAAAAAGTCATTTAAATTATTAAAAAAATATAAATATTGATTTAATACAATATAATAAAAAAACATTGGAATATATAAATTATAGCATATATTTATTTATTTAGAAACAATAAATGACAATAAAGTATGTAATATATTATATAAATATCATATTATACAAAATATTATATAAATGTATTATAAATATAATATGAAAAAATCCAAATAATAGTTATGTTTTATAATAAATAATATTGGATCAAAAATAATATAATATTAAAATATTAATTTTAAATTAGAATTATATTTATTTTATAATAGAACAAATTATATAATAAAAAAGTTAGAACCAAAGCAATAAATAATAAAATATAAAAATATGATTTTAAATACTTATAATAATATTTATATTTTATTATAAATAATAATATTGTATTAAAATAATATAATAAGAAACATTGATTTTTTAAATTATAATTACATTTATATACGTATTATTTGAGCAAAAGTTTCCCATCCCATGAACGGATCCTGATGGTGCTGAAATGCTCTCTGGCAACACTTCAGAGCTCATAATTCAAGGATGGGCGGAGGTCGTCTAGGGACGATCCGTTGGGATCTACTCTCAACAACGTCACCAACACACACCCCAGAGAGTTCGCAAAACCAACCCAACAAATGTAGAGCCAAATGACAAAATCAGAGTGTAAACAGACAGACAGATGTCAAAAAATAAGGAGAAGGAGGAACAAAGACAGGGGAAAACAAGTAAAGGGGGCGGGGCCTGGAGGTTTGCCATCCGCCTGCTTAAATATTTAATGAGCAAACACTCGCATCTCATGTCCACCAGCTGGAACGAGGAAGAGGAAAAGCTTTTCTCCCGCAGTCCTGGAGTCTGTGTCACTGAATCACGATCACACACACGCTGGGGGAGAGTGAGGTTGTGTCGTGTGAGTAAATGGGACACGGTCCCACCAGAGAATCGCAGCTAAAAATGTCTTTACGGAGCAGCGGCCACCTTAATAACCTTCACGTGAAACACAGAGAGCTGAGAGAGGAGGCCGGGGCTAGTTGTCACACGCAGAGATTCTCAAGCTGACGTTTCAAACTTTAGAAATGTAATCCAACATTTCCAATGTTTTTCTTTGCTTTTTCTCTTTAAAATAACATGGAGGTGAAATGGTTGGTGAACACTATTTGATATTGACGTTCAGACACGAATCTTCTATTTGATTTATGAATCCACACAATGAAGGAAGAGCCGCTTGTCTCGTAGGTTTTATATTGATTTGTGCTGGCCAAAATAAAGGCTTTGTATTTTTTGTATGTTATCTTATTATGCCATTCATTTTCGTTTTGTGCTTCCGATTTTTTAAAATGTAAAAAATTTCATTTAAAAGACATAAAATATAATAGACTTTAAATTCAAAGGAGTTTGTGTGTGAAAGTGAATGTGTGTGAGTTTGTGTGAGAGAGAGTGTGTGTGTGTGTGTGTGTTTGAGTGAATGTATGTGTGTGTGTTTATGTGTGAGAGAGTGTGTGAGTTTGTGTGAGAGAGAGTGTGTTTGTGTGTGAGTGAGTGAATGTATGTGTGTGTGTGAGAGAGAGAGTGTGTGTGTGTGAGTGAGAGACAGAGAGAGAGAGAGAGCGAGAGAATGTGTTTTTGTGCATGTTTGTCTGTGAGTATGTGTGTAATGTCATGTGTATTACACTGGTATTACGACTTAAACATGCTTTATGAGGACAATTCATGCATCCTCATATTTCAAACAGCTTTAAAAACATACTAAACAATGTTTTATTAAAAATGTAAAAAGTTTTCTGTGATGGGTAGGTTTAGGGGTAGTTAGCAAACAAACCTGTGTGTGTGTGTGTGTGTGTGTGTGTTTTCTGACCAGTAGCAGTGGAAATGCTCAGTTTGTTTTATCTATTGGTCAACAAACAAACAGTCAAAAGCAGTTTCGGTCTGAAGCAGGTAATGCAGTGAACATCTGACCAATCTGACCGTAATCCTGCGATCACACAAACTGTTATGATAACACTCAACTGAGTCCGACAGAGTCTTCCTCACCAGAGTCATGGTGTTTACTCACTGACGACACAGACTTCGGCATAATTATGCAAAAGAAATCAGTTTCATTAACAGACTACAGTGATTTCTGTACATTTGAATTAATATTCGACGTCAACAGCGGTCAGTAATGAGAGATTTATGTTCCTCTAATATATATATATATATATGGAAAAAATTAAGAGACCACTGCATATTTTTTGATATTTTGACCAGTTGTTGCATTTGGCAAATAAATGCTCTAAATTACAATATTTTTATTTGGAATTTGGGAAAAATGTCAGTAGCTTATAGAATAAAACAAAAATGTTAATTTTACCCAAACATATACCTATAAATAGTAAACCCAGAGAAACTGATAATTTTGCAGTGGTATCTTAATTTTTTCCAGAGCTGTGTGTGTGTATATATATATATATATGCATCACAGTCCAAGGCTCTTACTCAATACAGAGCAACGTTCCGCTGTGGTCACATGACCTCATTATCGCTCATGTTTAATTCAGTGAGTGACATCCAGTTATCATCTGAGAAATATATGCAGTTATTTTACATCTCTTATTTTGACAAATATAGTAGGTCACACTGTAATTTTAGCATTATTTACTAATATATATATATATATATATATATATATTATGATGGCTTTTATTAATATTAAATATATTTTTTAATAATATTAAAAACATTATTTAGCATACATTTACATTTCAGCTTCATTTGAAATATTTTTTAATAATTTCATGTAACAATAATTAGATCATCCATGCAAAAAAATAAAAAAATAAATAAAAAATACAAAAATTGGCAAATCCTGCACTGCATGCCAAAAGTATGATGCAAACATATGGATCTTCTATGCACACTGCAGAAACAGTCATACCGGTGCGTATCGCCAACAAACAAACGTCTGGTTTACATTTGAGACTGTGATGTCATAAAGCCCTCGCCCCTGTGTCGCCGCCCCGCCCAGACCGACATCATCGCTCCACGCCCCGCCCGAGGGACTGCAGAGACCGGCGCACGCCCACATACTCCCTCAGAATACAGCACAGGCTGCGTAAGCACACTAAAAGCTAAAGTGATAAACTGCATGAGTGATTATAGGTTACAGCACAGCGAGATTCCATTTTCACAATCAGGCTTTCTAGACTGTTCCATGACTTAAACGCTGGAACACTGGCGCCATCTGCTGGTTAGAGGAGACATCAGCTTTAGTGTATAATAAACACCTATGGATGCATACTCACATTTCTTTCACTTTTTCAGGAGGTCCCTGCACCTGTCCGATCACAGTGCCCTGTCGAGTGTTCTTTACCCAGCCGGTCACGCCCAGTTTCTTCCCTTCTTCTTCGGTATACTGCCACAAAACAGGTTTGATCTTACATGAATGCATCTGGAAAATGCTGTTATCCAATTTCATGGCATTCAAACGACACATTTCATCAGTTCATGCAATCCCTAGGAATAAAAGCCATTATTTTGGCCATGCTTTTCCTTAAATATACTCAGATATCTACTTACATCAAGTAGATCTAGCACTTATTTGTATTTGCATCACTTATTTTCAAGTAGAATATCATAGCATTACTATGTGGAAACACACACACATACATACATATACACACACATATACACATATACATATATACATACACACATATATACACACACACACACACACACACACACACATAAATTATATATATATATATATATATATATATAATATATATTTGGTTAGGGTTAGTAGGTTCTGCAAAGCAAACTTAGTTTGTATTAACCCTAAATGTCCTCACCATTCTGAAGCAAACACCTGAAAAAAGACAAATATTTTATTTTATGAACATACATAAAATTTTATTTATTAATGTAAACTTGTACTATTCAATAAACACATACTACTAAAAATAGCGAGCATATTATTAGATTAGGAAAATAAGCATACACAATGGTTTAAACCCTGTGCTGTGGCATAAATAAACGCGCGTCTATTTTTGGAGGCGTGGCCTGAACTAATGTCGACAAGTTTGCAAAAGCACAGTCAAATACCCACCCTGAACATTCCCGAACACCTCAAAATCTACAGAGACATATTTTGCACCGGAGTCCAAAGACATTGCAAACAATATTACAAGAGTCAGGACCAAAACAGAAGTCCAGCAGATATTTAAATTACAGATAATCATAAATAAAAGCGCTTGACGCCGCCGCCGCTTGCAAAGCAACTAGACCCGACTCTTGTGCAGCGAGGAGGGCGTCACGTGACACCTGTTACTTTTCTCAGCGTTTGTCGCGATGGACAAATCACAGTCGTTGTGATGACAGGACGGTGAGTTTTAAAGCATTATTTTATATTGGTTGTTTGGCCTGTGTTTCTATTTATATCCTAGACTGTAGTCTTTAAAAATATCACATAGTTAGACAAAAAAACGTGCTGAAATGTGCTTTCTAAGCGGCGGCGCGCCCTCTGGAGGAAGAGTCGTCTGCAGTCTCGCGAGAGTTTTCTAGACTGCTTTATAAGAATAGGCTTTTTAAATGAGATTTTAATAAATGGTAGATTCAAGAATATGTTACACCTCAAATATAGACATGCCTTAATTACGAATAATAGCATATATTTATGATGAAATCAACAATAAACAAACTAAATATTTGTAGAATTTAAAAATATTCTTGTCCAATTACTAGTTTTTATTTAATGTATACAGTTCAAAAAGTTCTGTGGCAGTAACCAAATGCTATAGTAATACCATAGCATGTAAAAACATGAATTTATTTTTTCTCCTTTCAGAATGATTGAATTTTAAAAAAGTAGATTACATCAATAACCACAAATAATGAGCTTCAGAAATGTGCCAACACACACATACCACAATTTTCCTCTCACAACCTGGTAAGATTTTAATATTCTCAGCCAGTCTCTGTAATCTAGTATGTTTATGATTGAAAAACAAGCAGAGATTAGATACAATGCGAATTCAAAAACATTTGTCAATGCACAAGCATATTATTGGAGATTGAATTTGCATACAAGGCTTTAAACAGACAAATCCTTTCAAAAAAAATAAATCACATTTGGATTCAACCGAGACCTTTCCGCCCAAAACACCACAGGTTAAATGTTTTATGCCATGTTTTCACATGACCGATGATCACAGAAGGACAGAGATCAAACTTTCACAGTCTCAAACGTATAAGCCTTTATGCTTGAGACTTTTTTTGAAGCATTATGGGAATGTTTCATTTGTTGTTGAATATAGATGCATATACTGTCAATAAAAAAATCAAGGAAAAATAATGCAATAAATTGTGTTCTTATTAAACATTTTCATGGAAATTATTTCTAAATTAACAGTCTAAGGCCCATTCACACCGAGTACGATAATTATAAAACGATAAAAGTTCTTAAAAATCGTTCTAAATATAAAAGAATAGCACTGTCCAGACCACAGCTATAATTTTAACGATATAGAGAAACGATATCATTGGGATCGCGTTCAGAACGTTTTTTTTTTTTTTTTTTGAACGTTAAAGCACTGACCGCCAATCAGAATCCCGCGCATTTAAAATGGCGGGAATGGCGACTCAAACCCCCTTTTCAAGGATACTATAAAGAAAATATATATGGAAAACAATCAGTCACACCCTCGGAATAAATAGTGAGAAGTATTAACGATGAGATCATTATGTCAGGCTAGCAAACAAAAGAAAATTGCCTCAGGTAGGCTATCCAGTGCTAGTTCCGCTAACATGATCGACTTTGCTACCTTTAAAGTTGCAGTGAAAAGAGGCGTTGTTTTTATTCCACCATATATTGACTTCGTCAGGTAAATTTATTTAGATCGATTACACTAGCTATTCACTCGAAACATGGCATGCTGAGGACATCTACTGGTTAAAGCGTGTAAATGCAACTAGAAACAACTTCTTTTGTGTGGATGCTATCGTTTACTTTTATTTTTTTATTGCTCGCAAGTATATACAAAATACCAAATAAACAACAGTAACTCTTAATACAATGACAAAAAGAACAAATAGCAGCATAACAAAAATGTATATAAACTAAATAAACAAACTACATCGTTATCATTCTTGGTGTGAACGAGCCTTAACGCAGTTAAAATGTTCTGATATTTCCTTCTCATTCAAAGTGACCATAGCTGTGTCCGAAACCGCCCACTCGTTCACTAACCCCTATATAGTGCACTAAATCAGCAAAGAGTGAACGAAAATGAGCGCGCGAATTCGGACACTGACGTTAATAACATGCACCAGACAATTTCGTCATTAACATTTCCAACATCCGTCAGTAATATGTCCTGAATTGTGTTTATTTGTCATGTTTATTGAGAATAAAGAGAGAATAAAAACACCTGTGTCATGCTATTTAGTACATTTATATTTAAAAAATAACAGAACAAAAACACGACACTGTCACATTTGTTTATAAAAAATATAATAGTAAATAAATACAATATAAATACACTGTACAACAGTTCATTAACATATGATCCTTTGGTCGATTTGTCTCATATGATAATAAGTATATAAATATTATGATATAAATCTGTATCATTTCGCTTCAAAATATCTTTACAAAGATGTTCTAATTAATAAAAAAATGACACTTACGTTTGTGGAAGTTGCCGCTTCCCGTATTGCCGTCCGCCATATTTATTTTTCTTTCGCGCGCAATCGTCTCATCGCGTTGGATTTTGGGAAACGAATCGACAGTACACTCAAAATCAGAGAGGATTGTGGGTATAAAGTAGTGAACGAATGTAGGGAATGCAGTCGTTCCCTCAGAATTCGGACAGCACTACAAAATGGCCCGATATAGTGGATAGGGAGCGGTTTCAGACACAGCTCATGAAAATAAAACTGACTTTATGGAATATCCACAGTGTTTATTCTAAATGATTTACAGGTGCACATCATTATTCTTTTCAATTCATGTTCCTCGTAATCGGATGACGTGGGCGGGGCAACCTGTCACTCACATGAGATCCACCAATAGCAAACAACAACCAATCAATCGGCTGATTGAGGAGTAACAGCAAACACACACACACACACACACACACACACCATTTGTTGATTTGTTCTGAGCCAGTAATGCCTGACAGAGAGGACCCATAATCCTGGAGCTCAGACTGACAACGTTGTCGGCAGGCACACACACACACAAAGCTAAAACAATAAACGCCAATTATAATGCTTACAGACTAATCCAAACCCTGACCTAAGAAAATGTTGAGCATTTTTAAATAAAAAAGGTGAGATTTCCTCAGATTCTACTGATGAGCGACGCTCAACTAACACGACCGCCAGTCCGTCGATTATATTAATGGTTTGTGGAGGGTGTTTGGGCTGTTGCTTTTCTAATTATTGTTGGTTTAATCTCTGTGTGGTTCATAATATCCACTGCTAAAGTGCCACAGAGCTTTTCTGTTATGTTTTACGTATTTTCCCCCTCAAACTCCATCAGGACTGTCAGATTTGGCAATGTTGTGCTCTTACATAAGATACATCTGCACCAAAAAGTGTTTAGACACTTGAGTCTCACTAAAAACATTCATTACATTAGATAACAAATTATCAAAGGCCTTTGTGAGCATGAAAATATCATGTTTGCAAGGCATATGCAAACAAATGAAACTCTGAATTTGGTCATTTATATATATATATATATATATATATATATATATGAAGGCAAAAATGGAGAATACTATAAAAATATTACTTCTAATTGAGTAAACTATTGATGGTGAAAAGCTCATATTTGCACATCACATCTGTTTCTAAGATAGAAGGTCCTAAATTTCCATTCAATAATTCAACCCCTCGCAGAGTCACATGGACAAAGAGCTTTATATTGAACAATGTTAGTGATTGTTGAGGGTTTGTGAATTCCCAGCATGCACTGCAGCATGAATAAATTACACAGTCGTTGTTTGGGTTTATTCAAGCAACTGTTTTATTATTAGTAGTAGTTATGTGTGTCATGCTTTGATGTTTACAGGGAGTATTTTCGCCTCATGTAGTTGTTAATTGTCACTATTGTTGAGGTTTGCGTGTTGAGCGTCGAGGTCTGTTTGTGTTTTACATGAATATTAACTGACGGAAAAACACAGGCCTATTCAAATCTTTGATTCGTTTATTATATGGTGTTTCTATGGATTAAATAGCCTGCAAAATAATTAAAAGCAACTTAAAAACGGCAACTGATGGGAAAAGCAGCCCTTCGAAAGCCAAATTGATTCACAAAATGATTCATTAGATTCGCCTGCTGCTCAAAACAGTGTAAATGCGTTGAAAACAGACCAAATATGCAAATTAATAAATAAAAATCCACTCGCAAATGTTTTTTTGAATATGTAACCTACAAATCAGATGTCATTAAACATTAGGTTTCTGAATAATGGGCAATTTTATTATTTTTAAGACTTGTTTTGCGTGTTTGAAGGACGCTGTCATTCCAAAAACAGACAATCAACGACTACTTTTCCTTTTTTATGTGCCATTAAAAGGTGTACATTATAAAACTGACCGAGATCGGCGTGAACAACCAAAGTTCAAAACGCGCGAAACTAAATCACGTGACTTTGAATGACTGGTTCAAAACAAAAGATTCGCAACGGTTTCACTCACAACAATGTTTAGAACGATATTGTCGAGGCAAACGACAACGTAATCTAAAAAAGGTGGTGTGTTCGAATAAGCAAATGACTAAATCAATAAAAATCCACTTGCAAATGTAACCTACAAAATCAGATATCATTCAACGTTAAGTTTCTGTATAATAGTCTAAGTGTTATTTTATTATTTTCAGGACTTGCTGTTTTATGGACGCTTATCAGGCCAAAAAGAGACAATCAACTGCTACTTTTCCTCTTTTTTGGTATATATGTGGCATTAAACGGTCTACATTATAAAACTGACCAAGATTAGCGAACAAGAAACGCGCGAAACTGAATCACGTGACTTCGGCTGGCGCTCCGAATCACTGGTTCAAAACTGGATTTGAACAATGTGGAAAATGACAACATTCTAAAACGGTGCATTCAAATAGCGGTGCGTGTTAAATGAAATGTTCAATAGTTAAGAAATAAAGGTTTCGAAATTTCCTTGCAGGAAACAAACACATTTAAAATGAATGTCAGTAAAGAGTAGATGCTGGGTTGTTTCAACCCAAATTTGGGTCAAATATGGGAAAACCCAACGGTTGGGTTAAAAATTTAATTTAAAAATATAACCCAATGGTCAGGTTTAAGCATTTTAGACCCAAATTTGGAAACAATGTTTTGTAAACCACAGTAAGAAATGAGTCAAATCCAGGACAGGCCCGCTGAGGTCCTTCACCATCACTACTGCAGCACTGTGACCTTTCCCTGAACCGTCTGCGCATCATTTTCATCTGTTCGTGTGTTTGCTCTAGTTTTGGCATTAAACGTTTTGGTAAACAATTTAAAATGACACCAAGAGGCAAGAAATGGATGCATAATGTGTGTGTGTACTAATTTTGGCAATACTTGTGGGGACCAAATGTCCTCATTTATACTGTGAAACACTATTGACTGGTCCTCACTAGATAAAAAAGGCGTATAAATCAACCAAAAGATGTTTTTATGTAAATGTACACTGTTAAAAATTACCTGTAAATTTTACAGTATAATACTGGCAGCAGGGTTGCCAGCCAGTTACTGTAATTTTTACAGTACCATTACTATAATGTAATTTACAGAATTTTACTGTATTCTTTGATTATTTTTTTTTTTTTAAATTTGCTGTATTGTTTTTAATTAAATAAGTCACTTACCACAGTTGTAGACCACTCTCTCTTGCTGCTACCAGAATCTCAACCGTTGAAAATCCTACAATGCCTCTTTATGCTTGAAATTTACAGTAATATCCTGTAATTTTGTGTCAAACCACCACGCCCCCCAGAATGCATTGCAGTTTACAGCAATATGCTGTATTATTAAGAATACAGCCATCTGCTGTAAAATATTGCTGTAATTTTTTACAGCAATTCATTACAGTGTAGTGATGGTCACATGATTCTGTGATGGTAGGTTTAGGAGTTAAGAGAGAGAAAATATCACTGACCTGATATAAAATCAATGAAGTCTATGGAATGACCTCACTAAGATAACAAAACAAATGTGTGTGTGTGGGGGGATTCCCTACATTACAGGGACCAAATGTCCCCACAGGTAGTAAAACCAGTAAATCTTGACATTGTGGGGACATTTTTTTGGTCCCCATGCGGAAACAAGCTTATAAATTATACAGAATGAAAATGTAAAATAGCAGAACATTTTCTGTGATGGGTAGGTTGTACAGAATGTACAGTTTGTACAGTATAAAAACCATTACGCCTATGGAATGACCCCATAAACCATGAAAACACAACGTGTGTGTGTGTGGGGGGGGGCTTCTTCATATAAGTGAACAATGTCAGTCATGAACTAAATGTATATGAAACTACAAATGACTCATTTTGGCATGACTGGTCTTGTTTTTGACCTCAAATGATAATTAATATTATTTTGTGAAGCAATTTTGCATTGACGGACAGGAAAACTTGAAGTGTGGCCAATTAAAAACCCATTTTTCTTTTTCATAAAAATTTATTCAAATCATACAAATTGTTTTCTTTGCAATATCTAACGCACATAATTATTGACGTCGTTATGGATTCACATCTGAGGTGCAAAAAGGAAAATATAAAAGCCGAATTTATCTATTGGCCTCCATCATGTCTGCGCTCGTTTATCGATGTGAAAAACAGTTTAAAGCATTTCTGTATTTTGTATCATATTTATAGCAGTTTATTTTGTAATTATTTGAAAGGAAAAGCTCTGATACAACAGAGAAAAATAAAAGCTGAATGAAACGGAGCGGCTTAGTGACGCTCTCATTATGTTGGAAATAAAGTTGACATTGGAAATATATACAAAATAATTCCATCAAACAGTATTATTGTGTTTTATATTAATAATGATAATTTATTATAAATAATAATACATTCATTTAGTGACAAACGCGCGTAAAAAAGCTTTATTATTATTATTAAAAATCAATGGACGGCACAAAACATGATATATTATTTGCACTGCGAAATATATTTTATTAGGTTATTTGCAAAATTGACGCAATAACTAGTGATTTTTTTTAGGAAATAAAAATTTTTGAAAAAAAAAACACTATATATACTATAACACCAATTAAATAAAAATACGTTCAAATATTATATTTTTTTTTAACCAATTGACCTTTTTCTTGTTATTATTTTAACGTTTCACACACACAGTCTTCGTCTCTTTAACAATATAAAGCCAATATCTGCATGTGCATCAATAAAAAGAATCATTTAAATCTCATACAAATCATTTCACATTCGACAAATCAAAACGTTCAACATGTTCACATGACAAAACCTTTGATCGGTTCAGAATCCGTCTGACATTTAACAATTTAATCTCAATTAACGCGAAAGAAGCGTTAGTGTGAGCGCGAGAGGAGGGAAAAAGGTTCATTTCGGGACGCAAAATGTGCGGAATTTAAAACTCAAAAAGCTATTTGAGACACAGACGATTGTAAGTGAAGCTGTGTAACATATCAGACTGATTGATCAACGGTAAACGCCGTTTATGCCGCGCGTAAACACGCTGACGGAGAGCGCGCGGCGTCACAAGATTACGGTGCAATAAAAAAAAAAGTCATTATGAGAGCTTTAAAGTGTCAACAGAACTTGTCCAGTTCTCCAGCAGGATCTGAGTGGATCTGTGACGCGCGCGGACACTAGAGGCGCCGTTGGCTCAGCCCGCGCGCTTTTACGCACAGAACCGTGTCGGACCGGTGGTACATTTATACCGCCTCGGACAGTTTTTTTTTTAAATAAATATTGACGTTCGCATGATCCGAAACCCCTTGAAAGTATTATCAAGCGAGTGCCAATTAGTTTTGGACCATTCAAACTTTATCCCAGCGCTTTTCGTGTAAACAACTCCTCGTCCCTCCTATTCAGGCTACGTGATCAGTGACGCACAGGAGGCGCTCCAGACTCCAGCGCGCGCGGGGCTCTCCGCGCATTATGATGGAGTGAGCGCGGCTCGACTGACACCGTCCAGCTACAGCGCAGAGCTCCTGCTCGCTCCCGTACGATGAGGTAGTTTGTAAGAGTCATGCACGCGACGTCCCCATCACTGCGCGCCTGACCTCCTGCGTTTTGAAGTACTTTTCCGCGTTTCATCGCCCGGCATGGGAGATCAGAGTGAGCCGACCATGGTGCAGAAGTCGACGTCGTTCAGCATCAAGAGCCTGTTACTCCCATCGAAGTTTGACAGCGCGGGCGCGGACCGCCCGGCACCCGACTTAGACAAAACCCCCGAAGCGCTGGAGACGGACCCCGCGCAACGCGACGCGGAGGAACCCGAGCAGCCGTCCAAAAAGGGAAAGAAATTCGACAAGCCTCCGTTCAGCTACAACGCGCTCATCATGATGGCCATACGGCAGAGTCCCGAGAAGCGGCTCACGCTCAACGGCATCTACGAGTTCATCATGAAGAACTTCCCGTACTACCGGGAGCACAAGCAGGGCTGGCAGAACTCCATCCGGCACAATCTGAGCCTCAATAAGTGCTTCGTGAAAGTGCCGCGGCACTACGACGATCCGGGGAAAGGGAACTACTGGATGCTCGACCCCTCCAGCGATGACGTGTTCATCGGCGGGACCACCGGGAAGCTCCGGCGGCGCTCGGCGACCTCGCGGGCAAGCTGGTGATGAAAAGGGGCCTCCGCTTCGCGCCCCTCGGACTCGGGCTGGGCGAGCGCCCGACCAACCCGCTCTACTGGCAGCTGTCTCCGTTCTTACCCTTGCACCACTCGCACTACAACGGCTCCGGATTTCTAAACCAAGGACACGCGTACGGATCTTTACTCCCCGGCGTCGAGCCGCTCGGGAACGGGGATATGTCTCGACCGATTCTCGGAGCCTCTAGCGGGAGTATCAACCTGTCGAACGGCTACGGCGTGTCTCCGCCGTCCGCTGCTGGATTACTCTCAGGGCACAATGGATACTTCGTGCCGGGCGCGCAGCAGCCGCAGTCTCTGGCGAGCGCGCCGGGCTACGGCATCTCCAGCTCTCCGTCCCCGCTGCTGTCGGATTCCCTAAGAACTAGTTTGCCGTCCTTCACCTCGCCACTTTCCAGCGGACTCCTGTCTCAACACAAACGCGTCGCGCCCAATTCGTTCCTGAGCTGAGCGGCGCGCGTCCTCTCCAAACTTTCCTAGAAAACGTCTCGCCACGAAACCCTTTGTGTGAGGACTGTGCGTCTGTCTGGATTTATTATTATTATTATTATTATTATTATTATTTTGTCTATTTAAAATCATGGTAGGATAATGTTATGCCAAAGGCAATAACCGTACGTGTTTGTTTTTCTTTTTCTTTCTTTTCTTTTTCTTTTTCTTCTTTTTTTTTTTTTTTTTTTTTTAAAAAAAAGTATTATTTATAGTATTTCTTTGTGAATGATG
Source organism: Opsariichthys bidens (assembly GCA_037194245.1). Classification (NCBI taxonomy): domain Eukaryota; kingdom Metazoa; phylum Chordata; class Actinopteri; order Cypriniformes; family Xenocyprididae; genus Opsariichthys; species Opsariichthys bidens. The sequence continues at coordinate 18,769,980 of CM074299.1, forward strand.
GTTTTGTATTTATTCAAATGTTCTTTATCCCTTGTTTACTGTGGGATAATGTTATTATTAGATGGTTGGCACATATTACTCGTTTAGTATGACTAAATCCTTTTTTATTTAAAGTATAATGTCCCAAACTGTGAATGCGCCTTAATATCTTAAATCAGGGTTGAACGTTCGGACTGACTCAGGTGTGCGTTCTGACAATCTAATATTATTTATTATTATTATTATTATTATTATTAGCTGTGGAAACAGGGTAAAACACGAGTCTATATGCAATGTTCGGAAGGTGTGAGTGCGCCTGCTGTAGTAAAGCTACTGAACTCTGTGCGATGCGTTTATATTGTGTTCGGTGAGGACGCGAGAGGAGCAGTCTGGGTCTGGATCCACACACACACATCAGTTTAGCCTGTGGAGGTGCATGGATCATCACCAAAGACAGATCACTACTGCTTTTTTGTTGTTCTTGAAATATAACATCCCTGCATACCGATTTTGCTCTTGACATTCTGAAGCCATCACTGAAACTGTCGGTGCAGAGCAGGCGTTTATCAGAAATGTGATTGATTGTTTA
>CM074299.1:18775547-18778047 GCA_037194245.1 Opsariichthys bidens
GTAATCGCAGCAAACTGTGCCGACAATTAAAAGCACCTGTCTAAAACAAACACACACACCCAAGGGAACATGGGGTTAACAATATTTTTTCCATAGTTTATTTCTGTCCCGGGATCCTCCCATGAGGAACGAGGGTGTGTTTCCTAAATCAAACCTCTCAAACCTGCTGAAAAGAAGCGAGATTTAACCCCTGCCGGACTCACCAGAAGGTAAAAGCATTATTTAAAACAATTATTCGTATTTTTCATTATTATTACATATAGTTTGGTTTGATTCTATTCATACAGGGTTACTTTTAAGAGATTACAAAATACATTTGTAACGTATTTTTGTTAGATTGCATCATTAATACTAATAAGAAATGAGACACACAAGCGTCCAGCAAATATTGGACTCGCTTTTATTTTATTTCACCTCGATATTTCTTGAAGGAAAAATATTCGACGCTCAAGGTCGACAAAACATGATGTATCAAGAAACGAGACGGACCTATTTTGTGTTCGGGGAAACATGCGCTGATGGATTCTGAAGGGCAGGACGAAACGAAAAAACAAAAGAAAAAATTCACAAATCGTCCCGCTCAAAAGTTTTCACCCCCCGTTTGTGTATTATTTTTAATAAATAATACATTAAAAAGGTAATTCTGGCTTTTTATCTCACAATTGTGAGATTTAAACTCGCAATTCTGAGAAAATATTCAGGATTATGAAACATTTGAGCAGAACTGTCGGAGAATCAACGATGTTTAAATGAAATAAATGACATTAAAACTCAAAGTAATCACTTTGGTAATCTAAAACACTTTTCAGATGGAACTGGAATCTGATTACCACCCATTTCAAATCAAACACAGTGACTCAAATTATGCATTTTAAATATATATATATATATTCCCTCCAAATTTTCAAATCAGATTTTCACCAATAATCTGTTAATGATAGATTTAGTTTTTTTTTTTAAGTCTCTCTCTCTCTCTTCTCTCTCTCTCTCTCTCTCTCAATATATATATATATATATATATATGTGATCATATAATGATATCTTAGAGATATCATTATATCATTTTATTATCCAGGAGTCTAGTTGTGGTTCACCTTTTTGTTTTTCCCTTTTAAAATAAATAAATAAATAAAAATACATGAATGAAATAATTAAAAATGAATGTTTTCTAAGTAAAGAAACATGTTGAAATAAAGATTTGTTAACATTCAAGTGTTTTCGGAGCATCTGTGTGTGTTTTCTCCATAAATATACCAGTGAACTTTCGCTGCTATAATCTTGAATAAAATGCTTTAAAGGTTAAAGGTGGATCTTTTATCTTCACACCTGCACACGAAACATTCAAGCGTAATATTAACTTCTGTGAAATATTTTGCCATTTGTTTTTTCACGCAATATTCAGTTAAATATATTCCTCACAACTGCATCAGTGAAACTGAAAAATACTTTTATGCTCAACGGCAGAAAGTCAGAGAATGAGTTTCATAGAAACTTCAAATATTCATCAACGTCTTCACAATTTATATTTATATATACATTTATATTTATATATATAAACACATACATATATATCTATATCTATATATATATATACAAATATATATGTAAGAATATATATAAAACTACACACACACTCTATACAATATGTATATATTTTATAGTTACATGTATATTTATTCATATATTTATATGTAGATATATTTAGTTTTTATAATTTATATATAATTTTATATATATATGTGTGTGTGCGTGTGTGTAAAAATGTATATAAAATATGTATAACTATTACATATATTTTACTTACATATTTTTTATATAATTACATATATATTTCTTATACGTTTATATATATATATATACATTCATATATAAATAAAATAAATACAAATGTATACAAATATATATGTAAAAATATGTATAAAATATATACACTATATATACATATATAGTCTATATATTTTAATGCATATTGTTACATCTATATATTAAAATTTTATATATATAATAAAATTATATATATATGTATGTATATATGAAATAAAAACACACACTCTATACTATATGTATATATTTTATACTTAAATGTATATTTATTCATATATTTATATGTATATAATATATAAGATTTTAACCAATAATCTGCTAGATGATAGATAAATGTAGTTTTTACAATCTATATATAATTATATATATATAAATATATATATATATGTGTGTGTGTGTGTGTAAAAATGTATATAAAATATGTATAATTATTACATATATTTTTACTTACATATTTGTTTATATAATTACATATATATTTTTTATACGTTTATATATATACATTCATATATATAAATAAAATAAATATAAATGTATACAAATATATATGTAAAAATATGTATAAAATATATACACACTATATATACATATATAGTGTATATATTTTAACATCTATATATTAAAATTATATATATATATACGTGTATATATATATAATAAAAACACTCACCCTCGA
>CM074299.1:18785547-18833047 GCA_037194245.1 Opsariichthys bidens
GTTGTAAAAAAGGAGAAATGTCTTTGATAATCATTTTGTCCCTTAAAACACAATAATTAAATCCAAATAATTTCATCATTTTTCTTCATTTCTTCAAAACAGGCAGTTTTGAGACTGTCTTTTTTCACTGCAGTTGTAAGGAGAAAATACTCAGTGGCGATCTCTTTTGAATTTGCACATGGTTTGTCTAAAAGTATATTAAAAACATCACAGAAACATAAACAACATTAAAAAGTTGATTTTCACCACAGGGGGACTTTAAAGAATTGTCTAACACTTTCATGTTTAACAGGTTATTTAATCATTTTATAGTGATCAAAGTATGTTTTCTATGGAAGCTTGTTTTCACCATTAAATAAAAAAATTAAAAGGTAATTGTGACTGTTTTTCTCAGATATGACTTTTTTTCTTATAATTGTGAGATATAAAGTCAGAATTGTGAGCTATAAAGTCGGAATTGTGAGATATAAAGTCGGAATTGTGAGATATAAAGTCGGAATTGTGAGATATAAAGTCAGAATTGTGAGATATAAAGTCAGAATTGTGTGATATAAAGTCAGAATTGTGAGCTATAAAGTCGGAATTGTGAGATATAAAGTCAGAATTGTGAGATATAAAGTCAGAATTGTGAGATATAAAGTCAGAATTGTGTGATATAAAGTCAGAATTGTGAGCTATAAAGTCAGAATTGTGAGCTATAAAGTCGGAATTGCGAGATATAAAGTCAGAATTGTGAGATATAAAGTCAGAATTGTGAGCTATAAAGTCGGAATTGTGAGATATAAAGTCGGAATTGCGAGATATAAAGTCGGAATTGCGAGATATAAAGTCAGAATTGCGAGATATAAAGTCGGAATTGCGAGATATAAAGTCGGAATTGCGAGATATAAAGTCAGAATTACGAGATATAAAGTCAGAATTGCGAGATATAAAGTCAGAATTGCGAGATATAAAGTCATAATTCTGAGTTATAAAGTCGGAATTGCGAGATATAAAGTCGGAATTGCGAGATATAAAGTCAGAATTGCGAGTTATAAAGTCAGAATTGCGAGTTATAAAGTCAGAATTGCGAGATATAAAGTCAGAATTACGAGATATAAAGTCAGAATTGCGAGTTATAAAGTCGGAATTGCGAGATATAAAGTCGGAATTGCGAGTTATAAAGTCAGAATTGCGAGATATAAAGTCGGAATTGCGAGATATAAAGTCAGAGTTGCGAGTTCTAAAGTCAGAATTACGAGATATAAAGTCGGAATTGCGAGATATAAAGTCAGAATTGCGAGTTATAAAGTCAGAATTGCGAGTTATAAAGTCAGAATTGCGAGATATAAAGTCAGAATTACGAGATATAAAGTCAGAATTGCGAGATATAAAGTCGGAATTGCGAGATATAAAGTCGGAATTGCGAAATATAAAGTCGGAATTGCGAGATATAAAGTCGGAATTGCGAGTTATAAAGTCAGAATTGCGAGATATAAAGTCGGAATTGCGAGATATAAAGTCGGAATTGCGAGTTATAAAGTCGGAATTACGAGATATAAAGTCGGAATTGTGAGATATAAAGTCGGAATTGTGAGATATAAAGTCGGAATTGCGAGATATAAAGTCGGAATTGCGAGATATGAAGTCAGAATTGCGAGATATAAAGTCAGAATTGCGAGTTATAAAGTCAGAATTGTGAGATATAAAGTCAGAATTGTGAGCTATAAAGTCGGAATTGCGAGATATAAAGTCGGAATTGCGAGATATAAAGTCGGAATTGCGAGATATAAAGTCGGAATTGCGAGATATAAAGTCGGAATTGCGAAATATAAAGTCGGAATTGCGAGATATAAAGTCGGAATTGCGAGTTATAAAGTCAGAATTGCGAGATATAAAGTCGGAATTGCGAGATATAAAGTCGGAATTGCGAGTTATAAAGTCGGAATTACGAGATATAAAGTCGGAATTGTGAGATATAAAGTCGGAATTGTGAGATATAAAGTCGGAATTGCGAGATATAAAGTCGGAATTGCGAGATATGAAGTCAGAATTGCGAGATATAAAGTCAGAATTGCGAGTTATAAAGTCAGAATTGTGAGATATAAAGTCAGAATTGCGAGTTATGAAGTCAGAATTGTGAGATATGAAGTCAGAAATGCGAGTTATAAAGTCAGAATTGCGAGATATAAAGTCGGAATTGCGAGTTATAAAGTCGGAATTACGAGATATAAAGTCAGAATTGCGAGATATAAAGTCAGAATTGCGAGATATAAAGTCGGAATTACGAGATATCAAGTCAGAATTGCGAGATATAAAGTCGGAATTGCGAGATATAAAGTCGGAATTGTGAGATATAAAGTGATAATTCTGAGTTATAAAGTCAGAATTGTGAGATATAAAGTCAGAATTGCGAGTTATAAAGTCAGAATTGCGAGATATAAAGTCAGAATTGCGAGTTATAAAGTCAGAATTGCGAGTTATAAAGTCAGAATTGCGAGTTATAAAGTCAGAATTGCGAGTTATAAAGTCATAATTCTGAGTTATAAAGTCAGAATTGTGAGATATAAAGTCAGAATTGAGATATAAAGTCAGAACTGTGAGATATAAAGTCAGAATTGTGAGATATAAAGTCGGAATTGCGAGATATAAAGTCGGAATTGCGAGATATAAAGTCGGAATTGCGAGATATAAAGTCGGAATTGCGAGATATAAAAACATCAGTCTTTTTTCCCTCACAAATCAGAATTGCCCGATAAAAAGTCTCAATCACCTTTTATTTCATTACAACAAACTTGCATCGTTTGGAATGTAGCCTGAGAATGGAAGAATCTCATGACACAGCAGAAGATGTGCTGTGACACACTTCAGTGCTGCTGCAGTTCGGCAGCGCGTCGGCCGGACGATTAAAGTCCTGCTAATGTCTGGCGAACAGTCTGTGTTTGTTTGCGTTGCGTGTCGTCGTGTTTAGACACAAAAACACGCGGATGGAATCAGTCGATCGTCTAAAGTGATGCACTGATAGATCAGAGGAATGCTGCCGTGTTTGTGCACTGAAGACAATCGATGGAAACAGGGAAATGTTTGTTTCAGAACACGGCCTCCATTAGCGTCCGCTTGAGCCAAAGGAATTAAAAGCCTTTAATTAATTCAAGTTCAATAGACTGAAGACTACAGCCATGTTTGGAATGGATTACTAGCTTTACCACTTACTGAATCTGAAAGGGGTTTTGCTTCAGGACATGAAGCTGTGATTCGACACAGCAGCTAATCTTAACAAAAATAAACAATCAAACTTATTAACGTCACTTAACTGGGGCTCGCGTTTCCGAAGGAAATCTCAGATAGACAGAATACAGTAAAAATAGTGAGATATTATTCCTATTTCAATCATCAGTTTTCTATGTGAATATATAGTCAAATATAATTTATATCCAGTGATCAAAGCTGAATTTTCAGCATCATCACTCCAGTCTTCAGAGTCACATGATCCTTCAGAAATCATTCTGATACGATGATTTGATGCTCAAGAAACATTTATGATTATTGTCAATGATGAAAACAGTCATATTTTTGTGAAAACTGAGATACATTAAGCTTTTCAGGATTCTTCGATGAATATAAAGTTAAAAAGTACAGCATTTATTTTAAATAGAATATTTTTTAATATTATAAATGCGTTCTTTTAATCAATTTAACGCATCCTTGCTGAATAAAGGTATTAATTTCATTAGAGTATGTGCATTAATATTCAAATGGTATAGAATGTGCCAACAACAAGCCTCACTGCAATTATATGATGTTTTATTAACAAAGTTCGGGAGGAACACGTTCAAATGATCTAGCTAATCATCACATCACTCCAGCCAGCTGTCATTAATCAGCAATCAACATGTCTGCCTAATCAGCATGAGCAGAAACCTATATATATATCGATGCAGTTGACTCACCTATGCTTTTGGACAGTTCAGCATCCCTCCACCACCCCGTCTCCTCACACTTGCCTGGTTACTTCCTAAACCAGATACGGGGGGAGTACTCTGGGCTCGGGCCAAATACCGAGCTCGGAGCCCTCTCCTCGGACAGCACGCCAAATATGCATACTAATTCCCTATCTGATTATTGGTAAGTGTGAACTCGTGAATAATGTATTGTTTAATTGTTTAAAAGTTGACTCAAATTGAAATGTTCCTTATAGTATAATGTAATATAATATAATGCAAGCAGAAAACTACACCGCAGAAATAACTATTAGTGGAATATGTTGACAAGAAAATACTATTTCAGTCTTTCTGCTTTGTCGTTGTTCTTCGTTACGGAAATTTACTATCAGTTTTTTATTTTCATTGACTAAAACTAAAACTACTGAAATCATTTCCGTTAGTTGAAACAAAGCCAAAATAAAACAAAAAAAAAATAAAAACCTCAACTGAATGAAAATTACAAATGTTGCCATGGCAATAAACTAAGTTTAACTAGAAATAAAAAAAATAGTTAATAATAATAAAATAATAATAATAATAATACATTTTATTTATAAAGCACTTTACATTTTAAAAAAATCTCAAAGTGCTAGTTAAAAAAAAAACCCCACACAAATAATGAAATAATTAACATTAAAACTAAAAATATAAAAATAAAAGCAAATTCAAAATATGAATAAAACTACAACGTCGTCAGGTTTATGTTCAATTCTTATTTTTACATCGTTCCCAGAGTTTCCCTGCTCTGGTTTCCTTGGTTACTGATTATGTCCTCGTTTGTTTCCATAGTTACTCATTAGTTTCACCTGTATCTGGTTTGGTTCCTAACGCTGTTGTTCTTTGTCAGTTCTCATTCACTGTAAGCATCTCTCTCACGATCTTCCAATAAAACGAATGAAAACTGTTTGCTGTTTCCCTAAACATCATCCTGTACATCAGAAACACCAGTGAAATGTGTTCAGCCTACGAGGGGAGGATTCGTGAACTGACCACTGCTGAAGCGGCGCCGAAGGGGTTAAAGTCGGCGGTGTGTGCGTTGGGAACATCCTGACCTACATCCGCTCACCTCCTCTGCCTGCACTAATCCCGCTCTCCCAGCGCCGCGATCTCTGAGGTGTCGAGTCCTCATCAAAGCGGGATTCTTCGTCTCTGCTCCCGATCTGATTTAGGATGCATTCACATTCGTTTAGCGGCACATAATCTGAATTTAAGGAAGAGTACGTGACAGAATGCGAGCACGGCGAGAATGCGAGAATGGATTATGTTGTAATGTTGGGAAACAGGGGGATTATGTTTAACCCCGTTTCAGCTAGACGAGAAAGCACAAAAAATAATAAGGGCGACGATTTGTTGACCTGTGTTCAGGTGTGGGCAAACACGTAAGGTCGTATTTTAAGATGGTGACGTGACGTGGCGGTTTAATTTAGCAAACGGATCAGGAAATGAGGATTCAGAGCTGTTTACAGTCGAGCGGGAGCTTCAGTGTACCTGGTTAATGTCAATCAGGTGAGGAAAACCCTCGTAAGCCAATGAGGGTCACCGACTGTAACCTTGTGCACACGAGGTCCGTTCATACACATCCTGATTCGTTCGCATTCGTGTCAGTATAAAACACTGCTTGCAAGTCGCTGTGCTTTAATGACTCGCAACGGGATGTTTTCAATGAAACGAACGCAGGGCTCGATTTTATCCAGAGTAATTAATTGGATCACGAAGAAGGGCCGTTAGATATCAGAACGGATCCGGGTAAGAGGGATTTGTGATGTCATCCGAAACCCAAAGTAATTTCAGAGGCGGAGAGAGTTATTTTGATAAAAGATTACGAGGGGAAGGAAATAGAGCCGAACTCATGCTGAATTTAGACCGAAAACACACGTACGAATTTAAAATCAGTCTGAACGCCTCGACACCAAATAGTTCCGTTTGATTCGTTGCCCTGACAACAATATGTATTTTAAAAGATCATTTTTATATGTACACACATGTGTTGTCTAATGACAAGACAAGTCTAAATTATGTACTGTGGTAAAGTAAGATTTTGTAGATATGATAGAGCTGAATTTGAATTTGTGTGAATGATGTAATATTATGTATATAAATCAAGTACATTACATAACCTTATCATACATACTATATATATATATATATATATACATATGGACACACCCACACACATTATACATATTAATAGCACCAAATATATGTATAAAAATAAATATAAATAATTTATATATATAATATATATATAATATATATATATATATATATATATATGGGGTACTATTAATATATGTAATGTGTGTGGGTGTGTGCATATATATATATATATATATATATATATATATATATATATATATATAGGGTATGTATACATATATATGGTTATATATATAGGGTATGTATATATACCCTATATATAACTATATATATAGGGTATATATTTATATAGGGTATATATATATATATATATATATATATATATATAGGGTTAGAGTTATATATATATATATATAACATAGCAAATGGTATTATTGTGTATTACATATTATATGCTATATGGTACTATTAATGTCTACATTTAAACCTAAAAAAAATATTAATTTCAATTTTAAGTGTAGAACAATGGTATATAAAATCTAACTGAATGAAAAATTGTATTTGATTTGTGCATTGTAAATAATCAATCAATCAATCAATCAATCAATCAATCAATAAAAGAGATTTATTTACGTGTCAAAATATCCACACATAAAATTACTTTTAAATTAAAATCTAATCATTAAAATGAATAATTAAAAACAAAAAAACAAAAGTCCAACCCAAAAAAAAATTCCAATGACAACGTTTTTTTCTGAGGCCATACAGAGAAATTTCACGCTTAACACCGTAAGGTCACCAAAACACAGACTCGCACACAGTGACAGGTGGCAGATTCTTCACAACTGTCTGTTATGTACACAAATGATTTGCTCCTACATGGGGTGAAACTGCGAACAGGTCAAGACGCTCTATTGAGCCTGTCAGCGCCGGAGTGGACCCACGTCGAGGGACAATTAGACTGGAGGCAGCAGAGTCCCGCTATGACAAACTGTGTGTGCTGTCACATTCACTCTGCCCAAGTGTGTGTGTGTGTGTGTGTGCGCGATCACTGCACCATCACTTCAGGGATCAGCTCGAGTGAGATTACAGAGATGTTGATGGCACACTGGCGAGTCCTGCAGAGAGGATTACCAACGAAAATCAAATCAAATCTCTCACATTATGTGTGTGTTATTCAAAAGTTTACAGAGGAACAGCTTTTGTCCTCATGAGCCTGTGCAAACTCCAAACCTTGATGAAAAATACAGAACACGAGCCGACAAAGACCCGACCGCAGCTTTGAATACAAGATTCAAAAATGATCAAATGTGATTTATTAGATGCTAAAACACTGATCTCAGTTTCATTTGCAGAGACCGTAAGACATTCACGGGACGAGCTCTGCGTCTCTCTGTGACGCCACCAACACCGCTTGAGCATCGCAAAGACGCTTTGGACGGGACTATCTGTCACTTTTTTGCAGTTTTGAAAATAATACATATTGCTCACAAAACTCCAACTGCAACCCGTGATGATAGTAGAGCAGTGGTTTCAGAGGAAATCGGGTCATTCTCAATGTGAAAACACGTCTACGAAAATACGCTCGCAAAGAAATGCAACAGAAAACACACCTCGTCAACTTTACAGCTCAAATAACACTGTTTTTCCTCAAAGAATTCGGATTTGCTGCAACCAAAATGAGCATTAATAATAAAACATACCTTGAATAAATGTCATGCAAAATTAAGCAAATGTTTACAAGATGTAATATCGGTCTCGGCTCGAAATCCCCCACAGATCATTTATTAAAGCTTGTCATTTTTGAGTGGAGGGAAAAATACGCGCGCGTCTTTAAACGCAAATGAGCTGCTGCTCCCTGCCCCCTTTCCAGAAAAGAGCGGAGCGTCGGATACTCTGCCAAAAACACACAAATCCGAAGCACGCACACGGAACGCTGTTCTTTTCCACATCTTATTGCACTTAAACGGTCAAATACACACACAAACACAGTCGGTTATGTCGTAAACAGCGGGGAAAGAAATTAGATCGGAGTGTTAAAGTGGCAGCAGCGACATCAGCTGCTGTTAATATGAACCGAACAACAAAAGAAAAACAGCATAGTAGCTTGAATAAGGGAGGAGCTAAGCGAACAGGGCGGAGTCTGTGAGCAGTCGTGGGCGGGGCCTGTTCAAAGTGACATCCCATCCCATAGAAAGTGCAAATGGCTCATTCCGAGACTCCGCTTATGATTTATGGGGATTAAAAAAGAGAAAATGAGCGGGTGGATTCGTATCATCACTGAGCCTCCAAATTTTGCATAATAGTTCCCCAACACGGTCCGTTATGATTTCACGTCGCAAGCATTGGTTCAGAAACATCAACTCATTTCAATCGGGAGCCGGGGTGACGTTTGTTTTCAAACCCTCGGCTCTCACATGAAGAACGCGAGCGGAGTGACAGGTGCTGGAATCAGAGCTATTTCGCGGGCGCAGCTCGGCCGAGATCTCGGCGTCGTGCGCATAACTCGACTTCCTCATGCCAGACTGACCCAGGGCTCTTTCTGGATAAACATGTCTGACCTCCTCAGCATCACTGCGCATCGCATCCTTTTTTAGGCCGAGCCAGACACCCAACGAGAGGGGGGAAACTCATCTGCCAACAGACATTTGCCTGGGAGAGGATTGCATTTGTTTTTTTTTTTCCTTTTCCGGGCGGAACGGGCCAATTGACTGCAAACTAATCTGTCCCGCTGTCGCAGTCTGTGCTGTTCCACAATGTCGGTACACAGTGTACAATTGTATTTATAGCCTGCCAACTAGACTTATCTTCGTTATGTAATATTTACGGCAGCGAGACAGCCACCCACGGTAGCTCTCTCTCTCTCTCTCTCTCTCTCTCTCGGTTACGCTCGCTCGGTCCTGCCGTGCCTGCTGGGTAATTTTACTCACAAGCTCCAGCCAAGCAAGAAACATCCACAAACACTCTGCGCTGGAAAATTGCGCTCGCTCGTGTACCAAAACACAGACCGCCAGACGTCCTCAAAAACACAGTTCAGCGGCGATGGAGCCGCTCGCTCGCTCCAGACAAATTACGCTTCCCGTCTATGCCTCCGTGCAAATGTGTCGTGATTAGTGGGTCAGGGAGGAAATGCTAAAAAAGACAGAAATTTAGAGCAACTTAAGGATCGTGGGTAAATATCCCATGGCAGCATCGGTGTCTGTCGATCGTCAGCGTTTACAGTAGGGCTGCGGGATTCGCTTGTGCTTGTAGGGTTTTTGCGATTTATGTATTAGAATTATTATAACTTTGTGATTGTTATTATTACTTAGTAATAATGATGACCAAATAATAATAATTATTATCATTACTAAATAAAATGTGACCTTAGACCACATTTTTTTTGAAATTGAGATTCATACATTATCTGAAAGTTGAATCAATAAATATTTGAAAATCTGGAATCTGAAATCGCCTTTAAAGTCGTTCAAATGAAGTACTTTGCAATGCATATTACTTACAAAAATACATTTTTGATATATTTATGGTTGGAAAATGTACAAAATATCTTCAAGGAACTTCATATCTTACTGATTTTTGGCATAAAAGAAACCCATATAATGTATTGTTGGCTGTTGCTACAAATACACCAGTGCGACTTATGACTGGTTTTGTGGTCCAATGTCACATATATGAAATAATAACAATCATAAAGTTATGATAATACTAATAATATAAGAGCAATATACAGTAAAAACCCCAGAGTTAAATCAACTCTGCTCAGATAACATTTGGTCCCTCTCTAAATAGTGTTAAAGTCACACTGAAGCAGAGTTAAAGTTAATGAGATAATTAAGCGATGATTGAACATTAATGATGAACACCTGCTGTTAACAAGCAGAATCACTAAAGAATAGAGAAACACAAGAACTACAACTGACTTCAGCCACAGTCTTAGATGAAATCAAATCGTGGGTAATCACAGCATGCTGATATACAGCCATATTACTCGTGTGATACTGCGTTTAAACAACAGTTTGACGGAGTAAGAGTGCAAATAATAAGAAATAACAATGGCGTGTCTTTAAAACACTGAACTACTTCCTTCTGACACAGATTCGAATCTCAATTTGTCAGTTAAACAGTCAAGCCCAAGCCTCCGTTACCAATTATAAAACGTTACTTAGAACTAGTAATGAAGAGTTGCTTCATTGAAGCTTATTGTATGTTAAAGATTATTATGGTATTATGAGAGAGAAACCGACAAAAAAGAGTGTATTACCTGCATCTGATATAGCATTCATTTTTCAGGTCAAATTCATAATAAAAAATCAATTGAAGTGTCCGCCGAGGAAAGCGATATCTTTGTCCTTTTAAAAGTTAAGGGGATTTCCCACAGAACTAAAACAACTCGCTTGTTCTTACTCACTCATAAAGAGAGTATTTGCTGCCATCTAATTGGTAAATAATTTAACTTTCACTGATAACATTGACGCACCCTTTCTCAATACCAAATACAGCATACAAAAGCGTCGCTCTAATACAGGATTTAAGTTAAATATAGCCTAAATATAAAGTTATGAAACTTACTTTTCCTCTTAACTTAAGTAGTTATGCTTCAGAACAAGTAATTGATTAATAAGAGCAAAGATTGGCCTTTTTATATACCTCAAATGATTAATATCTCATTTAACCACTATCTACATAAGAGCCAGCGGCAAATACCCGAAGGACTGGCTGAGATGAGGCTGTTCTCGGCGGGTACTCGAGCACTGAATCTGCTTATGTTTATAAATGAATCACATATTTGAGGTCTAAAAAACTACATTCTGGCCTAAAAAACTCTTAAAACTACATTTCGTGACATAACAACAGTATTATTTATAAAAAATATGGCGGATTTGCTTGAACGCCATGACAGTCGCCGCAAGTGTTGTGATACGAGTGGTGAAACGGTACCAGTGCTGATACTCGGAGAATATCGCAGAGAGAGAGAGAGAGAGAGAGAGAGAGATAGTATAATAGTATATAATAATGATAATAATAATAATTATTAATACCAACAATATTATTTTTATTTTCCGATGATTATTACATTATTACTAAATAAAGATAGGCCTGATAGACAAAATGAGATATATTCTGATTAATATTTCACTGTAAAATTAAAATAATTACATTTTTATTTGAAAGTATAACAGTTAAAATAGAACATTAAAGAGCTGCTTGTGTGTAAAAGAACACAGAGCCGCACTTTACTCCGAAACATGCCGCGCATGTTTTTATTACGTTAAATCGTAGCCTTTGCGGTTTGACACGTGCATCAATAAGTTATTTCGTGATTTCAGTTTTACTTCAATTAATGGTGCAGTCCTAGTGTACTGTGGTGCATTCACACAAGCCAGGAGGGTTCAACAGCAGAAATGTGCAGCTTGTATTTTCCTGAATTATTAATGTTGTTTGCCAAGGCAGGAATCACTATTACTCATATTTAGAAACAAACCTCTGACCCAAAGGTTTAAACTTTAACGTGTCCTGCAGCGTTAGCGCTCCAGATGGGAATGATCCTTCAAATCGTGTGGTTTGTTAGCTGTTACTTTACTAACCCTGCCCGTTTTCATGAAGGGACCACCACACGGGGGTGCGAGAAAGTTAGAGAGTTAAGTTTTATTAACTCGTCACTGTCAGATGAGCGAGCTGGCCAATCGAATCAAAGGAGGCGGGGCTCAGAAAACGAATGTGAATTACAATTCATTTCATTTCAGCAGCGAAAGAGTACATGGAGATTAAGTAGCTAAATATTTAATATTTGACGACTGTTTTATGATTGAAATCAGTAATATCCTGTGATGAAATTTCTTTGAAATTTCGCCGTTTTGAAATGAAAACACGCTATTATTTGATTAATATGATGTGATTGATGTAATTCATCACTGAATGTGACAAGACAAGAAATGCTTTGCATTTTTGACATATTAGACACACAAATAAGAGTGAATATATTTTTTGGCCAATCAAATGAAAGGAGGCGGGGCTTAGTGTTCAGAAAACGAGCATTGTTGTTTTCCCACGAAATTGGGCTACTTTAACACTGTCTTCAAGTCTGCGGGTTGAAGCGACCACAAAAAACATGATATTCAACCCCTGGGATTCGATTGTCACCAGGGGAACCTCGCCAAAAATGCGTTTTTTTTTTTTCTCTGGAGTGTGATTTTTATGCCTGAAACGCGAGTTTTGAGTAGCAATTGGGCGGGTTTCGTCGTGAAAACCTAGCAACCCCGAAGACTAATGAGATTTCCAATGCGACACTTCAGTTTTTAACGGGGAAAGATGTAAGTTGCTAAACATTTCATTTCTGACAACTGTTTTTCGACAGGAACGTTAAACGTCTTGAAACATCTAGTCGATGCAACGACACCTTGAAAATATAATTTCAGTTTAACTCAGGGTTTACTTCAAATCTAATTTAATGCTTTGTAAATATATGCAAATGTAAATATAAATGTATTCTGAAGCAATATTCTCTATATTATCTGCATATTTGTGAAATTGCATTTTTTTTTTTACTTTATATACCCCCCCCCCCCATCAAAAATCCTGATCAATAAATTAAATTCAATAATAACCAATCAAATGAAATCATTTACAATAAAAAAATTCCAATAATGTCATGGGATAGTTTTAAATATTTTTTGAAAATACAAATATGAAATACAAGTAATGTAGGGGTGAAAAAGACACTAAACCGCCAGTAGGTGGTGGCAAGTGACCATCTTAATAAGTGAGTCGTTGAGTTATTCATTCAAATGATTCGTTAAAACGTCTGATTCGTTCAAGAATGAGCCAGCTTTATGAATGAGTCATTGAATCATTGACTCAACCGATTCGTTCAAAATGCTGAATCAGTGTCTGCTGTGATGTTTATCATTTTCGCTGCTGAAACAGAACAAAAACAGTCAATTTTCCTTTCTGTGTGAAATGTGTGTAACTTAACTTTATTTAACTGTTGTATGAAATCAGTAACGTTTACAATCGTTACAGTATTCAGGAAGACGGCACTCTTGGTCGCGTGATGTCGCTTAACTGTATGACGGGTTATAAATATAAAAACTCCACATTTTACCGCAGTATATTAACCGAGTTTCTTGAGCGCGCTGCGCTCATTCGTTTCGATTTCATATAGCCGATTATTATCCACTATCGATCGCCACTTGCACTAATAAATGAACAGCGCAGATGCGGAAAATATTGAAACTAAATTGCCTGTAGGAATAAAATTTTAATGCCATATAAGGCCTTAATTTTCGCAAGATCCATTGAATGACTTTTAACGCTGGCCCGCGGAAACCCTGCTAACGGTTCAGCCAATCAGATTGAAACTGGCCGTTTTGCATTAGCATAAAGTGGGTGGAGAACACAAAGTGGGCGTGTCCAGTAACACGAGCGTAATCGACACCATCGGCGTCTCCAAACGCTAATGTAGGTCAAGTGGTCTCGTTAAGAGCCAATCCATTCAGATGAACAGCCTCCTGAGGTCCTCGAGCACAAACAAACTTCACGCAGCTGTCAACATGAGCACAAAACTGCGTCTCCCCCTCTGCAGTCTGACCCGCGGAGACGTTTCGTAACGGGAGCAGTGTACCAAAAACATTCGGTGGCGCGCAACACGATGAGAGTTCATCGGGGCCGCCGGAGCGCTAACGGAGGACACGGTCTCTCTGTCAAGGGCATGAAAGGAAGATGCGGCTCACAGCTTGGTTTCCAGTGTTACGCTGAGGGCTTTTAGCGCCCGAACGCTTTCAGGTTCAGTTCAGAGCTCCATTATGAATGTGTGGCCCCTTTATTAAAGAACCCGTTCTCAGGGACGCGGCGGGGAACGTGTGCGTGCACGCAGGGAAAAGGTGTCATGGTACTGAGCAAAGCATAAAGGGATGATGACAACTCCACCTGCCCGAGAGAGTCATTAGAGATTGGGATTAGTATTGAGTTTGCCGGGATATCGGGTTCAAACCGTCCGCCGTTCCCCTTCTGTGGATTTCACGCTCGAGCTCCTGAAGTCTACAGACGTGGACGGCTTTCTTCTCCGTAACGCCTCTTTTAAAATATACATCAGTTCCTGGAGCCGTCGTGCAATAAATGCTTGATAAGTTGAAGCTAGTCTGGACAGACACTGCTTTCCTTCTCTTTAGTTTTTGCACGAATGCAACTTTTTATTGTGGGTCAATATGGTTGAATACCGCATTTGTCAACCAGGGGAAAATATCATATCGCTGACAAATAAAGACGTACAAAATTGGTTTGCCAAAACATGTATACCATATTCAAAAACGTTTTTATTAGAGACTATACGTGCATGTGTGCATCTCACATATTTACTCATATCACAGATGTTTTTGTCTGAAGCAACTTAAACATGTGGAGGATCTTAATAAAACATTTTTAAAAAAAAAAATATTATTAAAAATAATTATTATTATAAGTGAGTTTTTAAATTTATTTTATATTTAAATTTTTACAATATGCTGCTAAACCTGTGTTTTAAAAATAAATAAACAAATAAAGTATAACAAATATATTTTGTCTGAAGCAACTTAAACATGGAGGATCTTAAAAATTAAAAATCGCATTTCTAAAATTTATTTATATTTTAAAATTTACATTTATTTTACAATATGTCGCTAAACCTATTTTTTTTTAAATAAATGATTTATTTTAAATAAATAAATTATAAAAAATACATTTTGTCCGAAGCAACTTAAATATGGAGGATCTTAATAAAAGTATGTTTAATAAATGTTATTAAAATAATAATTATTAGTGAGCCAAAGAACATAATTTTTTTTTATATGATTATATTTATTTATTTTTTTACAACATGCTGCTAACAAATAAATAATTTATTTTAACTAAATACAAAAATATATAAAAATTATTATATTATAAAAATGTACTAAACTATAATGCCAAACTACTTTTTTTTTTTTTACAGTTCAACTTTATAAAATTATACAAATGATTACTTATATAATTTATACATAATGGTATGCCAAAAAAAGTCAGAACAAGCTCAGACCAGTGACACAAACTTTCTAAAACTATAATTAATATATAATTAAATAATTAATATTATAATAACAAAAAATTACGACCAAATTAACTTTATGAAAATAATAATTCCCTTAATTGATCACATTATAAAATAACTTCATTGTGAGCTGAGAACAGCCGCAGCAACTTTCTATTTCTTATTTCACACCTCACAAAAACGCATTCACGTTCAGAAACGTCCATGAAAGAGCAATCTAAGAGAACTGAGAGTGTTTTAAACGGCCGGAACGTCCCAAAACCACGTCCACATTCAGTTTTAACAAGGCAACATCTTGAATTTGCTTTTGTTTCCCTTAATCGTCTACAAATCCCCAGTGGAAACGAAGGCATTACTGAGTTACAAATGCTTTTGAAAGACATGTGACGGCTCTCAGACACGAGGGGGGAGCAATTAGGATTTAGCCCGTGCGTTTGGCTGCGAGGGTGCTGGCGAGCCTGTGTGCAAACAAAGTTTACCGTCAGCCTAATCGCTTGTGACAGGAAACCCAGAGCCTCCACCAACCGGCGGAAAGATTACAGGCACAAAGGCAAGAGAAGCAGGACATCTGCGACACTACTGTACGAACACGCACCCGAACTCGGACGTGATCGTCGCATCCGAGGTCCCTTCTTGGAAAGAGCGGGAATGTGTTCGCTCTACATGAAGCAACAGAAAGGGCTGGAGGGTTTCCTCTGCTACAGTACACAGACCTCATAATCCTCATAGATCCTGTCAGCACACACAAGCAGAGAGAGGGATCAAAACAAAACCCGGGGCCAAAAAACGAACTCTCTCTCTCTCTCTCCGAGAAAGAGGTCGCGTCTCAAAAACAAGCGGCGATCAGACTTGGCAGCGCTCCTGAGCGGCCTTAGTGAGGTTTTTACCCTCGCGTCTCATTCGTTTCACACTGTTTACGTACTCTGATAAACCCGTAATCGCTTTCACCCGGAATGTTTTGCTGATATTCACACTTTTATGTTTACTTATGTGGTTATCTAGCGGGCGGCTGAACCTCGGCGTTTTCACACGCATTTTGTCAAAGCTATGAACTATAATGCCAAAGTGCTTTTAAAAAATTTTTTTTTTTTACAGTTCCACTTTATAAAATTATACAAATGATTACTTTACACATAATATTACACTGTTAACAATTTTCCTGTATTTTTACAGTACAGTACTGGCAGCACGGTTGCCAGCAAGTTACTGTATTTTCATATACAGTAAACGTACTGTAATTTAATTTACAGTACACAAGAAGAGTGCTGTAACTCTACAAAACAGCATTTTACTGTATTTTTACAGCATTTTCTAATTTTAGTCTCCTTCTGCTGTAATTAATAATACAGTATTGTACTGTGTTATAAAAATACAGTATTGTACTGTTGGTTTTTACAGTAATGTGCTGCTAAATCTACAGCGACATTTAACAGTGTATAAAAAATGGTATGCCAAAAAAGTCCGAACAAGCTCAGACCAGTGACATAAACTTTCTAAAACTATAAAATCGTAATTCCATAATATTATAAGACGCAAAATATCATACCAAATTGCGTAAAAACATTTTGTCCCCATTACGACCACATCCACTTTATAAAAGTAATAATTCATTCAATTTATTATATAATAAAATAACTTCATTGTGAGCTCAGAACAGCCCAAAAAAGTCAGCATTTTGCGTGCACTCATTAATGTTTCAATTACAGAACGCTATGGAAAAGCTATAAACTATAATGCCAAAGTGCTTTTAAAAAATTATAATTTTTTTTAATAAAATTTTTTCTTTATAAAATTATACAAATCATTACTTATGATTTAAAAAAAATGTACATATTCATAATTCTATAGTTATTATATTGTCGTGGTCTTAATATTCTTTAGTTATGATTGTCAAAATGCAGAAATAAAACAACTGGGTATTAGATCATTAAAAAAAAAAAAAAAAAAGCACCATATGTCAAAAAGCAGAAATAAGACAATAATTATCAGATTATTTTAGGTACTGAGTTTAGTTATCAGACACTTAAACATAAAAATAATGGGCATCATATTTTAAAGAGCTAAATTATTAATAATAATACTTATTAGTTGCTAATAATCGACAATCAGATCTGTTAAAAAAAAAATCACCATATGTGAAAAAGAACAAATAAAACATGAATGAATATAATGGTACTGAATTTCTTTTTTTAACACTTTTAACACTGTAATGTTGTATTTTTTTTTATAACTGTTTTATTTTATTTATGCTTTATATGTATTGTTTATATAATAATAGTAAGGCAGTGGGCCACTAAACAATAGTCAATAATCCAGGTTATAAAAGCATGGATAACAGTTTCGGCATCTTTGAGATTTAGTAAAGGTCGTAAAATGTTGCGAAAGTCAAAAAACAACTGATATGGGGTTCAAAACATAATTTTAATTTTTTCATACTATTAACTCTGTTAATATGAATGTGGAAGTCAGACAAGAGAGGCCTAGAGAGACTAACAGGATTTCTGTTTCGTCAGTTTTAAGACGTTTTGAGCGATCCATACTTTGTAGACCGGAAGTGATGGAAGGCGGAGGAAACACAGCATTGGGCTTAAAGGTAAGACAGATTTGTGTATCATCAGCATAACTATGGAAATTCAGACCATGACGCTGGATGATCTGACCAAGGGGAAGCATGTAGATTAGAAACGGAAGCGGACCCAGAACGGAGCCTTGAGGTACACCACGGGAAAAAGATTTCTAATAAGGGATGCTAACGAATTGCTGCGTGTCCGAGAGATACGAAGCCAGTACCGGTGATACCGATAGCAGTTAGACGAGATTAAATCAGTATTAACCCTTTCGCACGTAAGTTTAAAATATTATGGCTGAGCGCCCAGCAAGTTATCCAAAGCGACTTACAAGTGACGAAAACACACTGTAATGAATTACTGTAAAAATTACAGCATTATTTTACAGCCGCTGGCTGTTTTTTAATAATACAGCATATTGCTGTAAACTGCAGTGCATTCTGGGGTCACGTGTTGGTTTGACTCAAATTTACAGAATATTGCTGTAAATTGACCCTTCGTAATTTAAACAAATACAGTTATTTACTGTAATCAGAGAATACAGGGAAGTTCTGTAAATTAAATTACAGTAACACTACTGTCAATTTTACAGTAACTGGCTGGCAACCCTGCTGCCAGTTTTATACTGTAAAATTTACAGTAATTTTTTAACAGTGCCACTGTAATGAATTACTGTAAAAATTACAGCATTATTTTACAGCCGCTGGCTGTTTTTTAATAATACAGCATATTGCTGTAAACTGCAATGCATTCTGGGGTCACGTGTTGGTTTGACTCAAATTTACAGAATATTGCTGTAAATTGACCCTTCGTAATTTAAACAAATACAGTTATTTACTGTAATCAGAGAATACAGGGAAGTTCTGTAAATTAAATTACAGTAACTACAGTCAATTTTACAGTAACTGGCTGGCAACCCTGCTGCCAGTTTTATACTGTAAAATTTACAGTAATTTTTTAACAGTGCCACTGTAATGAATTACTGTAAAAATTACAGCATTATTTTACAGCCGCTGGCTGTTTTTTTAATAATACAGCATATTGCTGTAAACTGCAATGCATTCTGGGGTCACGTGTTGGTTTGACTCAAATTTACAGAATATTGCTGTAAATTGACCCTTCCTAATTTAAACAAATACAGTTATTTACTGTAATCAGAGAATACAGGGAAGTTCTGTAAATTAAATTACAGTAACACTACTGTAAATTTTACAGTAATTTTTTAACAGTGCAAACAAGCGATTCTTTCATGAATTGGCAAATAACACAGGAAGTGCTCACAATACAAGATTCATACATTGCTCAGTACCATAAGCTAGAGTAGGAAGGGAAAAGGAAAGGAAAGGGTTTTTTTAATGAGGGGATCAAGTGTTCACTGAAGAGATGAGTTCTCAGCTGTCTCTTGAATATTGCCAGGGATTCTGCGTTCCTGATGGAAGTAGGGAGATCATTCCACCGGCAGGGAGCAGAGAACGAGAAGGTTCTGGAGAGTGAAATGCTCTGCTTTTATTTAATTTTTCCTTTTTTATTCAAAATATTAACAAATTTGGTGACTACAGCATGAAATATCTGATATTCCGATTGTCAAATATGTGCAAGTGGACGCGTTTTGCTGTTTAAACACCTTTATAATGATCGCGTTAGTTGAGATATACGTTAGTTTGCCCCGCGGTACAGAAAATCGCGCCTGTTGGATTTACAGCGCGTGAATTCATCCACTTCTCCCGAAATACATGAAAGTAACTGAGCTGGTGAACTGAGAGAAGAAGAGAGTAAACTTTAAAGTGACTTACACAATGTGTGTCTGAAATGAATAAAACGTGCCGTCTAATTATTATGGGAATGACTGTTATTGCCGCTTCCACAGACATCAGTGTGTGTTTTACAAACTCTAAATGTTAGTACTTATGTGCATTTAAATGTCTGAAACCTAAAATAAACATTATGTGGTTGATCATGTGATGCACTGAACGTTCTGATGACACCGGTGTGATCGTACGCGTCAAAGGGTTAAAAGTAGGGCTGTGCAATATGGACAAAATAATCACATTGCGAATTTTTAATGAATATTGCAATTGCGATTTGTTTTGCAATTTTGGTCATTGTTTTCGCTTCATTCTGAATGGATTCAGTGCAGAACAAAATGTAACTGTATTTACAGCTTCATGAACAAAACTGTAATCTTTAAAACACACAACATCAAATAAATGAAGGTTAACCTGAAATTCCAGTCATAATAAATCAACTTCAAAACTGTATTTCAGTGAATGAAGAAACACTGTACAGTAGATGAACTGCTGGATAAACAAAATAGTGTCTTAAAAACAGACAACAGAAAATAAATGAGGATTATTTCACCTGCTTAAACTCGTATTTCTCATCCAGAAACTTGTGTGAAATAAGTGCTGGTGTCTTTTGTCCAGTGTTTGAATCAAAACTCCCTCAAACGACTGATGTTGAATTTCTCTTTTTATTCTGAACCGCATCCATATTTTTTCCTTTTGCTTTGTTCTCATTGGTGCGGAGCGAGCTCTGATTGGTTCACATCTTAAACATGCGCACAGTAACGCTGCAGTATTCTCAATTAAAATATAAATAAATAAAAATTGCACACTTATGCGATTTAGAAATTGCATGTGCTCAAATTGCGATTAATTGCACAGCCCTAGTTAAAAGCTTTTAAAAGAGGGCACCATATTATATATAATTGTCTTTTTTTATTTTTTTTATTGGATTTGGTTTTGTGTTTATCTAGAACAACCAAAACCATGAATATAATCTGTATCACTTGTTTAAAAACAAAAGAGCCAATCAGTGTTTGTTCTCATGATGGGTGGCTCCGCCCTCACTGCGTTTGGCCTTGTATGTTTGAGTTGCCATTCAAGCATCAAAGCACATTTAAAGTTGTTCAAAACAAACAGGCCGGCATTCTGCTGCCGCTGCTCGCAGTAGCCGCAGGTTTTTTTTTATTCCTCCCCCCCACCTCTCTCTGTCATTCCCCTCCTCCTCTGTAACGAGTCCAGAACATCCTGTTCTCTGAGTCAGTCAAGCTCCAAGCCCGTCGGGAATAACCGTATTTGTGGCTGAGCTGAGGGGCTAACAGAAATGGCCCAGTTGCTTTGACCTATACTGTTTTAATAAAATCACTCTGAGCGTAAACATTGCCGCGGGGCCAGACGTTACTGCCACAGCGAGCGCTGCTGTTTCGTAACTTGTGTCCCTCCATTAGATCAGTGTGAACCTCGCTAGGGTAAACACACAACTACTGAGCGCACGAGGTCAAGCAGCACCGCCACCGAGCCGTCCACACCTGGCCCGAAACAATCGGAGCTCCATCCATTGATTCCCATCATTTCCACTCACGTGACGCATCTAGTGCTCCGTTCACCCCGAGTAAACTCCATGAAATGACATTCGTCCACACGGAAAAGTAGATCCACCTCCAAAAACTTGTCATTATGTACTAAAATGTCAAATTCAGCACATGTGCACAAACAATACATACGACCACTACTAAATGAAATGATTTAATTACCAAATGATGATCGTTGAATGTGACACATTTATTACATTTACATTTATTCTGTATGTTTACAACAATAATCTTAAAACTACTAGTGTTAGGTGATTTGATTTTGTTTACATATACTCAATTGTCATTTTAATATTGTATTTAAAATTTTGCATGCGTTATATGAAGATATAACAAAATAACACACACACACACACACACATTATAAATATATATATATATATAATGAATAAATTAATCAATGTAAATGTAATATATATATATATATATATATATATATATATATATATATATATATATATATATATATATATATATATTCATTTGGCATTTAAATGACATTATTATGTCACATAATCACATACACACACACACACACACACAAACATATATATATATATATATAAAGCAAAATAATAATAAATAAGTAAATATATACATATATATATGTATATATATATTTATAAAATGAATAAATTAATCAATGTAAATGTAATATATATATATATATCATTTGGCATTTAAATCACATATTATTAAGTCACAAAATCACATGCACACACACACACACACATATATATATGTGTGTAAATATATATATATATATATATATATATATATATATATTATATGTGATTTAAGTGCCAAATGATGATGATTTATTTAGTGTAAATAAACAAAATGTAATATATATATATACATATTACATAATATATACATAAAAATGTATATATAAATAATGTACTATATTAATACAATATATTATTATTTTATTACTTTGTGAAAATATTATACAATCCTCTTGGGAGCGATTTTAGTCCTTGTATTAAATATAAATGAGCAGATTTTCCACTCATGTATAAGTTTCTCTTACCACGGCATGATGGTCCTCCTCAACATGGCGCCCAGTCCGTCTGCAGAACACCAACAAACCTCTGATATCCATGTTATGCACATCCATAAAATCTATAAACGTCACACAGCAGGCATTAAAACCACACAACACAAATCTTTGCTGATCTCCAGGACCTCCATAACTGCAAGAAAAACGACCAATCCAACAACTTATGAAGGACTTTTTAGGGTCTTTTTCCCTGAGAAATGTGGAGAACAGGCTGCTGTGCTCAAGGGGGGCGTGGCTAGACATTAACGAGCTGTCAATCAACGAACACATCAGCCATGGGGCAGTCAGAACAATAGCAGAGAGCTGACCTCGGCTCTCAAAGGTCACGCTCCCTGGTATGAAGGAAAATACAATTAGTCTTAATGCACCATTTCGCATGTGTGTGTCATTTGATAATGAGCTTCTGATATGATATTATAAGCATGCGAGCTTTGTGTGAGGAACAGATCATAGTGGTGTTCTGCTCAAAACCGCCTCATTTGCATACTTAAACATGCATTTGTAACACAAAAAATCCTGCGGAGCGATTCAGATTTGTACTATACACGCTGCCTAATTCCCTCACAAAGTTACTCCACACTCCCGAAATGACGTGAAATAACTTCCGAATAAGGATTAAATATGAAGCCCCAACATCTGCCTGTGGATATATATACGCATATCTAAAGAGAAACACACAGGACGCCACGTTTGTAAGTACAGTAAGCATATTAAACTAGATGTAGGCCTGTTCGGTATTTGGGAGCATCAAGACAAACCTAATAGGATTCAGATGAAAGATGAACAGCTGTAACATTACATTACATTCAACAAGCAGATTTAATACACTGACATAAAGGCAATTGTAGCATCAGTAGGTCAGTGTGTACAAGTGTTTACATCAGCGACGCTCGACCTGCGGCTGTTTAGTGTCTCACAATCGCACCTGTGTTTTCAGGCTTGTCGCTTTTGCTGTCATTGCTGATCACATGACTTTGAAATGGCAGCATGGTCCCATCAGCCCCTGCTGGTACATGCGGAAACTACATGTTATAGTTCATTTCTGAGTGGAATTTTGTCCGTCTGAATGCAAACGAACACTTCAGATGAACGTTGTGGATTATGACGCAAATAAACGTACATGTCCGTTAATGTTTTTCGCTTATACAAATATAGAAATATTAGAATGAAAAGCTTTTTAGAATTAAACTGAAATATTATTATTATTATTATTATTATTATTATTTCATTTGGCATTCAAATCATGTATTATTATTTAAATATACGGAATAAATGTAATTATTCTATGCTAGTTTATTTTAAATTAAAAAGTAGTTTAAATTGAAGTACTAAAATGACTGAAACTGAAAGCTAAATAGAAATATTCCAAAAATAATTAAAAATTGCAAAAGCACATTTACTGACACCTAAAATATAAAAATAAAAGCTAAATCACAATTAATAAACCCTATAATAGTAAAACAGTGAAATAACACTGGCACAAATCAACTGCATCCATTGTTACAACTAATAAATGGGTGGGGGGGGGGCTTTTATTAGTACTTCTTAACTAATAGTAAAATGCTAGTCAACCTTTTTAAATTTTCTATTCAACGCTCAACTCTTTACAAAATGCATTTTCACTAGTGGATGAATATGGGAGCTTGTTTCCACAATGAGATAAAACATTTTTTTCTCAAAATTCCATGATATAAACTCACACTTTAACGAGTTAAAAAGTCAGAATTGTGAGTTATGAAGTGAGAATTCTGAGATCTAAAGTCAGAATTGTGAGATATAAAGTCTGAGTTTTGAGATATAAAGTCAGAATTGCGAGATATAAAGTCAGAATTGCGAGATATAAAGTCAGAATTGTGAGATATAAAGTCAGAATTGTGAGATATAAAGTCAGAATTGAGTTAAAAAGTCAGAATTGCGAGATATAAAGTCAAAATTGCGAGATATAAAGTCAGAATTGTGAGATATAAAGTCGGAATTGCGAGATATAAAGTCGGAATTGTGAGATATAAAGTCAGAATTGTGAGATATAAAGTCAGAATTGTGAGATATAAAGTCAGAATTGTGAGATAGAAAGTCAGAATTGTGAGATATAAAGTCAGAATTGCGAGATAGAAAGTCAGAATTGTGAGATATAAAGTCAGAATTGCGAGTTATAAAGTCAGAATTACGAGATATAAAGTCAGAATTGTGAGATATAAAGTCAGAATTGTGAGATATAAAGTCGGAATTGTGAGATATAAAGTCGGAATTGTGAGATATAAAGTCAGAATTGCGAGATAGAAAGTCAGAATTGTGAGATAGAAAGTCAGAATTACGAGATATAAAGTCAGAATTGTGAGATATAAAGTCAGAATTGTGAGATATAAAGTCAGAATTGCGAGTTATAAAGTCAGAATTACGAGATATAAAGTCAGAATTGTGAGATATAAAGTCGGAATTGTGAGATATAAAGTCAGAATTGCGAGTTATAAAGTCAGAATTGTGAGATATAAAGTCAGAATTGCGAGATATAAAGTCAGAATTGTGAGATATAAAGTCAGAATTGCGAGATATAAAGTCAGAATTACGAGATATAAAGTCAGAATTGTGAGATATAAAGTCAGAATTGCGAGATATAAAGTCAGAATTGCGAGATAGAAAGTCAGAATTGCGAGATAGAAAGTCAGAATTGCGAGATATAAAGTCAGAATTGCGAGATAGAAAGTCAGAATTGCGAGATATAAAGTCAGAATTGCGAGATATAAAGTCAGAATTGCGAGATAGAAAGTCAGAATTGCGAGATATAAAGTCAGAATTGCGAGATATAAAGTCCGAATTGCGAGATATAAAGTCCGAATTGCGAGATATAAAGTCAGAATTGCATGATAAAAACTCGAAATTGCGAAAAAAAGAAGAAAAAAAGTAAGAATTGTGTGATTAAAAAGTCAGAATTACCTTTTAAAGCAACATTTTTTTTTTTTTTATTTAGTGGCAGAAACGAGCTTCCATAGTCGCAAACAAACCGACATGGACTAAAAGCCTAAAAATACCCATTTAAATGTATTTAATGGCTTCCTCCAACTCAAACATTGTTGTGTGTCTTTCCATTTCCCAATACTGTATAAAGGAAAACGCACTAGTTGCTCTCGCATCCATTGAGAAAATCCCTGGACTCTGACGGTCTTTATAACGCAACACAAGCGAGCCGGCGAGGGGGCGGGGCTTCACCGCGGGGACGCATGTCACTGTGTGTATGTGTGTCAGTGTGAGACTTTGTACTCCGTGTTCCGAGTGTTCAGTGTTGTGTAACAACCTCAAAGACAGATTATTTCCACTAATGGCACGTCCGTTCGTACTGATGTACAAATGGGTGAAAAGGAACACAAAATAACAGATTTTTAAAGCAGCACAGTTGAGTAAAAAGCGATATTTAGTTGCTCAACGATCCACGGCAACAGGTTACTTGGTATCATGCCAGTTTGTTTCAAAACAAAAAGCAGACAATACTCTCACTCTGCTTGTCTGGAATAATCACTAACCTAGATTAAGACATCATTAGTGCTCAGAACCAGCTGGGCTCAAATGGTGGTCCGGCTGAGCGCCGTTTCAGACAGGATTCAGACTCAACAAACCCAGCGGGCTCACTCGAAGAGAGTCATCAAACCCAGTCACCCTTGAGAAGCCCAGCCGTCGGCATGAAGGTGATGTGGGGTCTGTCACGTGGGCTCACACCATCTGCCTGACCGCCATTCCCTCCGAAACGAGGGACACGACGAGTCCTCTGATGCATAGAAAATGAACGTTACGAGAACGTTCGTTCAAAGTCGCGCAGTCTGCTTGTATGATGTAAAACATACGTCGTTAATGACTTTTTAAAATGGAACTTTTTTTCAGAGAACGTTCAAAAGTAACATTCCCATAACGCTTGCAAAATGGAATGTCTTTAAAACATTTAGAAAACGGAATGTTCAATCAGAAACAACAATAGCAAAATGTTTATTTGTGGACGTATATTTTTTGGTGGCTACAAAGTTCCCAACGAAAATGAATGATACAATAATGTAATAAAAAAATAACAGTACAAAAAATATTGAGAGTTCTACTTAAAAATGTCAAGTTTAATACAACATTTTGTAATTGTTTGGGAAATTTAGCGGCAGTTGTTTGCCAGTTCGCCCCCCGTCCGCCCCCCGAAGTAAATCCTACAACCATTTTTTTCAGAGTATTACAGATGGACATCAATACTCAAACAATAACAGTGTCTGGAAATGTTCCTCCATGTTCCTCCATCCTCCAGTTCAGTGAGTTCATCGCACTTCTCAGCGGGCGGGATGCGACCCCAAAAAAACGGGTCACAACTGACAATATCAGACATCAGGCACAGGGAGGAAAAAACGCTTCTCGATGTCTTTTGTTGACACCAAAATCTGTGTCCAATTAAAATCTTTGTGCAAATCCATCGTGATAGAAACCAGATTAGACAGAGGTCAACACGAACCTCAAAACTATGAGAATATCTTCCAAATGGTTTGAACCACAGCGCAGACTCATATATGAGTCACAGTGAATGTAAATCTTGAAACAAAACGGACTAAAGCGCACCAATTACGCCCCTTTCACCAGATGTAAATCAGTCGCCAGAATGTGTTTCCGCTCAAAATCATTTATTATCGCTCTTTGTAAATGCTCGTTTTTGAGTGGAAGGCATGTGTCTTTAAATGCAAACGAGCTGCTGCTCCCCGCCCCCTTTCCAGAAGAGGGTGGAGCCCGTACAGCTTGTGCCTCAGATACTCTGCCGAACATCCGATTAGTTTTGATTATTATTATATCCATCACGGTCATGTGACATCGTCATTTCTGAGCGAAGACGTCTGAAGCACACGCACAGAAAGCGGCATGTCAGACGGCGCGTCGTGTGAGTATCGAACTAAGTTCTCTTTCATGTGCTTAAGCTTCATGAATCTTTTGCGTCGAATCAGTGGTTCCGAGCGCGAATCGAACTGCCAAAGTCACGTGAACGATTGAAATTCCGAATCGCTTATGATGTAACGAAGCCTCGTTTGCTGAAATCACGTGACTTTGGCGCGCCGAATCACTGATTCGACACAAAAGATTCGTAAAGCTTCAGTGTTTTTAAATCGTCCATCACTTCGTAACATTAAGGTTGTAGTCACATGGCCTGTTTTAAATATGTTTTAGTGTCTTTCTGCTCATTGAAAGTGTTCATTATCAATAGAGACTCGGATTTCATCAAAAATATCTTC
This sequence comes from Opsariichthys bidens, assembly GCA_037194245.1. Lineage (NCBI taxonomy): Eukaryota > Metazoa > Chordata > Actinopteri > Cypriniformes > Xenocyprididae > Opsariichthys > Opsariichthys bidens. The sequence continues at coordinate 18,812,917 of CM074299.1, forward strand.
ATCTGTGTCCTGAAGATGAACGAAGGAAATACGGGTGTAGAACGACACGAGCGAGAGGAACTAATGACTGAAATTTCATTTTTGCTTGAATTAACCCTTTAATAAGGTCAAACGGGTCTTCAACCAAGTCATGGATGATGAATTATGCATTTACCTGGATCCGACTCTTCCTACCGTAGCACGACTGGATTCAGGGTATAAAACATTCATCCAAACGCCTCTAGTTTCGTTACATAACAGGGTTTATTCCTTGTTTTGAAAACAGACGACTGGATAGAGAACATTGCAAACTTGTTCTTTGCGGGTTTAAGTTCATCTGACGCTCAGATAAAAGCCGTCCACACACAAACAAAGGCCTAATTTTGTTTATTCTCGCTGATGCCAAATGTGTTTTAATCCTTGAACACCATAAACACGCATTTGGACGAACAAACACACAGTCTCATCGCAGGAGAACGGTGAGGTCGGGAGGGGGAAGAGCTACAAACCTATTTCTGAAATATCTCATCATATCACATTCAGCTGCATTAAATCAGATTAAACCTTTTGTACAATAGATATTTGGAGGGATCAGCGGTAAATTTGATCTGTTTGACTTATAATAAAACCTTTCTCTGCAAACGTTAGCTTTACCGCACGGCTGCGATGCAGATTATCACGAGGGAACGATGCGAGTCTTTCCTCAGTGACGCCGATGGAAGATCATGAACAATAATATTACAGCCGGAGCCACGTTTGCTTCGTCTAATCCATTCACAATCAACTCCGTGTTTGAGCGAGGAAACTAACTCTTAAAATTCTTTTTATGCTCTCGTTAGATTATTTAATTTGTCTCCTAATGCCCAATAGTGTATAAACACAAGACTTCTGTCATTTATGACATTTTCTCTGAACCAAATGATGATCTCAAAAGCATAAAGTGGTAAAAAAGTAATTTTAAAAATTATTTATTATAATTATTGAAGCTTCTATGTTTGTAAATACACATGATTAATTAATATTTTCCCTCCATTGGACAAAATTACAGCTTATTTGGAAATTACACACTATATTCATGCAAATATTCAAGTGATTTTACTCTTATGCACACAGATTTCATCTTATTTCATCTCGCTTGCACACAAATGTACTTATTTTTGACGGCAATAGTTGTAATTAATGTAAACGCTGATTTATGTTATTGTATTCATCAGTCTTTGGATTAGATTATATACTTATGATGGGTTTTCATAGGAAAAGTGTCTGTAACAAAAGTAAAACAATAAAATTAGTGCTTTCAAATCAATTAATTGTGAATAATCGCATCTAAATTAAAAGTTAATGTAATATATAATGTAATACGTAATATATATGTAAATATATAATATATGTGGGTGTGTATATATGTATATGTATATATATATATATATATACACATATTTACAAACTTTTCAAACTTTTATGCTTGATGTGATGATTTGCGATTATTAATCAATAAAAATTGATTATCTAACAAATATCTGTAAATATATAATATGTGTGTGTGTGTGTATATGTATATGTGTGTATATATATATATACACACATACATACACATATATTTACAAACTTTTATGCTAGATATGATTATTTGCAATTATTAATCAATAAAAATTGATTTTCTAACAAATATCTGTAAATACATCGTGTGTGTGTGTGTATGTGTATATATATATATATACACAGACACACACACAGACAAACATACACACATTATTTATTTTTACATATTTATATTTATACTATTTATTTAGAAACTTTTATATTTTAAGTGATTAATTGCAATTAATTGCATTAACGTAACAGTCTGTAAATATATAATGTTTGTGTCTATATATATATATATATATATAACCCTACCACACACACACACACACATATATATATATATATATATATACTTATATACATATATACACACACACACATATCTACAAACTTTTATGTCTGATGCGATTAATCGTGATTAATCGATTTGACAGCACTGATTTTATTCTACATGAACAAATATAAAATAACAAAGTGATTTTAAAAGGCTGAAGGCATAACAAAAAGTTCCCAAGTTTTAATGAACACAACACAAATTTTTAAATCTGTTAGTTTTAATAAAAACGAACCCCAGAAAAGTCACACACGAGTACTTGGTCTTAATTGACTCTTCATGGCATTATTAGAAGATGATAAATAATAAGATGTGAGGAAAAACGCCTCCCGCATCGGATTCATTCCCCCTCTGGGCTCACTGTAAGTGTATTCAGTGTTTGTGTCCTGCTGTAGTCTCTGTAGTGGCTGCTTCAGTAGTGGCGAACAGAACTCATGTGTATTCACGGTGGACTCGGTGTGGGTTACACGGGCAGATACGACATGTTTTCAGGGTCTCATTTCCCATCTGTCAACACGTTTACACAAATCTGTTCGAGACAACAAAACAACATGCATGCATTTGCTCACTGTAACGCAAGATTTCAGGAAAGCACAAATGCTCACCGTCCCCTTAAAGCCGTGTGTGTGTGTGTGTGTGCGCGAGTGTATGCGTGTGTCCTCGTTTGACCAGTATGTGTGATACCCTTCAGACAGTAGCAGCACCAGACAGCCTTCGCTTCTCATGGCCGCCCTCCCACAACCATGTTTGACAGCTCGTCCTCTGACGGAGCCTCCCTGTGGCAAGAGGGAATCTCAAGCTTTAACAATTTATCATGCCTGAGCTTTGTTGGCAATACAATGCCAACACAAGGGAATCTGCGTACAGAGGGGGGGAATGATGAAGCTGGCATGCCGCAAAACCGTGTTGGAGAAACAAAGGCCAGCTCATGTCAACACCGGAAGCACCGGAGTCCTTGTGTACATCAACATTCTGGATATTTTTAGCACATTTCTATTAGGCTGCTGTGGTGTGTTGGGGTGGTTTCTATCGTGTTGCTGTGAAACATTCAAAACACCCTTTCGAACATGTTTTGGATGGTTTTGATGAAGATCATCAAAAAGTTGATTGATTTCACTAATTCCGTTCAAAAAGTGAAACTTGTGTATTATATTCGTTCATTACACACAGACTGATATATTTCAAATGTTTATTTCTTTGGGAAACTAAGGAAAATCCCAAATTCAGCATCTCAGAAAATTTGAATTTTGCTTGAGACCAATACGAAGACAGGATTTTTAGAAATCTTGGCCAACTGAAAAGTATGAGCATGTCCAGCACTCAATACTCAGTTGGGCTCCTTTTGCCTGAAGTACTGCAGCGATGCGGCGTGGCGTGGAGTGGGTCAATCTGTGTGGCACTGCTCAGGTGTTATGAGAGCCCATGCTGCTCTGATAGTGGCCTTCTGCATTGTTGGGTCTGGCATATCTTCACAATACCCCATAGATTTTCTATGGGGTTAAGGTCAGGCGAGTTTGCTGGCCAATTAAGAACAGGGATACCGTGGTCCTTAAACCGGGTACTGGATGCTTTGGCACTGTGTGCAGCTGCCAAGTCTTGTTGGAAAATGAAATCTGCATCTCCATAAAGTTGGTCAGCATCAGGAAGCATGAAGTACTCTAAAACTTCATGGTGTATGGCTGCGATGACCTTTGACCTCAGAAAACACCAGCAGATGACATGGCACCCCAAACCATCACTGACTGTGGAAACTTTACACCGGACCTCAAGCAACATGGATTGTGTGCTTCTCCTCTCTTCCTCCAGACTCTGGGAGCCTGATTTCCAAAGGAAATGCAACATTTACTTTCACCAGAGAACATAACTTTGGAGCACTCAGCAGCAGTCCAGTCCTTTTTGTCTTTAGCCCAGGCGATACACTTCTGAGGGTATCTGTTGTTCAAGAGTGGCTTGACACAGGGAAATCCATGTCTTGCATACGTGTGTGCGTGGTGGCTCTTGAAGCTCTGACTCTAGTGCAGTCCACTCTTTGTGAATCTCCCCCACATTTTTGAATGGGTTTTGTTTCAGAATCCCCTCCAGGGTGCGGTTATCTCTATTGCTTGTACACCTTATTCTACCACCTCTCTATGAATGTGCTTGGACACAGAGCTCAGTGAACAGCCAGCCTCTTTTGCAATGACCTTTTGTGTCTTGCCCTCCTTGTGCAAGGTGTCAATGGTCGTCTTTTGGACAACTGTCAGGTCAGCAGTCTTCCCCATGATCGTGTAGCCTACAGAACTCGACTGAGAGACCGTTTAAAGGTGTTTTGAGTTGATTATCTGATTAGAGTGTGGCACCAAGTGTCTTCAATATTGAACCTTTTCACAAAATTCTAATTTTCTGAGATCCTGAATTTGGGACTTTCCTTAGTTGTCAGTTATAATCATCAAAATTGAAACAGATATACATTTGAAATATATCAGTCTGTGTGTAATGAATGAATATAATGTACAAGTTTCACTTTTTGAATGGAATTAGTGAAATAAATCGACTTTTTGATGATATTCTAATTATATGACCAGCACCTGTAAATGTCCAAAAAACGCCCATCCCTCCTTACCTCCATCCCCAGGTGTCAAGGTATTATGTCAAATCCTCTTAGGTGACCCAAACATCTATACAACATAATCTTGACAGACAAAGCAATTGGCAAAGCGGCCCTGCCAAACTCTGGGCAACTGTCTTAAACGCATTACACTAAACCCTAACCCAGATTACACAAATTTATCGTTTTGACAAAGGAGCGAGCGTCCGCGCAGAGCAGAACATCCATGAGAGTTGTTCATTGGAGTCATATGAAAATCTTTTGCCATTTGCCAGATCGTCTACAAGGTTAAATCCGGTCAAGATCTCCAAGGTCGAACAGTGAGATGTTAAGCTGACTGTTAGGAGATTGTGATTTATCTTGACGGAACCTTTTTTAACAGTTGCATTTAATCTAGTTTTATGGCTATCAAGTAGTGCTGGGTATTTTAATCAATTCTCATTTTGAAGAACCGACATCGATTCTTAAAGGATTAGTTCACCCAAATCTGAAAATTCTGTCATTATTTCCTCTCCATCATGTCGTTCTACAGCCGTAAGACCTTCGTTCATCTTCAGAACACAGATGAAGATATTTTTGACGGTTCAGAGAGTCTCTACTGATAATGAACACTTTCAATGTCCAGAAAGATACTAAAACATATTTAAAACAGGTCATGTGACTACAGCGGTGGCCGATTTCAAAACACTGCTTCATGAAGCTTTACAAATCTTTTGTTTTGTATTTTTACTTAACCTGTTTTAGTCCAAACATTTAATGTACGTTCAAATAAATCCATCATGTTTTTTATGACAGCCACCATTTAAATGTTTATATTTAAAAAAACAAAACAAGTCATGTACTGTATCTGTATCGAAAATCAAATGTTTGTGAATTTAAATCAAATCTAATCGTGATATTTGTGTCAATGCCCAGCCCTACTATCAAGCATTTGCATAGAGTACACACACACACACACACACACACACACACACACAACTAGAGGGAAGGGCAAATAAGAGTCCACCAGAACCAAAGCTATAATCCTACAGCTGCTTTCAATCAAAACATGAAATTCAGAGGTCAAAACACTTATTTCACCGAAGCTTGTAGTAACTAAAACCAGTGCAGAGAACTGACATATATATTAAGGGGGTAATGTTGCATGTTTTTGTCCCAAACTGTCACGGTACAGACATCATGATTCGGTTCATTCAGCCAGTCAAAGGCGATCCACACTCCCATCCAGAAGGTGGCGCTTGAGGTAATGCAGTTCGCTAACCGCCGCAACAGGAAAAAGAGCAGAAGAAGAAGAACAGACGATCAAGACATGCGTGTAATCTCTCAACCAGCGGAAAGACATCGATAAAACATCTTGAGCATAATCTCACGCAGCATTACATTCACCTCAGGAAAGTCATTTAGTGTCCACAGCCAGGGCTGGGTGGGTTACTTTTACAATGTATTTCACTACAGATTACAAAATACATGCTTTAAAAAGTCATTTGTAACGTATTTCGTTACATTACTCAAGTTTAGTCACTTCATCTAAATACTTTAGAATACTTTGGAATACTAATAAGTGTGAAACAAACACAAAAAAAAGGTTTTTATCTCACAATTCTGACTTTTTCCCTCAGAATTGCGTGATATAAAGTTGCAATTGTGAGTTATAAAGTCAGAATTATGAGATATAAACTGACAATATTGAGAAAAGTCAGAATTATGAGATATAAACTCACAATATTGAGAAAAGTCAGAATTATGAGATATAAACTGAAAATATTGAGAAAAGTCAGAATTATGAGATATAAACTCACACACTAAATTCACAATTGCAAAAAAAAAGTCAGTATTGCAAGTTTGTATCTCCCAATTCTGACTTTATAACTTGCAATTGTGAGTTTAAATCTCGCAATTGTGAGAAAAAAGAAGTCAGAATTGTGAAACACAAACTCACAATTGTGAGGGAAAAAAACAAATAGTGAGAAAAAGTCACAGTGTCGAGTGAATTATACAATGACTCCCAAAACATGAAAACAGTGGAAAACATGAAACTGAACTGGTCTTTTTCAGACGGTCAGAGTCAGAGAATCACCAATCGCTGTTTAAATGACATTAAAACTCAAAGTAATCACTTTGGTAATCTAAAACACTTTTCAGATGGAACTGGAATCTGATTACCACACATTTACAATCAAACACAGTCACTCAAATTCTGTATTTTAAATACGTCACTAAGTTCCTTGTGTTTCGTTACTCCCCGACCCCGTCCACAGCATGTTAGTTCACTAGAGAAATCAACTCTAGAGGGGAATATATGCATTTATCTTATCTGGTATTTTCTTTCCCTGTTAGTAATGTCTTAAAAGAAGAAAAAAGAAGCAATTTCATGTATAGTTCTCTATTATTACAGCTATTATCATGTGTTAATACATTCAACGTTGACGCTTCAAACCCCGCTGACATACTGTACGACTATCGCTCCTCCGGTAATCCCGCTGTTCCAGAGCGGTAAACTGCCTATAGGTCCAAAGCCAATTAGGCAACGTGACAACATCCTCATGACGGCACTCAGGGATGTGAGTCTTTAGGTTAAAGCGCACACTCAGAGGGCAGGAAAGCCTGGCACAAACAGGAACACTCTGGGATTAAACGTGAATCAGATGAAGTGCCTGTCTTCTAATCTTATTTCTAATCTCTCATTGATAGATTTAATCACAGTGTGTGCTAATCAAGCATTGTTGTTTGGATGCGCACCGGATCAGCTGTTATCAGTTCATAGCCGAATATGACATATTTGAAGTGTGTGTTGGTGCACGTGTTAATCTGAGCGTGTTTGTGTGCGCTTGACCTGAGCAGCTGATGACAAATATTTAATCAGCAACACAACGCCATGTGTGGCAACAACAGCTTTAGCCCTGCGGCGAGACACGCGCGCACGGATAAAGCAGAAACGGAAGTGATTTATCGAGATAATTTCAGATTACAGGGAATCAATTTAGTGATGGGAGTCGCAATAATACGACAATACACAAATTGCGTGTGTGAGAGAGTGCCTTATTCCTCCTTCTAGTGTGTGTGGGATTTTGTTTTCCGAACCAGTTCAGCAGAAGCTCCGCCCCCGCAGCCGATTCGAAAGATTTCATTGGTCGAGTCAGTCACAGTGCTGATTGCCTACACCAAACACTAATCCCTAACCTTTCCCTTCGCCCTAACCTTAACCAATTACATGATCTGCAGGGCAGGATTTCTGCCAAACTGGCTTGGGAAAAAATAAACAATTACACATATCTACTTAACCCCCTGTTTTGGGGACAGATTTAGCTAGTTAAAGCTCTCAAAAACTCCTTTTCGGGACGTCATCGTGCGTAAATGTAGGTTTTAAAAAAAATAGTACATGCTTATGTACGGCAACCATCTTTTTTATAAACATAAATTCGACATACAACAAATAGAAAAAGCAAAAATATTCATTCTTCTCCACTTTACGGCAAAAAATGTGCCTTCATTTAAAGTGTTAGTTCATGCAAAAATGTAAATTTAGTCATTAAGTCCTCATCCTCGAAACACTGATTCATGAAGCTTTACGAATCTTTTGCGTTGAATCAGTGATTCGGAAGATCAGTTCAGTAAACGAGGCTTCGTTACATCATAAGTGATTCGAAATTTCAAGAGTTCACGTGATTTTGGCGGTTTGATTCAGTTTGATTCATTTTGAACGAAACAAAAGATTCGTAAAGCTTCATGAATCACTAGATATTGTTGAATAAAGTCGTTTTTTTTTGGCGCACAGAAAGTATTCTCGTCGCTTTATAACATTAATGTTGACCCGCTGTAGTCACATGACCTGTTTTAAATACGTTTTAGTTACATTGAAAGTGTTCATTATCAATAGAGACTCACTGAACCGTCGGATTTCATCAAAAATATCTTCATTTGTGTTCTGAAGATGAACGAAGATCTTACGGGTGTAGAACGACGTGACAGAAATTTCATTTTTGGGTGAATTAACCCTTTAAATCTGACCACGGAAGAGACGGAAACCAGCAAATATTGAGTTTTCTTTTCAAATCTTGCGCTTGAACGGACAAATTCACACAAAAATTACGTCAACAAGTATCCTATAGTAAACAGGTTATGTGTTAAGTGAACCTTAAACAGTCAAGAAAGACAAGGCATGTGTGTCACGGTCAGTATATTGGAGCCGTGAATTAGTCTTAAAGTGACAGCAGCCTAATATTCCTGCATGTGTTTTTAATGTTAATCAAACAACATAAGACAAGGAAATCACTTCTGCTCCTGACTGAATAGTAACTAATAATGACTACGATTATATGCAATTCTATTTTACATTTGACGACTTCATTCAATATCTGTACCCGAAAACTACTTTTAGACACACTAATAACCTGAAAAGCGATGTTTATGTTATTCGTGCCGCCACATGTAGTTCGATTTATTTGACACTTGTCCTTTTTCCCTTGAACACAGTACGTGCCGAAACCGTGACCCTAAAAACGTTATAAAAAACAAACCATGTGTGTGTGTGTGTGTGTGTGTGTGTGTGCCTTGTATTCCCTAATTTTTCACCAGAGATATTTTTTTTCGGTCCCCATGAGGAAACAAGCTTATAAATCATACAGAATGATCTTTTTTGAGCATCTAAAACAGCAGAATGTGTTCTGTGAGGCGTAGGCGTAGAGCGGGAGAATATACAGTTTGTACAGTATAAAAATCATTATGTCTAATAAAACATGGCATCCCAACGTGAGTGTGTGTTTGTGTGTGTGTGTACATACACTCTTGCCAGCAGTTTCTAATCTAGAACATAATCAACATCCTGTCTGCCAGGACCTCACGTCACTGATGTGTTTTGGTGTGTGTGTGTGTGTGTGTGTGTGTGTGTTGTTGCTAACCCAGGCTGCCCTTTTTTATTACATGTAAACAAACAAGTGTTTTAAAGCGACAACAAACAATTAAATCCCCAAAACATTTCCTGAATAACTGATTGATTGTTACAAATGCATGTCTTTATCACACATGAGTGCTTCATGCAGTGTGTGTGTGTGTGTGTGTGTGTGTGTGTGTAATGAAGTGTAAACTGTAGCTCTCTGGACCTCTAGTGGTCACTGGTGGCACTGCAACAAAATGTACTTCTTAAATAGAATGAGGCTTTCCACAGATTCTATTCCTATTTAATTCTATTTCAGGTCTTTCCATCAAGTGTAATTGTCATTTTTATCACCCAGCATTTCATCAAAAGGATTTGAGGAATTATTAACACCAACACTTAATTATTTCTTACTTAAGATTCTGTTCAAGCCACCAACTGCGAGTACGAGCAGCGCTAATAATAATAATAATAATAATAATAATAATAATGCGTGACTGATTAAACACCGCTAATGACCCGTCATGAATTCAGCAGCACTGCGGCACATGTTTGCAGCTCTTGTGTTGAGTGTCTGAAGGCATGTAAACACAGATACACTTGCACACGCCTCCATTAGCACCCTACAAGAGCTGTCAGTCGCTATTCCTGTCCATCATGTTGTGACAAGATTCATTTGTGTGTCTTTGCCTCCTGCGACGTCTGTGAAACAGACCGAGACGAGGAGCGAAACGCATGTGTGTCGTCCTGCGGTGTTTGTGCTCCAGACCGGACCACGCGGTCAATACGGACGGGGTCTCCGTCCGCCTCCTGCCGTGACGGACATTAACGAGGGCTGGGGGCGAAAATACAAGATATACAATGTGGTTTTCCTGAATATCAGCACAGTTGACCACCAATGCACCCATCATGCCACACATCATGTTCTCACGAGGTGAAAAATACATCGCGGCGCAACGAGGACACCGACAACCTATGAAACGGTTTCATATTTAATATATCGTAATTTAAGGAAGTTGAATCAATAAATATCGTATAGTGTGGTGACAGATCGCTGTCGCTCCTCGATCATCTCTTAGTTCTTTTTTTATAGCATCAAATAAACATGAATGAACATCAGAAGGAATGTTTTCGGGGTTACGATTGGTCAGATCACCTGTCAATCAAACTGCCGGCGAAGAGTCAATTGCAAATGCAAAATTCAATGTTAATGTTACGGCTGTAAAAGACACAAAATGTTTTTCGAACTCACATTAGACACTTTTATACGGTGGCCGAGAGAGCTCAAAGCGCTGCAAATAAGAAAACACATGCAAATAAAAAAAAAAAAACACATGCAAATAAAAAAAACACATGCAAATAAAAAAAGCACATGCAAATAAAAAAAAACACACGTGCAAATAAAAAAAAAACACATGCAAATAAAAAAAAACATGCAAATAAAAAAAACACATGCAAATAAAAAAAGCACATGCAAATAAAAAAAACACACGTGCAAATAAAAAAAAAACACATGCAAATAAAAAAAACACATGCAAATAAAAAAAACACATGCAAATAAAAAAAGCACATGCAAATAAAAAAACACATGCAAATAAAAAAAACACATGCAAATAAAAAAAGCACATGCAAATAAAAAAAAACACACGTGCAAATAAAAAAAAAACACATGCAAATAAAAAAAACACATGCAAATAAAAAAAACACATGCAGATAAAAAAAGCACATGCAAATAAAAAAAACACACGTGCAAATAAAAAAAAAAACACATGCAAATAAAAAAAACACATGCAAATAAAAAAAGCACATGCAAATAAAAAAAAACACACGTGCAAATAAAAAAAACACATGCAAATAAAAAAAACACATGCAAATAAAAAAAGCACATGCAAATAAAATAAAAAACACACGTGCAAATAAAAAAACACATGCAAATAAAAAAAGCACATGCAAATAAAAAAAAAACATGTGCAAATAAAAAAAAAAACGCTATCATCAATTTGACAACACATGTGCTGCAAATCCTCACAACACATGCAAACACAAAAAAGCGCTGCAAATACACAAACCACAACGGAAATGTTTCAAGGGGATCCCAAAAAGTGACGGACCCTACTAGGACGTGCGTCCAAAACCAGTTCAACCCTTCACTTATTCTCTGATCCCTATATAGTGTACGGCATTTGAGTGCACAATGTGTTCACAATCATGAAATACTATAAAAACTGCAAACAAAAATAAACAACTGTACATTATTTCATGCATTTATTATTTTTAACAAAGTGTTTTTCAGTTTGATAGAAACTCACAGATGACGTGGTCGTCGAGCGCCTCAGGCGCCGTTATGATGACGTCACATTATTAACGGATGATTAACGAATATTTTTAAATCATCCACTAAATGATCATCTCTTAAAGTTTAATGAGTGAACAACAATGCCACATATTAAAACACTTTTCTGTCAGTGAAACACATTACATGGAGTTCATGCCTACATAATATATTTGAACATTTTTTAGTTTGTGCTGTTGTCAAGTAGGGTCCGTCACTTTTTGGAGTCCCCCTTGAAACATTTCCATTGTGTTTTGCTCTTTTTGCAGCGCGTTTTTGTGTTTGCATGTGTTGTGAGGATTTGCAGCACATGTGTTGTCAAACTGATGATCACGTTTTTTTTATTTGCATGTGCTTTTTTATTTTCATGTGCTTTTTTTATTTGCATGTATTTTTTTTATTTGCATGTGTTTTTTTATTTGCATGTGTTTTTTATTTGCATGTGTTTTTTTATTTGCATGTGCTTTTTTTGTTTGCATGTGTTTTTTTATTTGCATGTGTTTTCTATTTGCATGTGTTTTTTTATTTGCATGTGCTTTTTTTGTTTGCATGTGCTTTTTTTATTTGCATGTGTTTTTTTATTTGCATGTGTTTTTTTATTTGCATGTGTTTTTTTTTTATTTGCATGTGTTTTTTATTTGCATGTGTTTTTTTATTTGCATGTGATTTTTTATTTGCATGTGATTTTTTATTTGCATGTGCTTTTTTATGTGCATGTATTTTTTTATTTGCATGTGTTTTTTTTATTTGCATGTGCTTTTTTTTATTTGCATGTGTTTTTTTTATTTGCATGTGTTTTTTTTTATTTGCATGTGCTTTTTTTTATTTGCATGTGTTTTTTTTATTTGCATGTATTTTTTTTTTATTTGCATGTGCTTTTTTTAATTTGCATGTGTTTTCTTATTTGCAGCACTTTGAGCTCTCTAGGCCACCATATATTTAACATTAAATAACGCACATACACAGTGCCTGAGATTATCATTGTCATACTTTGTGTTGTTGTTCCAGTCGAAAACGCCGCAGAAAAATAGAAACCGTTTCTAAAATCGCGTGTTGCCGTCGTGGCTAGTTAGGACATAAACTCAGATTAGAATGGAAAAGATGCCTTTTATTGCATGTCGTGGCAAGTTAGGACATGGTTTTATGTGACTTTTGATTTCAGACTTATAGAACATTGTCTTTTTTTTGCTTTATTTCACAAACGAAAATAGTTCCAAACAAATCCAAAGTGTCTCTGAGCAACACTAGGGAACGAATCCCCGTTTTGAACCAATCGTTTGACTGAATGATGGGGGGCGTCTGTTTCTTTAAAATGGGCCTCCGAATCGTAAAGGCCGCCTCTGCTGTGCTGAAACAGTTTTACTCAGTAGAATTGCTAGTATTATGGATGTACGATATATCGGCCCCATATCGGTATCGCCTGATATAGGTTCATTTTTAATAATATCGTTATCTGGCCGATATATTAAAGCTGATAAATAATGTATTATTACATTTTGAATTTTGGTTTTGAATTGCTTGAAATATGATTGAAATCACTTCAAAAAGGAAAATACAGTTAAGTACAACATGTGCAGCTCAATCTGTCATATAAGCTACAGATGAGAACATTATATTTGTGTGTTTGGGACATGCTTTTAACGGTGACACTTTTGTTTTTGTAATCAGGCTCTTAAAAATTCTATAAAAAAATTTGGATTTATATTTATTGGCCAACATATCGGTTATTGGCTTTCAAACATTATCTGTTATCGGCCAAAAATGTCCCAAAAGAAACAGTCAAAATGGACATTAGTTTATTCAAAGTGATTTATTGGTGCACATTATTATTTTTTTTAAAAATACATGTGCCTGAAAATCTTGAATCAAAATAACTGACGAGGGCGGGGCGACCTGTCACTCACATGAGATCCACCAATAGCAAACCATCCAATCAATTCCGCATAGATCAAGCCCCGCCCTACATTTGTTCTTGTTTGAGAAGAACTTTAAACGTGAAATTGTGATGTAGAAGTTTTCTGGTAAACATACTCCTACAATCTTTTATTTACTTTCAGAATTTTTTTTTTTTGCAATGCAATGCAGTTTAAATTATTAGATTAGAAATAGATTAAAATGCTTTTCTGATAATAACGTCTTTGTCTAATGTATCTCCCTTAATCCACAGGTTTTAAGTGGCCACTCGGACATTTAAACCTTTTCAATCCCAAGGACCTCTGGTTCAAAACCACAGATGTGAGATCAGCGTCTGTCCATCAATCTCAGAAGATCACGGTGCCCGACACCTAAAGGTCAGCAGGTCGTGTGTTATTTAGTCCACACACAAAATACCTCGAGCTTGTTCTCAAACGAGTCAATGAATAAATAATAATGAGTAAACAAATTTTAGAAGAGCATAAACAAAGAGTTCAACCACCCCACGCTCCCTCCCAACACAAGTTCAACCAGCGTTCACATCTCCTGATCAAATATTCATTTATTAAACCACTTTGACTCAGTCAGGAATTATGTTTTTAAGAGTACCCCGCGTATTAATATTGCACAAGATATCTTGAGAGGACAACACGCGGTCAAAGCATCTGTGGTGTCAACGAATCTTCTCGTTACGGCTCTTTATGAAACAAATACGCGACTGTAAAGTTTGATTAAATTTAATTGAGCATTAAAGACATTTCTAATGTAACGCTCCAAAGATTTCTATTTCGAATCAGTAATTTTATTCTTTTAAAAATCCTAATATTAAGTTGTTTTCAACATTAATCATCATCATAAATGTTTCTCGAGCGGCAAATCAGCATATTAGAATGATTTCGGAAGGATCATGTGACATGAAGACTGGAGTAATGGCTTTACTGACACATTTAGAATATTTAATATTACTTAAAATCTGACTGACTTCAAACTTTTCAATGGTGTGTGTGTGTGTGTGAGATTGTGGACGTGCGATTATGGATATCCTCGTACAAACACACACAAAGAAGCTTTAAAGCAGCAACACTTTCAGGTCAAAGGTGACATGACAGATAATGAGATATGGAAACCTATGCAATCAAATTAAACAGTCTGAAACCACACACACACACACACACACACACACACACACACACAAACACTGAAATCAGATACTGACCCCTGAAATCAATCCGTAAAACAAGCAACTACAACTAACAAACAATCACCTACACAAAAAAAAAAAAAAAACGCACGTGTGTGTGTACTTGTTTTCATGATTTCTGAGGACACAAATGTGTATAATGTCATGGGTATTACACTGGTATTATGACGTAAACATGAACTATGAGGACATTTCATGCGTCCTCATATTTCAAATAACTATTAAAACATATTAAAAAATGTTTTATTAAAAATGTAAAAATGAAAAAATGTTTTCTGTGATGGGTAGGTTTAGGGGGGGGGGGGTAGGGGGACAGAATGTACAGTTTGTACAGTATAAAAACCATTACGCCTATGGAATGTCCCCATAAAACATGAAAACACAACATGTGTGTGTGAGAGTGTGTGTGTTTGTGTACAGACCTCCCGTCGTGTAAGCTCTTACACTCACATAAACACATACACATCCAGGTCAGTCTATCCTGTCATCGGGCGGGTCAACTAGAGTTCAGCGTAAACTCTACTTCACCTTTACTCCCATCATGAGCGAGAGAGAGAGAGAGAGAGAGAGAGAGAGAGAGCAGTACAGCATTTAAATTAGACATGCTTCGGGCATGAGGTCGTCTACAGGGAGGGATCACTGTAGAATTTGGAGGAATATTCTGAATGGAAGATCACAGTGTGTTAAAATCCTGCATGACTGAATCATTTCATTATGAGGGGACGGATGTGTGTTAAAATAATCGTTGTGTTTTCATGCACTAAGGCGGTTTAAAGCAGTAGAGGCAAATTAGCTGTGGTTTTGTTTTGAAGAGAAAAACATCAAACTATGTTAGTTTAGAGGGTTAGTTCCCTCAAAAATGACATTTTTGTCATTAATTATTCTCCCTCTTGTCATTCCAATCTTCTGAAGACAAATAAAGATGTTGTTGATAATCTGAGAGATTTCTGTCCCTCCATAACTGAAACTTTGACACTTCAAAAAGTTCATAAAGAGATCGTGAAACTAATAGTAAAACTTCAGCGAGAACCAATCAGGTTCGATCTCGTGTTACGCAGAACGTTTGAGCTTCAGCAAGAACCAATCAGGTTCATTCTCGTGTTATGCAGAAAGTTTGAGCTTCAGCGAGAACCAATGAGGTTCATTCTCGTGTTACGCAGAACATTTGAGCTTCAGCAAGAACCAGTGAGATTCATTCTCGTGTTACGCAGAACATTTGAGCTTCAGCAAGAACCAGTGAGGTTCATTCTCGTGTTACGCAGAACATTTGAGCTTCAGCGAGAACCAGTGAGGTTCATTCTCGTGTTACGCAGAACATTTGAGCTTCAGCGAGAACCAGTGAGGTTCATTCTTGTGTTACGCAGAACATTTGAGCTTCAGCGAGAACCAGTGAGGTTCATTCTCGTGTTACGCAGAACATTTGAGCTTCAGCGAGAACCAGTGAGGTTCATTCTCGTGTTACGCGAACATTTGAGCTTCAGCAAGAACCAGTGAGGTTTATTCTTGTGTTAAGCAGAACATTTGAGCTTCAGCGAGAACCAGTGAGGTTCATTCTCGTGTTACGCAGAACATTTGAGCTTCAGCAAGAACCAGTGAGGTTTATTCTTGTGTTACGCAGAACATTTGAGCTTCAGCAAGAACCAGTGAGATTCATTCTCGTGTTACGCAGAACATTTGAGCTTCAGCGAGAACCAGTGAGGTTTATTCTTGTGTTAAGCAGAACATTTGAGCTTCAGCAAGAACCAGTGAGGTTCATTCTCGAGTTACGCAGAACATTTGAGCTTCAGCAAGAACCAGTGAGGTTCATTCTCGTGTTACGCAGAACATTTGAGCTTCAGCAAGAACCAGTGAGGTTCATTCTCGTGTTACGCAGAACATTTGAGCTTCAGCGAGAACCAGTGAGGTTCATTCTTGTGTTACGCAGAACATTTGAGCTTCAGCAAGAACCAGTGAGGTTCATTCTCGTGTTACGCAGAACATTTGAGCTTCAGCAAGAACCAGTGAGGTTCATTCTCGTGTTACGCAGAACATCTGAGCTTCAGCGAGAACCAGTGAGGTTCATTCTTGTGTTACGCAGAACATTTGAGCTTCAGCGAGAACCAGTGAGGTTCATTCTCGTGTTACGCAGAACATTTGAGCTTCAGCGAGAACCAGTGAGGTTCATTCTCGTGTTACGCGGAACATTTGAGCTTCAGCAAGAACCAGTGAGGTTTATTCTTGTGTTAAGCAGAACATTTGAGCTTCAGCGAGAACCAGTGAGGTTCATTCTCGTGTTACGCAGAACATTTGAGCTTCAGCAAGAACCAGTGAGGTTTATTCTTGTGTTACGCAGAACATTTGAGCTTCAGCAAGAACCAGTGAGATTCATTCTCGTGTTACGCAGAACATTTGAGCTTCAGCGAGAACCAGTGAGGTTTATTCTTGTGTTAAGCAGAACATTTGAGCTTCAGCAAGAACCAGTGAGGTTCATTCTCGAGTTACGCAGAACATTTGAGCTTCAGCAAGAACCAGTGAGGTTCATTCTCGTGTTACGCAGAACATTTGAGCTTCAGCAAGAACCAGTGAGGTTCATTCTCGTGTTACGCAGAACATTTGAGCTTCAGCGAGAACCAGTGAGGTTCATTCTTGTGTTACGCAGAACATTTGAGCTTCAGCGAGAACCAGTGAGGTTCATTCTTGTGTTACGCAGAACATTTGAGCTTCAGCGAGAACCAGTCGGTTCATTCTCATGTTATGCAGAACGTTTGAGTCTCAGCAAGAACCAATCAGGTTCATTCTCGTGTTACGCGGAACATTTGAGCTTCAGCGAGAACCAGTGAGGTTCATTCTCGTGTTACGCAGAACATTTGAGCTTCAGCGAGAACCAGTGAGGTTCATTCTTGTGTTACGCAGAACATTTGAGCTTCAGCGAGAACCAGTGAGGTTCATTCTTGTGTTACGCAGAACATTTGAGCTTCAGCGAGAACCAGTCCGGTTCATTCTCATGTTATGCAGAACGTTTGAGTCTCAGCAAGAACCAATCAGGTTCATTCTCGTGTTACGCGGAACATTTGAGCTTCAGCGAGAACCAGTGAGGTTCATTCTCGTGTTACGCAGAACATTTGAGCTTCAGCGAGAACCAGTGAGGTTCATTCTTGTGTTACGCAGAACATTTGAGCTTCAGCGAGAACCAGTGAGGTTCATTCTCGTGTTACGCAGAACATTTGAGCTTCAGCGAGAACCAGTGAGGTTCATTCTTGTGTTACGCAGAACATTTGAGCTTCAGCGAGAACCAGTCCGGTTCATTCTCATGTTATGCAGAACGTTTGAGTCTCAGCAAGAACCAATCAGGTTCATTCTCGTGTTACGCGGAACATTTGAGCTTCAGCAAGAACCAGTGAGATTCATTCTCGTGTTATGCAGCTGGTTTGAGCTTCAGCGAGAACCAATCCGGTTCATTCTCATGTTATGCAGAACGTTTGAGCTTCAGCAAGAACCAGTGAGGTTTATTCATGTGTAACGCCGTATTCTTCAAGAACCAATGAAGTTCATTCTCGTGTTGCTAAATCTGAAACAGCTTAGATGTTTTGCAATTTGGCCTCAGTCTGAACAGTCATATATCTGAATTCATGTGACTTTTACGTCCCTCTAGATCGCAATGTGTCACAATTTTGCACTGACAGGACTTGATCCAAAATTCGTACATACCAGCAGTCGCGGCCTTTGTAAAGACCTTTTCACTTGTAAAAGGCATTGCAACAGAAGGGGCCTCTGTCCACTTGGGCTCGGAAAAGAGCTCTGCCCCCTGCCACGCTGGACATTAATGGGGGCTGGGGCAAAGCTGCCCCCCAGAAATCAAGATATATGGGACAAAAAGGTCCCTGTATGAGTTCTTGTTTTTAATATTTATAACAGGATATACAGTGCCGTTGCAGTAATTCCCAAGGGTATTTGCTCCTTATAAACGGTGCTTACGGACAGTTAACTCGACTCCTTGCTGTTGTCCTCGTGTAGATGCTGAGCATATACTTATATCAGCTGGTCAAGACATGAGTTAAAGGATGCTAATCAATACAGCTTAAGTTCTTAACACAAAGAACATTTCTTGAAGTCAAATGTCTCATCGGGTGAACACTGTCAGCTCACAGTCGAGCAGAAAGGGAAAGCGAGGTGAGCGCACTCAGAACATTGTGTTCAGCTCCTGCTAAATGCGAGAAGCCACTGATCTGCTTTGGTCAGGACACAATCAGCAGAGAATCCCAGAATCCCTTCCGACGGCCTAATCCATCCGTAAGAGAGACATTTAGAGAGAAAAGGAGAGAGACGGGGAAAGTGGGAACATCGCACACAAATGAATATTTGACAGATTTTCCCAACAGCAACCTTAGAAACCGCATGGCAACGCTCCGGAAACGTTTGGTTCTGAAAATAGATCAAAAAATGGAATAATGCTTTTTACATGCAAGTTTACAGGCAAAGAATGAATCGTAGTATTATAGTTCTGAATGCATTGAGAACGTATGGATAGCTGTTTAATGCAATTGTGACCTGGCATTAAATAAATAAATACTAGGACAATCCTGAATATTTATCCTGTAAATAAACAGATATCAGAGCAATACTGGAAAACCCAAATAACTAAAAACAAACAAACAAATAAAAACTGCTTTGAAATGAAATAAATAATATAAAATTCACTGTAATGATCATTAATTATCATAATTATTAATGATCATTTTACTTGAAATTTATTTAGAGTATATCATTATATGATCAGTATAGAATGATCACTTTCAAGTTAGACTAATATTATAATATAATATAAAACAAATCACATTTTAAATATTTATAAAATATATAACAATCTTTTTTTTGTAAATATTTTATGTATTTGGATTTTTTTTTTACATCTATTTAATTTAATTTTAAGCTTATTTATAATAATTTCTTCAATTTATTTAAATGTTATATTATATACCACTAAATATATAAAATTATAAATATGCATTTTTATTTAAAAATATATACTGATCATCAAATAATTATTGATGAACAAATAATATCCGGCCAATACTGGAAAACCCAAATAACTAAAAACAAACAAACAAATAAAAACTGCTTTGAAATGAAATAAATAATATTAAATTCAATGTAATTATCATTAATTATCATTTTACTTGGAATTTATTTAGAGTAGATCATTATATGATCCGTATAGAATGATCACTATCCAGTTAGACTAATATTATAACATCATATAAAAAAAAAAATCACATTTTAAATATTTTTAAAAAAAAATCTTTTTACTTTGTAAATATTTTATGTATTTGGATCATTTTTTTTTT
>CM074299.1:18840547-18910547 GCA_037194245.1 Opsariichthys bidens
GGAAAAGTAGAGGCAAACCACTGTAATAATATCCCCTGAACCCCAACTACACACTTGAGTCGTTTCAGAAGAACTTCATGATCAATAGTGTCGAATGCGGCACTTAAATACAACAATATCAAGATAGCAGACGACTCAGAATCAATGTCCACTTCTTTGTACATGTTATACAAAGCTCTAAAATCAGACTGAAACGTGTCTAGTATCCAGATATATATACGTGGAGAAATGTAAGTAGGAATGTTTACATATAAACAAATAATAATAAGTCTCAGTTCATCATCTGTGTCTTATATATTTCTAAGGAGAATCAAAATAGACTCAGCAATTGTTGCATTGCAGTAAAAAGCTACTTATGTGGAAACAGACTGAAGTGCACTTTGCTTTCAGTATGAAATAGTACAAACACACATTAACACAAATTGCTGTTTTATCATTCCACACGGTCTTGTCACGAAAAGCTAAAAGCTGCCCTGTCCCAACATATCACTCAACCCCAAAACCAGCAAACCCAAAAAAAAAAAAAACAAGTTGGATCTATTGGCACTTAAGACGAGCCAACCAGACGTTATGTAACACCTGTCTGGGCCAGAGTTCACTTCAGGACTCCTCCGATGAGGACACCCTTACAAATCAGTGAGTGATGCAGAATTGATTTGGAAGGGTCCCATGCAAAAAGGGGGACCCTTCTCTTTGAGTTCTGTTTAGGACACGCTGGGCGGCTGGGATTATAATCTGGGAAGCATGTGAAATGAGGCGGTCGCAGCAGGAGACATGATGTACTCGCCCTCGCTGCTGTATATAGGCCACTCTCTGGGAACACTGTGTACCGACAGCGGCTCACGTCACACACGCTCACAGCGTCCCGTGGCACAGAGCGCTCACATCCTACTACGCTTGTTTAACACGCCCACTAAACAAGGGAGGAGAAGTGCAAATGGAAACTATTAGGGAAAAAAAACGGCTTTTCTTGTGATGGTGGCATGAAAGAAAGAAAGAACTTTTGGTTGCGTAATAGAGCATCACAACTCATTCGGCAACTTTTGATTCAATAAAAAAAAAAAAAAAAAAAAAACGACCGCAGAGCAACAAACTAAAACAATTATATTACCTTAGCAACACCCTAGCAACACCCTAAAAACATGTATAACGTTGTCAACCACATATAAACAATCTAGAAACCACATCAAACACTATAGAAACCTCATGGCATGGTAGAAAGTGAATCAAAAAAACTCACCAAGTACATAGCAACTACATAGCGACACACTAACACACTACAACATTCAGAATACCTTAGCAACCACATAGCAACGCCCTAGAAACCACATGACAACACCCTAGAAACAACATCAAACACTCTAGCAACCTCATAGCATGGTAGAAAATGAATCAGAAAACATTCAGAATGCCTTAGCAACCACATAGCAACGCCCTGGAAACCACAGAACACTGTCAGTCACATGACAACACCCTAGAAACAACATCAAACACTGTAGCAACATCGTAAAAAATCTCGCCCAGTACATAACAACTACATAGTAACACACTAAAAAATTCTGAATATCTTAGCAACTACATAGCAACGCACTAAAAAATTCAGAATACCTTAGCAACCACATAGCAACACACTAAAAATTCAGAATACCTTAGCAACCACATATCAACACCCTAGAAACCGCATCAAACACTCTAGCAACCTCATGGCATGGTAGAAAGTGAATTAAAAAAATCTCACCAAGTACATAGCAACTACATAGCAACACACCAACACACTACAGCATTCAGAATACCTTAGCAACCACATAGCAACGCCCTAGAAACCACAGAACACTGTCAACCACATATCAACACTTTAGAAACTGCATCAAACACTCTAGGAACCTCATGGCATGCTAGAAAGTGAATCGAAAAAATCTCACCAAGTACATAGCAACTACATAGAAACACACTAAAATGTTCAGAATACCTTAGCAACCACTTAGCAACACACTAAAACATTCATAACACTGTCAAACACACATCAACACTTTAGAAACCACATCAAACACTCTAGCAGCTAGAAATGCATAAGGAAAGAAAAAAACACAGCAACTGCAACACCCTAAAACATTCAGAATGTCTTAGCAACCACATAGCAACGCCCTAGAAACCACAGGACACTGTCATTCACATGACAACACCCTAGAAACAACATCAAACACTCTAGAAGCCACACAGAAATACACAAAAACATTTCAAACACCTTAGCAACCACCCCAAACACTGTAGAAACATCATAGTATGGTAAAAAACTAATTCACAGGAAACTTCACCATGGGCATAGCAACACTCTGGTGAAAACACTGCGCAGCTCAAGTATTCAAGATGCATTTGGATGCATTTGAAAATGTAGTATCTTATGCAGATTTGCTTCTAGGGTAATTTAACCTTGTTTTAAATATGTTTAGATTTGTACTAGCAAACGATAAGACGCAGTATTTTTTTTTTGCAGTGAAAAACTGCAAGAGGAAAACCACACAGATTCAGAACGAGAACGAGAAACGCTGCTCACAGAAAGGACATGCTGTTTCCTCCTGCTGACATTCACCCCGGGAAAATGCGAATATACGACCTTTTAATTTCACCTCCAGCACTCGTGCGCACACACACACACACACACACGTAGTGTTTTCATGGTTTATGAGGTCATTCCATAGGCGTAATGGTTTTTATACTGTACAATCTGTACATTCTGCCCCCCCCCCCCACCCCTAAACCTACCCATCACACAAAATGTTCTGCTATTTTACATTTTCAAAAAAGATCATTCTGTATGATTTATAGGCTTTTTTCCTCATGGGGACCAAAAATATGTCCCCACAATGTCAAGATTTACTAGTACATTTACTAGGACATTTGGTCACCATAACGTAGGGAATACCTACACACACACACACTCACATACACACACAGTCTCTCTCTCTCTCTCTCTCTCTCTCTCACACACACACAGTCTCTCAATCTCACACACACACACACACACGTTGTGTTTTCATGTTTTATGAGGACATTCCAAAGGCGTAATGGTTTTTATACTGTACAAACTGTACATTCTGCCCCCCTACACTACCCCACCCCTAAACAAAATGTTCTGCTATTTTACATTTTCAAAAAAGATCATTCTGTATGATTTATAGGCTTTTTTCCTCATGGGGACCAAAAATATGTCCCCACAATGTCAAGATTTACTAGTACATTTACTAGGACATTTGGTCACCATAACGTAGGGAATACCTACACACACACACACTCACATACACACACAGTCTCTCTCTCTCTCTCTCTCTCTCTCTCACACACACACAGTCTCTCAATCTCACACACACACACACACACACACGTTGTGTTTTCATGTTTTATGAGGACATTCCAAAGGCGTAATGGTTTTTATACTGTACAAACTGTACATTCTGCCCCCCTACACTACCCCCACCCCTAAACAAAATGTTCTGCTATTTTACATTTTCAAAAAAGATCATTCTGTATGATTTATAGGCTTTTTTCCTCATGGGGACCAAAAATATGTCCCCACAATGTCAAGATTTACTAGTACATTTACTAGGACATTTGGTCCCCATAATGTAGGGAATACCTACACACACACACTCACATACACACACAGTCTCTCTCTCTCTCTCTCTCTCACACACACACACAGTCTCTCAATCACACACACACACACACACGTTGTGTTTTCATGTTTTATGAGGACATTCCATAGGCGTAATGGTTTTTATACTGTACATTCTGCCCCCCTACACTACCCCCACCCCTAAACAAAATGTTCTGCTATTTTACATTTTCAAAAAAGATCATTCTGTATGATTTATAGGCTTTTTTCCTCATGGGGACCAAAAATATGTCCCCACAATGTCAAGATTTACTAGTACATTTACTAGGACATTTGGTCCCCATAATGTAGGGAATACCTACACACACACACTCACATACACACACAGTCTCTCTCTCTCTCTCTCTCTCTCTCACACACACACACAGTCTCTCAATCACACACGCACACACACACACACGTTGTGTTTTCATGTTTTATGAGGACATTCCATAGGCGTAATGGTTTTTATACTGTACAAACTGTACATCCCCCCCCCCCCCCCCTAAACTTAACCTTAACATTTGTGTCCTGATATGTCGCAAACACACACACACACACACACACACAAAGGAGTGTTTTTAATGCTTTAGTGTCGATCAAAACAAGTGAAGACGTTAACATCCACATCTAAATAATGCACACTAAATCCCCACAGACCAGCAGAGGACGCGTCGACTTCCATGAGTGCTTCTGAACGGCCAAGAGATCACAGTAAAGAAACCCTTTAACATACTAAACCACATCAAAGCCAAACACCGTTAAATAATGTTAATAAATTTGGGCCATTCGATTGGTCGTAATCCCAAGGCATCCGACATTATCAACAAGCTGATAATCCAATTTATTATCCTAACAATGCACAATCACACGGTCAGTTGCATTCATTATCTGCATTCACGGTTTTATTCCTGGCTGTCAGAACAAACCTGTGACCCACTTTCAGGTCACGATCCACCGGCTATTAGATTACAAGGATTGAACTGACTTGCACTAAAATAATATGCAGGAATCCGATGTCTGTCCCTACGACTGAAAGTCTATACTATATTATGCAATAATCCCGGCCGGCCCGTCTGCTGTCGAACGAGATGCCGTTTAATCTGAGTGCCATTCTGTTTACTGTTTGAAAACATGTAACGCATGGGAGTCCTGTAATCACTCATGGCTAAAAATAACATGTCATAATGCTCGGTGAGCTCGAAACATGTATATAAGGAGAATTTAACAGGGATGAACCGCACGGGGGGAGGGCGAGGTGGGCATGAAAAATGATCTAATGAAGCCTCTCTACACACTAAAGGCTAAAGCCACATGAACTGAAGTGACATGGACTCACAGAGCAGAAGAAACACACAGGACTGCACCGAACAGCAGGACTCTGACAACAATACACTTATACAGAGGAGAATAACACTTTTTCAGGGAAAAAATACGGAAAACTAGATCGAAATAGTCATAATTTTGTTCAAAAATATATATATTAACATTAGATTATAAATAGGGCTGTCAAACGATTAATGGCAATCAATCGCATCCAAAATAAAAATGTGTGTTTACATTAAATATATGTGTATTGTGTATAACAATATTTTAGAAATATTGCATGCATATACTGTATATATATATATTATCTATAAATATAACAATTTTATCTTAAATATATGTATAAAATTTTGTAAATATATACATGTATGTGTGTGTGTGTATTTATATATACAGTACACACACATTATGTAAACAAACTTTAAGTTTGGATGTGATTAATTGCGATTAATTGTTTGACACTCAATATATTATTATTATATTATATTACACAATTATATCACATTAATATTTATATTCATATTATATGTTACGCTTTTTTCATTTTGTTGCTTTGTATATACATAAAATATATATTATATATACATTATTATTTATATATACATAATATATATTATATATATAATATATATATATTACATATACATTATTATTTATATACATAATATATATATATATATATTTTATATATACATTATTATTTATATATACACATAACATGTATATAATATATATATATATTATATATATAAAATATATATATATATTATATATACATTATTATTTATATATACATAATATATAATATATATACAGTACACACACATTACGTAAACAAACTTTAATTTTGGAAGTGATTAATTGCAATTAATTGTTTGACAGCTCAATATATTAATATTATAATTTATTATATTATTTATATTATATTATACATTTATTATATTATTTATATTATATATTGCATTATATTATACAATTATATCACATTAATATTTATAATATATGTTAAGCTTTTTTCATTTTGTTACATTATATATACACATACATACATATATATATATATTATTTATATATAAAAATGTGTTGTTGTTGTTTTTTAAAGCCCATGTGGCATTGGTTAAATAAGCCAAAACAAAAGTAAAATAAATGCATAAGTCATTTTCAGAGGTACAAAGTGTACTGATAACAAAACAGAGAAGAGTCTCTCTAAAAG
Organism: Opsariichthys bidens; assembly: GCA_037194245.1. NCBI lineage: Eukaryota > Metazoa > Chordata > Actinopteri > Cypriniformes > Xenocyprididae > Opsariichthys > Opsariichthys bidens. The sequence goes on from CM074299.1 coordinate 18,846,739, forward strand.
TGTAGTGTTTTTGCTCATATTGTTTTTTGGGGAGGTCTATTTTTAACCCGTGGCCATGTAAAGATGATGTTCTTGTGCTGTGGGTCTGTTCCAGATGCTGCTGAAACAGGAACTCTGTCCAGAACGATCATCCCGCTGAAGGCAGACGAGTGCATGAAACTACAACTACAAGCACAACACTAAAAACAGCAGCCGCGAGAGGAGCCTTCCCACACTAACAGGGGAATTTAAGGTAAAAGCGTATTCCAGGCAGGGTTATTATTGTCGACTGAAGCCAGAACAAAACGCAACTCAAATATCAAATTATTTGGTTCAAACAGATCCACATCACTATGATCAGATGATGTCTGAACTGCTGTTTTCATACCGTTGTGTTTATTTTGTTTTTGAGACGAAAGCGTGCGTGTAGAGGGAAAACAAAAGAGGGCCTAGAACGGATCCCTGTGGTACACCACAAGAAAAAGGCGCATAAGGTGAAGTGAATGACCCATTATTAACAGAAAAGTCCAACTCTTTAAATTAGAGGCAAACCACAGTAATAATATCCCCTGAACCCCAACTACACACTTGAGTCGTTTCATATTTAGATTTTTTGCAAGAAAAGATGAAAATTCTGGTTAAGAGTTGGAGATAATGAGAATATTTACAACATAACAATGATAATTAAAGGGTTAATTCACCCAAAAATGTAATTTCAGTCATTAATTCCTCTGCCTCGTGCCGTTCTACACCCGTAAGACCTTCGTTCATCTCCAGAACACAAATGAAGATATTTTTGATGAAATCTGAGGGTATTTGAACCACAAATGAAAGGCAGCAACATCATTGCATCTTTTGAGGTCTAGAAAGTTTGCAAAATCGTTGTTAACACAGTCGACGTGGCTGCACTGGTTGAACCTTAATGTTACGAAGCGAAGAGAATACTTGTGCGCAAAAACAAAACAAAAATAACTTTATTTACCCATTTAAACTGTTGTAGCCGACACTGTGTTCAGACAACATTATTCTCATCGCTCATAACATTAAGTTTACCCTCGGATTTCATCAAAAACATCCTAATTTGCGTTCTGAAGATGAGGGTCTTACAGGTTTGGGACGACATGAGGGAGAGTAATTAATGACATAAATTTCGTTTTTGGATGAACAAACCCTTTAATGTTATGTTTCTGAAAGATAGAGCCTAAAGGAGGCAAGTAGAGGGAAAACAAAAGAGGGCCTAGAACGGATCCCTGTGGTCCACCACAAGAAAAAGGCGCATAAGGTGAAGTGAATGACCCGTTATTAACAGGAAAAGTAGAGGCAAACCACTGTAATAATATCCCCTGAACCCCAACTACACACTTGAGTCGTTTCAGAAGAACTTCATGATCAATAGTGTCGAATGCGGCACTTAAATACAACAATATCAAGATAGCAGACGAGCGGAACATATTTAAACATTCATCTAACCGTTTTTATCTGTAAAGATATTTCCAACTTCTAAGCAAAGAACGAACTTTGCTGTGAGTTCATCTGCCATCGAATCACGTTCAGTCAGTGTACGTCACGCGCACTGCTGCAGTTCACTTCACGGCCACCGGTGTCGCTAATAACAAGTGTTTGTGAATTCTACAAACAACCCATTTTAACTTGAAAACTTTTATTCAAATTAAAAAACTAACCACAATAATTCAAAATTAACCACAACTATAGTAAAAGCTAAAATAAATAAATAAATAAATATGACAAATCTGTATTCAAAATGATGAAAAGTGTTTTTTTATATGGTGGCAGCACATTGAGCTCACATAGGGGTTTGCGACAAAATCTTAATTGATGTTTTAACGATACGCAACCAATCAAAACGCTGCATGAAGTGTTCACGAATTCACCGCGTGATGTAGCTAAGTGCTAAGTGGCTAAGTGCTATTGCGTGCGCGTATTCAGAGTGTGTGTTTGACAGAAGTTAAAATGAGCGAAGAAACCGCGAGAGAGCATATCCAAACACCGACCTCACAATCCACGCTAGAGGCTCGGTTGGTTTTGAAAGGTCAGATGTTAGACGAAAGATCATCTTCGAACTCCCCACCGCACTGAACGTGAGGTAGGGCTGACCGAAAAAAAATAACATTGAACTCTAACGCAATTCTTAGCGCGATTGCGAAATCGAAAAAGGCTGCGATTATCTGTTATGCGCAGCTTTACAGTGAAGCGCGGCTCCAAATGCTGATCCGCCTGAAATCACTACTAGCTTGAGTCGCTTATGATGTTCTTTTGAAAAAGCAACATCTTTCCGGACACGAGAAGCATTTATTAACATTTTGTCCGGCAAAAGACGACATTAATAACGTTTTTAACGACAGTTGAGCTTCTGTGAGACTCTTACCCAGAATAAGGCAGTCGTGTGTTTATTAGTCATGTTTAATCAATCAAAAACAACGCTTACATTGCCACAGCTGGTACAATAAAACATTTTTTTGAATGATGCAAAATATCATGTGATTATCGTGATCGGAAAAAATCATAGAAAATATCGAGATATCATTTTTGGTCAATATCGATCACATGATGAGAACCGTTCAGCACAGTTCTCTCCTTCAGAACGATTTTATTGGATTGCATATAAGCAGCATGTCTTTTTATGATTGCATCTAAAACACTGAGATACAGTAAGGGATTTTGACATCCACAAAACACACTTCAATCATATCAATCAGAGACACATAGGCAAATTGTCCTTTTAAAGATGCAGATGAAGATCAATAAAGTCACCATGAAATCAAAATTGACAATTCTTATTTTGTTAGTGCATGTTCCTCATAATCTTGAATCAGAACCTCTTGCAGCTTCTCTTCTCTGACGACGAGGGCGGGGCCACCTGTCACTCACATGAGATCCCCCAATAGCAAACCACAACCATCCAATCAACTCCCCACAGACACAATCAAGCCCCGCCTACATTTGTTCTTGTTCCTGAAGCGTTTCACTCAGACATACGGCATAAAAGGGGAAAAAAAACTAGTGCAACTTCAGTTTCATGCCAACATTAAACCATATTTAACCTTAATGAACATATATCCTCTGAATAACATTGGTATGTGTGCTATGGTAAAAGTCACATGCACAGAACCGCAGCGGTCCGGCCGTCCAGCAGATGGCCAGTTCGCTTCAGTCCCCTCCTTCTCTCAAAGCTGCTTATCTGGAATGCCGGTCCAGCGTTGCTCCAGACACTGGCTGCTCCTCCAGCTCCGGCAGATGGAAAATACCCTGATAATTCCCAAAGAGAGGATTAAACTCAACGCATCCTTCAGCAAGCCTGGATGAGCACTATGGGATGCTCATGATGTATATGTGAGAAAGTCACATGACCTGGAAGTAACTCTCAACGTGTGAACAGAGGAGGTGAAAGTCTGGCTGATCAAAAAAAAAGAAAAAAAAGTGACTCTTAAACTCAACTTTGCATCACGCAATTGAGTGACATGACTACAGCACTGCGTCTCATTACTGAGGGGTTCGTGATCTGAGCAAACCGCTAAGTGTTAATCGCCATTTCTGTGTTTGGATCAAGCTGTGAGGATGGTGATCCCAACTGGAATTCCCAACATCCCAACAGTAAACAAAACACTGAGGAATCTGCCTACAACAATACTGACATCTAGAGGCCACTGCCTGCATGTACACATACTGCTGTTATATTATAAAATATAAAAATAAATTCCAAATATAATTCTAAATAATGATGAAGAAAAAAGAAAAAAATTTATATATACACATATTTTTTAAATTTATATATACATATATATATATATATATATATATATATATATATATATATATATATATATATATAAAAATTTAAAATTTAATTTAAAATTTAAATATAAATTTAAAAAATATATGTGTATATATAAATTTTTTTCTTTTTTCTTCATCATTATTTAGAATTATATTTGGAATTTATTTTAATTTTAAATAATTGAATCATATATAATATAATAATTTTAAGATAACATAAAACAATATAATATGAAATTACTATATAAATAAACAATTTCCACTCATGCTTTTAGTGTTTATTTTTGAATTAACATGCTTTGGGAAACTTCTAAACTATATATATATATATATATATATATAGATTTAAATTTTAAATAATTGAATCTTATATTAATATAATAATTTTAAGATAACATAAAATAATATAATATAAAATTACTATATAAATAAACAATTTCCACTCATGCTTTTAGTGTTTATTTTTGAATTAACATGCTTTGGGAAACATGCTTTTTTTAATTTTATATATATATTTTTTAATATATATATATATATATATATATATATATATATATATATATATATATACATATATATACACATATATACATATATATATATATTTATTTATATATTTTTTAATTTATATATATATATATATATATATATATATATATATATATATATATATATATATATATATATATATATATATATATATAATTTTAAATAATTGAATCATCATATATAATATAATAATTTTAAATATAACATAAAATAACATAATATAAAATTACTATATAAATAAACAATTTCCACTCATGCTTTTAGTGTTTATTTTTGAATTAACATGCTTTGGGAAACTTCTAAACTATATATATATATATATATATATATATATATATATATATATATATATATATATATATATATATATATATATAAATATAAATTTTAAATTTAATGTAAAATTTAAATATAAATTTAAAAAATATATGTGTATATATAATTTTTTTTCTTTTTTCTTCATCATTATTTAGAATTATATTTGGAATTTATTTTAATTTTAAATAATTGAATCATATATAATATAATAATTTTAAGATAACATAAAACAATATAATATAAAATTACTATATAAATAAACAATTTCCACTCATGCTTTTAGTGTTTATTTTTGAATTAACATGCTTTGGGAAACTTCTAAACCCACAAATATTTAATCAAAGCTTCATATTTCACAAATATTTGTTTATTTATTTATATTATTTTTTATATTTATTTTATTTTTTATTGTTTTTCTCATATTCACGTGTAGTGTCTTTCCAACAGGTGAAAACACACGAGTCCTGAAGACCTTTCTTGTAAAAGAAAATGCTTTTTAAAGCTCACTGAATGCTATATTTAAACTAAACCATGTGATTCAATCAAAAATGTTTTAAAGAGAGGAAGTCGTCATGTTCATGATGCAGCAGAACTTTAAAGTTCAGGCTGTGTGGTAAAGGAGCAGCGTCTGCTGGAGTTAATCTCCAGCTCAAACACGCCCGTCTGAAACTGCTGAGATCATGCTTACACAGCCAGAAGGTTCATGTCAAGTTAATATTATCAATATAATCAGGGCTCGACTTTAACACCCATCAACCCACCAAACGCAGGTGTATTTCAGCAGTGTAACAGTCACTCCGACGGGCCACTTTGGCGTGTTGAATTATATATATATACACATTTTTCAATTTTAGTCTTTAAAAAGGCATCTGAAAAAATCAGGGTTGGGGAGTATTTCATTGTAAATGGGTGGTAATCAGATTCCAGTTCCATCTGAAAAGTGTTTTAGATTACCAAAGTGATTACTTTGAGTTTTAATGTCATTTAAACAGCGATTGGTGATTCTCTGACTCTGACCGTCTGAAAAAGACCAGTTCAGTTTCATGTTTTCCACTGTTTTCATGTTTTGAGAGTCATTGTATAATTCACTCGTCACTGCGACTTTTTCTCAACATTTGTTTTTTCCCTCACAATTGTGAGTTTGTGTTTCACAATCCTGACTTCTTTTTCTCAGAATTGCGAGATTTAAACTCACAATTGCAAGTTATAAAGTCAGAATTGGGAGATATAAACTTGCAATACTGACTTTTTTTCTTGCAATTGTGAATTTAGTATGAGAGTTTATATCTCATAAATCTGACTTTTCTCAATATTGTGAGTTTATATCTCATAATTCTGACTTTATAACTCACAATTGCAACTTTATATCACAATTCTGAGGGAAAAAGTCAGAATTGTGAGATAAAAACTTGCAATTACCTTAATTGTGTGTGTTCCACACTTATTAGTGTTCCAAAGTATTCTAAAGTATTTAGATTAAGTTACTAAACTTGAGTAATGTAACGAAATATGTTACAAATGACTTTTTAAAGCATGTTTTTTGTAATCTGTAGTGAAATACATTTTAAAAGTAACCCACCCAGCCCTGGAAATCATACACTAAGTGCAATGTAGTGTTGACCAAAATGTTGATTTTTTTGATGCATAGATCCTGAAATATCTGAAACACTTCCAATACTCGTTTCCCGAAGAACAGACACACGATACCAGCGTCTCTTTCTCTCTTCGTCTCTCCACATGAATGTTATTAGTGTTGCAGGGCTTGATTTTCAGCACATACTGCAGATAATTTTACTCACTCCCACAGATTTTGTTCTCACACTCAGAGTGCGCCACATAAATCCGCCTCTCAGTACTGAATTGAGTTCTTTTTGAAGCTTATTGTGTTTAAACAGTCAAACACACACAAAATAATTATAAAATCCCGGTCTTGGTGAGTATTCACGTAAACAGAGTCAGTTATGTTTGACGTGAACGTAAACAGCTGAGAAAGAAAACGCATGTGTAACAGTATAATAGATCCGTGCGTCAGCTCTTAAAGTGACAGTAGCCTAATAAACCTGCTGACAAATTGACCCTTCGCAAAGCCCCGCCCCATTTAGTTACTGTTGCTATGCGCTCTCTTGCCACACATCATGTTCTCACGCAATGAAAAATACATCGAAGAGCAAAGAGGACACTGACAACGTATGAAACAGTTTCATATTTAAAATATTGTAACTTTTTAAAGAAGTTTAATCAATAAATAGCATCTAGTGTGTGTTTAATGTGTGGTGACAGATCGCTGTGGCTCCTCGATCATCTCTTAGTTCATTTATAGCATCAAATAAACATGAATGAACATCAGAAGGAATGTTGTTTCAAAGACGTGATTCAAGTTCACCAACGTTAAACTAACTTTGTCGGAAAAAATGGCCGATTCAGGGTTATGATTGGTCAGATCGCCTGTCAATCAAACTGTTTCTCAATTATGAGATGATATTCAAAAAATAAATATGGCAGTTTTCCCCCATGGTATCGATGGCCAGTGAAAACAGTGAGTAATTAATGACATTCATTTTTGGGTGAACTAACTCTTTAATTAATTAATTCTAGCTTGATTTACACAGTAAAATAAAGCTGCTTAACTTAAAGCTCATTTGCATATTTTGGTAACACTTTACCATAAAGTCCCATTGACTAACATCACTTAAACACTGTAAAAGTATCGATCGCTGTTACTTCATGTTAACTAGCTTTACTAATCTTTAAACGTTTTCTAAAAAAAACAATATATATCATTCAAAAGTACATATGTCCACAGACACAGACAAGTAAATGTTTACTCTTTAATTATGACTCATTAAACTTATTAATAAAATGTGCATTTCTAACATCTTTTGGGTTCGTTTTAAACAAAGTGATACTGTAATTAATAAGCAATAGTCGATAAAAATGAAAAATTTAACCCAATTTTGATTGTTTTTAACCCAAAAAGAAAAAAAAAATCCATTTCACAGAGCAAATCAAAAGAAAAGTTGTGTAATATACTTTAATATATTTAATAATATATATTTAATATATTATATATAATAATTATAATATATATTATTATTATATATATATATATATATATATTTAATTTAATATATTTAATAATAATAATTTTTGATTTCACACAGTAAAATAGATTATTTTTTAAAGTTATAAAAATAGAGTTTTAAAGAGATTCACTCGGACTCACGTTACAAGAGTTTAATGATTAAACATACGGGTTTATCAAACTGCATCGTGCAAAACTTTTATGCAGGCTGATAAACTATTACGACAGAGAGTAGCGTGCATATATAAAGAAAAATGATAAAAAGTGTTTCCTCAGCACGTAGCTACACCAACTGATTACAGATTAAACTGAACCTTTCACCTCCAGCCAAACCTGCTTTTCAGGAACACAAGCGAGTGTGTCTCAGTCTCACACACTCCATCCGTCAGAGCGACGCGAGTCCTTGTGTCAACCCGGGGCCCCTCGTGCGGCGGAAAGGGATCTTTCTCACGCGAGCCTGTGAATGTGGGCGGATCGACGGCATTCTCCTTCCTGCACCGCAGCATAAATACTCTCTCCGTGAGCCGATCTGAGGCGAGCAACATGAGCCAAACTCCCCCGATGAGCCAAATGAAGTCCAGGATGGAGGAAGCGGCGAAGATGAAGGACGAAGACAAGCTTTATAAGCGAAACGGAGTCCTTTACTCCACCGTTCTCAGCCCGCCGGACACCCTGGACAAGTTAGAGGAGCTGGAGGCCAGAGAGGACGACCTCATCTTGGTGGCGTACCCTAAATGTGGTGAGCTGAACAATCTGTTACTGAAACATGTTTGCCGTCGTGCAACTCTGGGCAGAGTCTGCTGGAGGAGTCGGGTTGCATGTTAGTTGCGCAACTTCCTTTAAAGTTAGTGAACTCTTTTACAAAAGCTCTACCAGTGCTTGAACGTTCATTATTCTCCATTGTTGCGGCGCCTCTCTTCCCAGTCTGTCAGTAACGCTCCGTCTCTATGAAGCCCCTCCTTCTGAAAAGCACTGCTCTGATTGGTCGTGATTGGCGTTTGTCCCGCCCCCTACGATAAGCGGCAGTTACTAACAAACTCAACCCTTTATTCTACGCCAGCGCTTCCCAAACTGTGGGCCAAGCCCCCCGGTGGGCCGTAGCGGTATTGCGGTATTACCGTAGCTAGTCCAAATCAATATATCCGAATCACTGATAAAATACTTTACTGATCCCGAAGGGAAACTCTTTGTCACAGTAGCAGCTTGTCTTTAAATAAAATTAAAAAAAAAATCAGTGCACACAGGGAGTACTAACAAGTAAATACTATACACTATAATAAAACAGGTTAAGCGCCATAAGTGTAAATGTTAACTAAAATAAGTATAAATAAAATATGAGATAAAATAAGAAAAATAAGTGTGTAGTACCAATGCACTCAAAAAAATATTTCTGTTTTATGTAATTTAATTACGTAGCAATTTTCCATCCATTTGGATGACATAGTTTTAACATAAACAAAACTTATAATCTTAATGTGATTCATATTTCTCAGTCATATGTAAATGAAATAGGTAAGATTTATGTAATAGTTCACAGAAAAATGCCCAGGTTAAAGTAGCGTTGAAGCAGCGTCAGAGTTAATGAGATCATTCAGTGATGATTGAGTATTAATGATGAACGCCTGCTGTTAACAAGCAGAATCACTGAAGGACAGAGAAACACTCAACTGAAGATAAAAGACATTTCATCTCTCACTATTACATAAATCTATTTCTATTTCATTTACATATGACTAATAAAATATGAATCACATTATGTTTATTAGTTTGTTTATGTTAAAACTATGTCATCCGAATGGATGGAAAATTGCTGTGTAATTAAATTACATAAAACTTATGTTTAGACTGAAATATTTTTTTTGAGTGTTGTCGGTTGATAGACGATAGATATAATAATAATAATAATAATAATAATGAAAAACTGGAATATTGCACCAGGTAATAAAACAGTATATTGAAATAATTTAAATATTCCAATTGTTCTAAAATTAGATTTTTTTTCTTTGAAAGTACGTGAGGTTCGTGTTACGGATTTAAATGTATTTTTTTAAAGAATGTTTAGTCCTCATAATTCACATGCAATTCTTACAAACTTGTAGGTAAATGTCGGGATATATATTTTTTAACGGCGGGTTCGTGGAGCTTTTGCAGTGTTTTTTGGGGGGGCCTTACCCCTCTTAAGTTTGGGACGCTCTGTTCCACGCATTTAAATGAGGAATCGTGTGAAGAAAACAGACTCTGATCTAGAGAAGAACGGGAACTCTGAAGTTGCTGTCTGAGCATGAAACGCTCTGCAAACACTCTTCAACACAAATCCACATGAAACCTGACGCTCTGACACACGGAACGATGAGCGCGTTCTGCAGCTGAGGCAGTTCGTGAAACTCACACACGTGTAAATTGGTGGACTGAACTGAATTTATAGTAGAATTGGTTTTTGTTTAACTGCTGACATTGAACAAATGATCTACACTAAAAATTGCAACAGAGGAAGAATTTGCGCTGCAATGATTTTACACATAAAATTGTTGCAATGAATGGATTTAATGGGGGAATTTACAGTGCTTAAAGGGTTTAATTCACCCAAAAATGAAATTTCTGTCACGTGTTTCTACACCCACAAGATATTTTATGATGGTTCAGTGAGTCTCTATTGATATTGAACACTTTCAATGTAACTAAAACGTATTTAAAACAGGTCATGTGACTACAGCGGTTCAACTTTAATGCTATAAAGCGACGAGAATACTTTCTGTGCGGCAAAAAAACGACTTTATTCAACAATATCTAGTGATGGACGATTTCAAAACACTGATTCATGAAGCTTTTGTGTCGAATCAGTGGTTCGGAGCATTAAAGTCTCATGATTTCAGTAAACGAGGCTTCGTTACGTCATCGGTGATTAGAAATTTCAGAAGTTCACGTTTGATTCACGAACCGAATCACTGATTCGACACAAAAGATTCGTAAAGCTTCATGAATCAGTGTTTTGAATCACTAGATATTGTTGAATAAAGTCGTTTTTTTTTGCCCCACAGAAAGTATTCTCGTTGCTTTATAGCATTAAAGTTGACCCGCTGTAGTCACATGACCTGTTTTAAATATGTTTTAGTTACATTGAAAGTGTTCAATATCAATAGAGACTCACTGAACCATCAAAAACGTCTTCATTTGTGTTCTGAAGATGAACGAAGATCTTACGGGTGTAGAACGACGTGACAGAAATTTCATTTTTGGGTGAACTAACCCTTTAAGAAAGTTTGCTTGTGTTTTTTTGAATGAAAAATCAATGACATCATACACTTCCGTTCAAAAGTTTGGAAAATCCCAAAAGCTTTTGGAAATAAATGAAGGAAATGAATACTTTTATTCAGCAAGGATGCATTAAATTGCTCTAAAGTGACAGTAAAGACATTCACAATGTTGCAAAAACTTTCCATTTCAAATAAACGCTGTTCTTTTGAACTTTCCATCCATCAACAACTCGCGAAAAACAAAACTGTACACAACTAAATGTTCCCAAATCATCCTATCAGAACGATTTCTGAAGGATCATGTGACACTGAAGACTGGAGTAATGATGCTGAACATTCACAGGAATAAATTACACTTCACTATATATTCACATAGAAAATGGTCATTTTAAATTGTAAAAATATTTCACTATTTTTACTGCATTTCTGATCAATTTAACGCATCCGTGGTGAGCAGAGAAAAATAAAACTAATACATACACACAGTAACTCTTTCTTTCCCTCCACTAAATCTGTTTGTAATTGACAGGGTTTAACTGGATGGTTGCAGTCTTGCGTAAAATCATGAATGCTTCCACTGGGAAAAACGAGAAGCCGCCCGAAAGGCCTCCTCTGGTGGAGTTTTTACCTCCAGATGTTCAGGAGGTCAGTGACAGCACCAACAATCTGCGAATGTTTAGCCTGAACACACAAACACATCACAGCACGAGTAACAGGAATTTCACACGGTTTGTCTTACAGAAACTGTCGGAAATGCCCCCGCGGAGGCTTCTGGGAACTCATCTGCACCCTGACAATATGCCTGCCTCTTTCTTTACTAAGAAACCAAAGGTCAGTTACGATCGGTGCGCTTTGAAGCACATTACAGAGGTCACATGACACCTCGTAGAAATGTAGAGTATATGTTCACTACTGCACAAACGTTTGGGGTCAGTACTATTTTTTTTTATACTTTTATTTAGCAATGAATCAAATAAGTGAATCAAAATCACAATAAAAACATTTATAATGTTTTTAAATGAATCAAAATCACAATAAAAACATTTATAATGTTTTTAAATGAATCAAAATCACAATAAAAACATTTATAATGTTACAACAGATTTCTATTCCCAAATAAATGATGTTTGTTTGAATACTTATTCATCAAAACAAATCCTGAAAAAAAAAACTGAAGCAGCTCAACTGTTTTCAACACTGATAATAATAATCATAAATGTTTCTTGATCATCAAATCGTCCTATCAGAATGATTTCTGAAGGATCATGTGACTCTGAAGACTGGAGTCATGATGCTGAAAATTCAGCTTTGATCACTGGATATAAATTATATTTTACTATATATTCATGTAGAAAATTTTTGTTTTAAATTGTAAAAATATTTCACAATATTACAATTTTTACTCTATTTTTTTTTTCATCAAATAAATATAGCTTTGGAGAGCAGAAAATACTTAACCAACCCCCAAATTCTTATTTATTTACCCCAAAATTTTGAAATAATAATAATAATAATAATAATAATTATTATTATTATTATTATTATTTTATTTTATTTTATATTCATGTAGAAAATTTTTATTTTAAATTGTAAAAATATTTCACAATATTACAATTTTTACTCTATTTTTTGTAATCAAATAAAGATAGCTTTGAAGAGCAGAAAATACTTAAACAACCCCCAAATTTTGAATTAATAATAAATTATTTATTTACCCCAAAATTTTGAAATAATAATAATAATAATAATAATAATTATTATTATTATTTTTAAATATTATTATTATTTTTTAATTATTATTATATTTTTTTAATAATTATTATATTATTTTTTTATTATCATACATATATATAGACACACATTTAAATAAAAATGTTTTGTCCAATTTATAAATATCTATATTTATATTTATTAATATTTTAGCAAGTGAGGAGCAATAAAAGTCTGTTGTCATAATATTCGGACGTTTGGCCCTCATCAATACAGTCAAACCTGTACATTTATTGTTATAAAGTGGAGAGAAATTTGGAAATTTATGCAATTGTGGTCATGACAAATGCAGTTTTATTTATTTCAGTATCAAATGCACGGCAAAGATTTCTGCCTGGAAATCATCTCCAGATTTTCTGGAAAACCTTGAGGGTTTGACTGAATATTGAACTTTGTATGACGATTTAAAAAAAAAGGCAAATCCTTTCAAAATGTGCGTAATGAGTTTTGATTCTGTGTGCATTAAAAATAAAGACACACCATTTCCTCCTCGTCTCAGAAACATCCATTGTTGATTTCAGATCCTGGTGGTGTTCAGAAACCCAAAAGACACGCTCGTCTCCTACTTTCACTTCATGAACAAAAACCCGGTTCTGCCCAGCGCTGAGCCGTGGGACAAGTTCTTCTCTGACTTCATGGCCGGTGAAGGTGAGAAAAACACCGAAGCATTAATATTCCTCATATGAACCCGACCGAAGTCACACGGTTACTCGTGTCTCCTCTTCAGTCGCCTGGGGCTCTTATTTTGATCACGCTCTCGCCTGGGAGAGACGTCTAGACGACCCGAACGTGATGATCGTGACGTACGAGGAACTGAAACAGGTATGGAATCTCACCTCATGTTGCAAAGACTTTTCACGGCTGAAGCATTTGAGACTTTCCTGCCGTTCATGCAGAATTTGGCGGAAGGCGTGAAGAAAGTTTCGGCGTTCTTCAACCTTCCTCTGACGGACGAGCAGGTCAGCAGCATCGCTGGAGAAAGTACGTTCAGCGCTATGGTGGAAAACGCACAGAAATCCCACGGCAATTTTGGCAACATCTTCTTCCGAAAAGGTAAAAGATGGATTTCGGATCAAAATGACTCAGATGTTTCTCCTTATATTCCGCAGGAACAGAGGATAGAGATAGGAAAATGTGTGCAGATGACTGCTGACATCATTCGATCTTATGAGAACGTGATGAGAAAACTTTGAGTTCATATCGATTATTGAGGAGAAGCTCAAGTAGCAGGGCAATTCGACTCATTTTTTTCAATTTAATCTCTCATATATATATACACACATATATATATATATATATATATATATATATATATATATATATATATATAATTATATATATGTTATACTATTATACATAATATAATATATTATTATATAATATTATATTATAATTTTATATTTAATATTATTGTTTTATATATATATATATATTATATTATTATATATAATAATATAATATTATATTATAATATTATATTTAATATTATTATTTAATATTATTATATATAATATAATATATTATATTATAATATTATATTTAATATTATTTTTTATATATTTTATATATATATATATATTATTATTATTATATAATATAATATTATATTTAATATTGTTATTTTATATATATATATATATATATATATATATATATATATATATAAAAATAAATAAAGAGATGCATCGATATGGTATCAGAATATGGTTTAAAAACAGGGCCGATTTATCCTGTCAATCAAAAACTGTCAGGAAAATGCACTGAATTTGTATTTTGTGTAAAAAAAATGCTAATAAACCAGTTTGGTGTTCAAAATTAATAGTAATTATATGAATTAATAATATCCAGAAAGTTAAAAAATGTTCATTTAATCTTCAGAACTTTGTTCTTAATTTGAGTAATATTTATATTACTCTGATACTTATTTGCATTTAATTCAGAATATAACAACTCAAAATATACTGATTACTAATAACTTATAATGAAATTATCATTCATTCAAAAGAAGGTATAAAAGGCAGAACCCCAAAACTAATAATCAGCTTAATTGGATAATAATGGGAATAAACAAAAATACAAAAGTTAAAATCATATATACATAAAGGTACCAAAATAAAAATATGAGATATATATACGTTAAAAAGTTAAAGAAAATTATACAAATAGTGCAGCTTTCTAAAAAAATTCTTTGAAGAACAAAGAAACGCTTTATACAGAACAAGCGCGGATCTATTAGTCCAAAACTTAATGCATTTTTGTATTTAATTCTGCATTTAATTAATTACGCTTGTCGATCCTTTGTAACAGCATGAGAAAGTTGAACAGAAAATAAACAGAAATCAAGAAAAACACCCCGTTATAATCAATGCACAATAAATCAGGATTATATTTTGTTAGTTATAGATTTTCCCGTTATGAACAGGTGAAGTGGGCGACTGGAAGAATCATTTTTCCGACGCTCAGAGTAAACAGATGGATGAGCACTTCCAAGCCAAACTAGCTGGAACAAAACTGGGAGCCAGACTGAAGTATGACCTTTACTGCCAGTAACGAAGACACGAGGAGGACCGACGGACGGACGGAGACGCGGTCATTTCACGAGAGCAGCTGTTCATGTTTTCATACATTCCATTACTTACAATATGCAAAAACCCCTCACTGTCATTAAACCTCACGATGTGCATTTGATAACATTTATTAAAGATGTCGACTCTGTTTTATCCTCTGTCAAATAAACATAATAATGATGTTAAACTGCTCTGAAGCTCATGGGGAAAATGACAGCAAATGCAGATAATAAAATGGTGCACAGGTGAACACGATCATCACCTTTATAAACACTTCCCATGTTTTTTTGGCTTTCGGTTGTTGTTGACGTCAAAGTTTATGTGTCCAATTCTTAATTCTAATTTCGTTTCCACCACTAAAAAAAAATTAAAATACAAGCAACACAAATAAATAACTACAGCAGCACAAAGATACCAAATGAAAGGTTTTTCAGGTAGTTCTCAGGTATAGAAATTGAATCACATGTCAAATAATCAGGGCTGTATTTCACTACAGATTACAAAATACATGCTTTAAAAAGTCATTTGTAACGTATTTCGTTACATTACTCAAGTTTAGTCACTTCATCTGAATACTTTAGAATACTTTGGAATACTAATAAGTGTGAAACACACACAAAAAAGGTCATTGAGAGTTTTTATCTTACAATTCTGACTTTTTACCTCAGAATTGTGTGATATAAAGTTGCAATTGTGAGTTATAAAGTCAGAATTATGAGATATAAACTCACAATATTGAGAAAAGTCAGAATTATGAGATATAAACTCACAATATTGAGAAAAGTCAGAATTATGAGATATAAACTCGCAATATTGAGAAAAGTCAGAATTATGAGATATAAACTCACAATATTGAGAAAAGTCAGAATTATGAGATATAAACTGACAATATTGAGAAAAGTCAGAATTATGAGATATAAACTCGCAAT
This sequence comes from Opsariichthys bidens, assembly GCA_037194245.1. NCBI lineage: Eukaryota > Metazoa > Chordata > Actinopteri > Cypriniformes > Xenocyprididae > Opsariichthys > Opsariichthys bidens. Next base: position 18,862,982 of record CM074299.1, read on the forward strand.
ATTGAGAAAAGTCAGAATTATGAGATATAAACTCACAATATTGAGAAAAGTCAGAATTATGAGATATAAACTCACAATATTGAGAAAAGTCAGAATTATGAGATATAAACTCGCAATATTGAGAAAAGTCAGAATTATGAGATAAAAACTGACAATATTGAGAAAAGTCAGAATTATGAGATATAAACTGACAATATTGAGAAAAGTCAGAATTATGAGATATAAACTGACAATATTGAGAAAAGTCAGAATTATGAGATATAAACTGACAATATTGAGAAAAGTCAGAATTATGAGATATAAACTGACAATATTGAGAAAAGTCAGAATTATGAGATATAAACTGACAATATTGAGAAAAGTCAGAATTATGAGATATAAACTCGCAATATTGAGAAAAGTCAGAATTATGAGATATAAACTGACAATATTGAGAAAAGTCAGAATTATGAGATATAAACTGACAATATTGAGAAAAGTCAGAATTATGAGATATAAACTGACAATATTGAGAAAAGTCAGAATTATGAGATATAAACTCACAATATTGAGAAAAGTCAGAATTATGAGATATAAACTCACAATATTGAGAAAAGTCAGAATTATGAGATATAAACTCACAATATTGAGAAAAGTCAGAATTATGAGATATAAACTCACAATATTGAGAAAAGTCAGAATTATGAGATATAAACTCACAATATTGAGAAAAGTCAGAATTATGAGATATAAACTCACAATATTGAGAAAAGTCAGAATTATGAGATATAAACTCGCAATATTGAGAAAAGTCAGAATTATGAGATATAAACTCGCAATATTGAGAAAAGTCAGAATTATGAGATATAAACTCGCAATATTGAGAAAAGTCAGAATTATGAGATATAAACTCACAATATTGAGAAAAGTCAGAATTATGAGATATAAACTCACAATATTGAGAAAAGTCAGAATTATGAGATATAAACTCACAATATTGAGAAAAGTCAGAATTATGAGATATAAACTGACAATATTGAGAAAAGTCAGAATTATGAGATAAAAACTCACAATATTGAGAAAAGTCAGAATTATGAGATATAAACTCGCAATATTGAGAAAAGTCAGAATTATGAGATATAAACTCGCAATATTGAGAAAAGTCAGAATTATGAGATAAAAACTGACAATATTGAGAAAAGTCAGAATTATGAGATATAAACTCACAATATTGAGAAAAGTCAGAATTATGAGATAAAAACTGACAATATTGAGAAAAGTCAGAATTATGAGATATAAACTCGCAATATTCGAGAAAAGTCAGAATTATGAGATAAAAACTGACAATATTGAGAAAAGTCAGAATTATGAGATATAAACTCACAATATTGAGAAAAGTCAGAATTATGAGATATAAACTCACAATATTGAGAAAAGTCAGAATTATGAGATATAAACTCGCAATATTGAGAAAAGTCAGAATTATGAGATATAAACTCGCAATATTGAGAAAAGTCAGAATTATGAGATAAAAACTGACAATATTGAGAAAAGTCAGAATTATGAGATATAAACTCACAATATTGAGAAAAGTCAGAATTATGAGATATAAACTGACAATATTGAGAAAAGTCAGAATTATGAGATATAAACTGACAATATTGAGAAAAGTCAGAATTATGAGATATAAACTCACAATATTGAGAAAAGTCAGAATTATGAGATATAAACTGACAATATTGAGAAAAGTCAGAATTATGAGATATAAACTCACAATATTGAGAAAAGTCAGAATTATGAGATATAAACTCACAATATTGAGAAAAGTCAGAATTATGAGATATAAACTGACAATATTGAGAAAAGTCAGAATTATGAGATATAAACTCGCACACTAAATTCACAGTTTCAAGAAAAAAAGTCAGTATTGCAAGTTTATATCTCCCAATTCTGACTTGACAACTTGCAATTGTGAGTTTAAATCTCGCAATTGTGAGAAAAAGAAGTCAGAATTGTGAAACACAAACTCACAATTGTGAGGGAAAAAACAAATGTTGAGAAAAAGTCACAGTGACGAGTGAATTATACAATGACTCACAAAACATGAAAACAGTGGAAAACATGAAACTGAACTCGTCTTTTTCAGACGGTCAGAGTCAGAGAATCACCAATCGCTGTTTAAATGACATTAAAACTCAAAGTAATCACTTTGGTAATCTAAAACACTTTTCAGATGGAACTGGAATCTGATTACCACCCATTTACAATCAAACACAGTCACTCAAATTCTGCATTTTAAATACGTGACTAAGTTACTTGTACTCCGTCACTTCACAACCCTGTAAATAACACTGAATTAAACGGTTAATCCTGTCAAGCGATTAAATGAGGAAAATAAAATCCCATCACTTCCGGTCGCTCTAGAAGAGGAAAGTGCATTGTGTTGTGGAAATGCAGTTCATTTTGGCGATTACAGTTTGTAAGAAGTCCTGTAGAACCCGTACATGACGCTTATGTATAAAATATGATCTAAACGCAGAGCGTCTCATCACTCCTAATGAAGTCTAATTACGGCCGTGTCGACGTGAACGGCAGATGACCTCCACATCAACAGCACATCCTGGAGCCGCGAGTTTTCTTGTCAAAACAAGACGATCAGTGAGGAGATGCAGAAAAGAGCTCATCCGACAGACATCCATTTAATCCAATTCCAGACTAATGTCGCCAAAAACAGGAACACGCAGCCGCTATATAATATATACGATGTAAATCTAGACGGCCATTTGAGAGGCATATTAAAGTTGGCTGCGACAAAGTCTGCAATATATGGCAAGGAGAATATGGTTTTATAACGGCAGTAAAACAGCTGATGTGAGTTTGACGGTCAGATACGGAGCAGATGTGTTTGTTCTGGAATTGATAAACACCGGTAAGATCGACTGAACGTGAATGAGACGCGTGGGTCCGGCAGCACTTTGATCCCTGAAGAAAACAGACCTTTGAATCAAAGGTTTGGGGTCAGTAAAGGCTGCATTTATTTGATCGAACACACAGTAAAAACTTAAATATTTTTACAATTTATAATCGCCGTTTTCTATGTGAATATATAGTCAAATATAATTTATATCCAGCGATCCAAGCTGAATTTTCAGTCACATGATCCTTCAGAAATCGTTCTGATTTGCTGCATTTATTTGATCAAAAATTGCAGTAAAAATAGTGAAATATTCAAAGCTGAATTTTTGGCATCATCACTCCAGTCTTCAGAGTCACATGATCCACATGACAAAAATCTTACTGACCTCAAACTCTTGAACGGTTTGGAGAAAAAAAAAGTATTTTTCCACAAATGTTGTATGTGGAAATTGTATATCATACTTGTAATTGTGCGGTTAATGTATTTTCAGAAAGTTTGGGAATATTTTTCCACTCCTCAAATGTGAAACAAACCGACACACAATAACAAATAATGGAATAAGAAGAGTTACATTGATGCATTAAGATTCTGCCTCGTAAATATAGTTTTTGCTACTTTTAAAAAAAGTTTTCACATTTACAATTTTAACTATAGTTCAAGATTTGTTGAATCCAATTTTTCTTTGTAAAAGGCATGAAGTTTATCACACCGATTTCAAAATAAAAAAAGTCATTCGTTTGAATAAAAATTGAAGCAAACACTATAAAAACATCTCAGTTTATCATTCAAAATACTTTATTTTTGACTTTTTATTTTCTGCACATTCTCGGTAGTGACAGAATTTTAACTCGCATACTAAAACATATTAAAATACTAATGATTTACATAACTGTACTACAATTTAGTCTATTTCCTCCAAATAAATGATTATATGTTCACTTTTGTCACGACCGAAACATAGTAGTTTCAGTAGAGACAATTTTAGATACTTTTGAGTCTAGTTCTAATCAGCACACGGTTAGTTAACAGTTCTGAACAGCTGTACACAGAAAAAAAAACTAAATTTTATGGAATAACACCCAAAAATGTTTGCTTAATTGCAGAGAAAAGGTGTTTGGTAGTGACATTCCTTCAGTTACACACAGATTTTCAGAGTTTTGAACACGTTTAACTCAAATGATGGTCTGTCTACTGTGAAAGAGAGAGGAATAGGAATATTTCACCATCAAAAAAAGTCTCAGATAATGGACTAAAACATACACCGTTTCGGTAGTAGTAACATGAAAATGCGGGATTATTTAAAAATAAATAATACATATTTACTTCACTTTTAAAAAGAAATCAAAAATATACTTTTAAAACAGCAATGGAAAAAATTGCAAAAATTATACCTTGAAAATTAGGGCTTAGGGTTTAAATATTATTGTGGGATTCAATAGACAATAGAAGGATCTTAGTAAACATCTAAAATTTGAATACTTAACTGCTTTTTGAACGTGTTTTTTGATTGTGGGACGGCAGTGAACGGCCCAGATAAAGGAAATGATGGAGAATATCTGACATTCTCCACCGGTGATGTCCTGATTCATCAGTGATGAGCAATCGCACTCGCCACCTCACTAACTCTGAAATAAAATTAAGAAGTTAAACTATATATATACACAAAGAACAACGGCTGCATTGTGAGAAAACTCGCCTAGATGTCATAGATCAAACCGCTGCCATTTATGCAGCCGAGGACGCATCTCAGCCAACAAACCAAAGCACAAGTTCAAATGTCACACAAAGCTGCCCTTTATATCACATCAGAATCGAGTCTCTCGCCGTCCGTCTCTGATATGGAGGCTGACGAGCGTTTGCCACATCATTTATCACAAGGTTCAGCGAATCTAAACAAGACGAATCACAAAAGCTCCGACAAATGGCTAAAGGCGCCTTTGATGAATTACTTTCACTTCATGTGCATTTGATTCCGTCCTTCGCTCGGTTAATGAAGGCCTTTAAAACGTACGAGAAGAAAGCAGCAAACTACAAATACATCCCAACTATGACAGCTCCAGAAGAAAATCATTAGAACGTTATTAATTAGTGGTGAATTTCCATCTCTGGTTTTTCTAAGACTGTCATCCAGTGATCAGGTTTGACGGCGCCTCCGATGGAGCCGCAGGAAATGAGGTCCTCAGGGGGTCGTTACAAACTCACAGATCACCAGCAAACCAACAGAATCCCAGAGCGGCTCAGGTCACCGCCGACACGGGCGAGTACAGACCGGAATATCAACCAACCAGGACATCCAGTAGCAACCACATAGCAACGCACTATAAACACTTGGAACACCATATCAACCACATCGCAACGCTCTAAAAACACTTGGAACACTGTAGCAACCTCATAGCAACGCACTAAAAACACTTGGAACACCATATCAACCACATCGCAACGCTCTAAAAACACTTGGAACACTGTAGCAACCTCATAGCAACGCACTAAAAACACTTGGAACACCATATCAACCACATAGCAACGCACTAAAAACACTTGGAACACTGTAGCAACCTCATAGCAACGCACTAAAAACACTTGGAACACCATATCAACCACATAGCAACGCACTAAAAACACTTGGAACACTGTAGCAACCTCATAGCAACGCACTAAAAACACTTGGAACACCATATCAACCACATAGCAACGCACTAAAAACACTTGGAACACCATATCAACCACATCGCAACGCTCTAAAAACACTTGGAACACTGTAGCAACCTCATAGCAACGCACTAAAAACACTTGGAACACCATATCAACCACATCGCAACGCTCTAAAAACACTTGGAACACTGTAGCAACCTCATAGCAACGCACTAAAAACACTTGGAACACCATATCAACCACATAGCAACGCACTAAAAACACTTGGAACACTGTAGCAACCTCATAGCAACGCACTAAAAACACTTGGAACACCATATCAACCACATAGCAACGCACTAAAAAACACTTGGAACACCATATCAACCACATCGCAACGCTCTAAAAACACTTGGAACACTGTAGCAACCTCATAGCAACGCACTAAAAACACTTGGAACACCATATCAACCACATCGCAACGCTCTAAAAACACTTGGAACACTGTAGCAACCTCATAGCAACGCACTAAAAACACTTGGAACACCATATCAACCACATAGCAACGCACTAAAAACACTTGGAACACTGTAGCAACCTCATAGCAACGCACTAAAAACACTTGGAACACCATATCAACCACATAGCAACGCACTAAAAACACTTGGAACACTGTAGCAACCTCATAGCAACGCACTAAAAACACTTGGAACACTGTAGCAACCTCATAGCAACGCACTAAAAACACTTGGAACACCATATCAACCACATAGCAACGCACTAAAAACACTTGGAACACTGTAGCAACCTCATAGCAACGCACTAAAAACACTTGGAACACCATATCAACCACATAGCAACGCACTAAAAACACTTGGAACACCATATCAACCACATAGCAACGCACTAAAAACACTTGGAACACCATATCAACCACATCGCAACGCTCTAAAAACACTTGGAACACTGTAGCAACCTCATAGCAACGCACTAAAAACACTTGGAACACCATATCAACCACATCGCAACGCTCTAAAAACACTTGGAACACTGTAGCAACCTCATAGCAACGCACTAAAAACACTTGGAACACCATATCAACCACATAGCAACGCACTAAAAACACTTGGAACACTGTAGCAACCTCATAGCAACGCACTAAAAACACTTGGAACACCATATCAACCACATAGCAACGCACTAAAAACACTTGGAACACTGTAGCAACCTCATAGCAACGCACTAAAAACACTTGGAACACCATATCAACCACATAGCAACGCACTAAAAACACTTGGAACACCATATCAACCACATCGCAACGCTCTAAAAACACTTGGAACACTGTAGCAACCTCATAGCAACGCACTAAAAACACTTGGAACACCATATCAACCACATAGCAACGCACTAAAAACACTTGGAACACTGTAGCAACCTCATAGCAACGCACTAAAAACACTTGGAACACCATATCAACCACATAGCAACGCACTAAAAACACTTGGAACACTGTAGCAACCTCATAGCAACGCACTAAAAACACTTGGAACACCATATCAACCACATAGCAACGCACTAAAAACACTTGGAACACCATATCAACCACATAGCAACGCACTAAAAACACTTGGAACACCATATCAACCACATAGCAACGCACTAAAAACACTTGGAACACCATATCAACCACATCGCAACGCTCTAAAAACACTTGGAACACTGTAGCAACCTCATAGCAACGCACTAAAAACACTTGGAACACCATATCAACCACATCGCAACGCTCTAAAAACACTTGGAACACTGTAGCAACCTCATAGCAACGCACTAAAAACACTTGGAACACCATATCAACCACATAGCAACGCACTAAAAACACTTGGAACACTGTAGCAACCTCATAGCAACGCACTAAAAACACTTGGAACACCATATCAACCACATAGCAACGCACTAAAAACACTTGGAACACTGTAGCAACCTCATAGCAACGCACTAAAAACACTTGGAACACCATATCAACCACATAGCAACGCACTAAAAACACTTGGAACACTGTAGCAACCTCATAGCAACGCACTATAAACACTTGGAACACTGTAGCAACCACATAGCAACGCACTAAAAACACTTGGAACACCATATCAACCTCATAGCAGCGCACTAAAAACACTTGGAACACCATATCAACCTCATAGCAGCGCACTAAAAACACTTGGAACACTGTAGCAACCTCATAGCAACGCACTAAAAACACTTGGAACACCATATCAACCACATAGCAACGCACTAAAAACACTTGGAACACCATATCAACCACATAGCAACGCACTAAAAACACTTGGAACACTGTAGCAACCTCATAGCAACGCACTATAAACACTTGGAACACTGTAGCAACCTCATAGCAATGCACTATAAATACTTGGAACACTGTAGCAACTGCATAGCAACGCACTATAAATACTTGGAACACTGTAGCAACTGCATAGCAACGCACTATAAACACTTGGAACACTGTAGCAACCTCATAGCAACGCACTATAAACACTTGGAACACCATATCAACCACATAGCAACGCACTAAAAACACTTGGAACACTGTAGCAACCTCATAGCAACGCACTATAAACACTTGGAACACCATATCAACCACATAGCAACGCACTAAAAACACTTGGAACACTGTAGCAACCTCATAGCAATGCACTATAAACACTTGGAACACTGTAGCAACTGCATAGCAACGTACTATAAATACTTGGAACACTGTAGCAACTGCATAGCAACGCACTATAAACACTTGGAACACTGTAGCAACTGCATAGCAACGCACTATAAACACTTGGAACACCATAGCAACCACATAGCAACGCACTAAAAACACTTGGAACACTGTAGCAACCTCATAGCAACGCACTATAAACACTTGGAACACTGTAGCAACTGCATAGCAACGCACTATAAACACTTGGAACACTGTAGCAACTGCATAGCAACGCACTATAAACACTTGGAACACTGTAGCAACCTCATAGCAACGCACTATAAACACTTGGAACACCATAGCAACACACTATAAGCACTTGGTACACCATAGCAACCACATAGCAACACACTATAAACACTTGGAACACTGTAGCAACGCACTAAAAACACTTGGAACACCATAGCAACACACTATAAGCACTTGGTACACCATAGCAACCACATAGCAACACACTATAAACACTTGGAACACCGTATCAACCACATAGCAACGCACTATAAACACTTGGTACACAATTACAACTGCATAGCAATGCACTATAAACACTTGGAACACCGTAGCAACACACTATAAGCACTTGGTACACCATAGCAACCACATAGCAACACACTATAAACACTTGGAACACTGTAGCAACGCACTAAAAACACTTGGAACACCATAGCAACACACTATAAGCACTTGGTACACCATAGCAACCACATAGCAACACACTATAAACACTTGGAACACCGTATCAACCACATAGCAACGCACTATAAACACTTGGTACACAATTACAACTGCATAGCAATGCACTATAAACACTTGGAACACCGTAGCAACACACTATAAGCACTTGGTACACCATAGCAACCACATAGCAACACACTATAAACACTTGGAACACTGTAGCAACGCACTAAAAACACTTGGAACACCATAGCAACACACTATAAGCACTTGGTACACCATAGCAACCACATAGCAACACACTATAAACACTTGGAACACCGTATCAACCACATAGCAACGCACTATAAACACTTGGTACACAATTACAACTGCATAGCAATGCACTATAAACACTTGGAACACCGTAGCAACCACATAGCAACGCACTATAAACACTTGGTACACAATTACAACTGCATAGCAACACGCTATAAACACTTGGTACACCACAGCAACCTGTAACACCATAGCAACCACATAGCAACGCACTATAAGCACTTGGTACACCATAGCAACACCCTGGCAACAGGCTTTGCTTGAGTAATCACAAAAATCAACGCATTTATGTATGTAACTAATTAAACAATTACCATTTTATAGAACCGTGCATATGCATTTTGTTAAACTCCATAAAACACAATTAATGTACAGGTATTATCTAGAATAATTTAGTAAACAAAAAAAACCTTTTAATTCAGATTAATGTGTATTATTAGAATAATATAAATAAATGAATTAGTTTCAAAAACTCACAATTTTACCCGAAAATCACATAATAAATTATTTGAAATTTTGAAATATTTATACAAAAAATATTTTTAAAAAAATCTTGCCAAATTTTATTATCATTACGGGTTCATCTTGCATTGCGACATTATTTTCATGAGAATTTTTATTCAAAATATGCATTATTGTAATTAAATCAGTATTTAATGCATACAGCTGTCCGGTAAATACAGACCAGAATATCAAAGATTGGCGACCACATAAACGCGCTATTAAAGCTTGGCACACCATAGCAACACCCTAGCAACAGACTTTGCATGGGCGTAAGCATATTATTAATGCGATCAATTATACAATTCTGTTTTTATAGAACTGTGCATATTTTAGTTCAACATTTATGTTGTTAAGATGTAATATCTCGACCCGAGCTGACCTGTTGTACTGTCCACTGACCTGAATACAGTGTGGGTGGAGTAATATTAGATTAGCAGACCTGCAGAATTCTGTAATACGATTGACCGATGCTTCTATAATGACTCTGACACAACACACATCCCGTCATACCTTTCACAATCTAATGAAGACGCCCAATTAGACCGTCTTAACCCGTCCTGACCTCTGAAACATGAGCATCTGACTTCCAAAAGGCAACCACGTCAAATAGTGGAAGTCGCAGTAAATCGCCAAAATGTGAATGTCGTTTACCAAAAAAAAAAAAAAAAATGAGTCAGCAATAACGCATCTTTCCGAGAAACCCAATTTATGTTTGGCCGCCAGATCACAATCCGCTCGGGTGTATCCCAGCGGGACCGGCGTGACGCAGGACGGACGCGGAGGGATCTTCAGGAAAGTGAATAATCAGGTGTATAAAAGCCAGCGGTCAGGAGAAAGAGAGACAGACAGACAGAGCCGAGGACACTATTCTTCATCCGTGCAGGTGGACAGAGATCAGACACACCCAACCGGACAAACATCCTGACGGTGAGGTACTTCAATCTTAATACTGGATACATGCAAACTTTTGTTTTATAACATGCATCTTTGGGTCAAATATGCACCATTGGTTTGAATGCATTTGTTGATAATTAAAGGGAAAATGCTTCAAATGGCATCTAGATGCACGTTTGTTTAATATTGAGGGAAGAAAACGAACACTAAAGCAGCTCATATGAAGAGAGGATAGAGATGTAATGCATGTGTTTGTTCTGACCTGAAGATCAGCAGAAGTCATGAGTTCACTGAGCGGCTGTCACACGCTCCTCCTGATGGCCGTCTGCGGGCTCTTCTGCTGCCGGACGCTCGCGCTGCCGGCCATCTCCGCGTATCCGGACATCAGGTGACACAGGGAACATTCGTCCACCGCTCTGAGCTGCCATTTAGAATCCATACATACAAAAATATGTTATAGATTTTTTTTAAAATTAAGATTAATGCATGGTGATTTATTACATTGTATTATAAATTAAATCAAATAAAAAAAATCAATAATTACTCAATTGTTTTAAATATGCAATTCAAATGAAACCCATTTTATTATCATTGTGACAATATTTTCATGCCAAAAATTCAATATATAATAATATATTATAATTATATAAATTATAAATGAATATGTATTATATATATATTATTATATAAATATATAATAATAGATTCAAAATTTGCATTATTGTAACTGAATTGGCATATATTATCAATTATATATGCATATTTTTATACAAATCTATAATATATTTACATACACACACACACATACATATATAGGTTTCATTTGAATTAATTTATATTAATTATATATTTTATATAATATAATTTAAAATATATACATATATGTAAATTGTAAATATATGCTAATTAAAATTATTATTAAAAATTGGCATAACAAAATGTCACAACTAATAATGATATAAGATTTAATTTGAATGAAATTATATATTTTAATATTTATTTATATTAATATATAAATAATAATATATGTATCAATATATATATTATTTATTTAAATATATCTTAATAAAAGGTTTCAAATGAATTGAAAAATTAAATTAACATATTACCATCATGGGTTGGCATGAAAATGACAAATAAAATAAATAAAACAATTTATTTTACAATAAAATTATAAGCATAATATTAGCTACATTTTTTTAAAAAAAATCATTATTTGTTTATATGATTTCTTTGCAAGAGTCATTCATAAATGATATGCAGAAGTTTCATCCATACATTCACACACACACACACACACATATATTTCATATACACACACACACACACTCATTCACTACAAACACATAAAAATCACTGCAATGATCCGTTCCATCTGATTTCCTTCACATAAAAATGCATCATTTCTATTTTGCATCTTGATCGTTTCCAGACCAGGCTCTCTTTCTGAAGACGGATCGGACGACTGGACGAGAGACCAGGATCTCGAGGCGTATAAACTCCTGTATGAACTCGCAAACAGCGTCGAGAGGTACGGCTTCATTCACTCGCTCGTAAAACATCACAGATCCATTTTCAGAGGAAAGACTGAAGCTGTAAATGTGATGATGAGCTTTCGTGGAAACGAACTACTTTGACTTTACGAGAAAGACCATCTCACAATCCAATAAAAAGTGTTTTATTTCTTTTATATCTGTAGACCATCCAGACACGCCGACGGGCTGTTCACGAGCGGATACAGCAAACTGCTCGGACAACTGTCCGCCAAAGAATACCTGGAGTCTTTACTCGCAAAGAGAGTCGGGTAAAAGCGGACGAACGTCACCAGATAACGTGGATCTGTGGTGACGGCGATTCTCCATAACGATTTTCCCGTCTGTCCGCAGCAGCGACGAGCTGGACGTGGAGCAGATGCCTGTGAAACGTCACTCAGACGCCGTCTTCACCGACAACTACAGCCGCTACCGCAAACAGATGGCGGCCAAGAAATACCTCAACTCAGTTCTGGCCGGGAAAAGGAGGTACGACTCAAAAAGGAGGCAAGAGTCACTAGCAGGGTTGAGGAGTAACGGAGCGCAAGTCACTTAGTGACGTATTTGAAATACAAAATTATTTTCATTTGAAATGGGTGGTAATCAGATTCCAGTTCCATCTGAAAAGTGTTTGAGATTACCAAAGTGATTACTTTGAGTTTTAATGTCATTTAAACAGCGATTGGTGATTCTCTGACTCTGACCGTCTGAAAAAGACCAGTTCAGTTTCATGTTTTCCACTGTTTTCATGTTTTGGGAGTCATTGTATAATTCACTCGTCACTGCGACTTTTTCTCACATTTTGTTTTTCCCCTCACAATTGTGAGTTTGTGTTTCACAATTCTGACTTCTTTTTCTCACAATTGCGAGATTTAAACTCACAATTGCAAGTTATAAAGTCAGAATTGGGAGATATAAACTTGCAATACTGACTTTTTTTCTTGCAATTGTGAATTTAGTATGTGAGTTTATATCTCATAATTCTGACTTTTCTCAATATTGTGAGTTTATATCTCATAATTCTGACTTTTTTCAATATTGTGATTTTATATCTCATAATTCTGACTTTTTTCAATATTGCGAGTTTATATCTCATAATTCTGACTTTTCTCAATATTGCGAGTTTATATCTCATAATTCTGACTTTTCTCAATATTGTCAGTTTATATCTCATAATTCTGACTTTTTTCAATATTGTCAGTTTATATCTCATAATTCTGACTTTTCTCAATATTGTGAGTTTATATCTCATAATTCTGACTTTTTTCAATATTGTGATTTTATATCTCATAATTCTGACTTTTTTCAATATTACGAGTTTATATCTCATAATTCTGACTTTTCTCAATATTGTGAGTTTATATCTCATAATTCTGACTTTTTTCAATATTGTGATTTTATATCTCATAATTCTGACTTTTTTCAATATTACGAGTTTATATCTCATAATTCTGACTTTTTTCAATATTGTGATTTTATATCTCATAATTCTGACTTTTTTCAATATTGCGAGTTTATATCTCATAATTCTGACTTTTCTCAATATTGCGAGTTTATATCTCATAATTCTGACTTTTTTCAATATTGTGATTTTATATCTCATAATTCTGACTTTTTTCAATATTGTGAGTTTATATCTCATAATTCTGACTTTTTTCAATATTGCGAGTTTATATCTCATAATTCTGACTTTTCTCAATATTGCGAGTTTATATCTCATAATTCTGACTTTTCTTAATATTACGAGTTTATATCTCATAATTCTGACTTTTCTCAATATTGTCAGTTTATATCTCATAATTCTGACTTTTCTCAATATTGTGATTTTATATCTCATAATTCTGACTTTTTTCAATATTGTGAGTTTATATCTCATAATTCTGACTTTTTTCAATATTGCGAGTTTATATCTCATAATTCTGACTTTTCTCAATATTGTCAGTTTATATCTCATAATTCTGACTTTTCTTAATATTACGAGTTTATATCTCATAATTCTGACTTTTCTCAATATTGTCAGTTTATATCTCATAATTCTGACTTTTCTCAATATTGTGATTTTATATCTCATAATTCTGACTTTTTTCAATATTGCGAGTTTATATCTCATAATTCTGACTTTTCTCAATATTGCGAGTTTATATCTCATAATTCTGACTTTTCTTAATATTACGAGTTTATGTCTCATAATTCTGACTTTTCTCAATATTGTCAGTTTATATCTCATAATTCTGACTTTTCTCAATATTGTGAGTTTATATCTCATAATTCTGACTTTTCTCAATATTGTGAGTTTATGTCTCATAATTCTGACTTTTCTCAATATTGTGAGTTTATGTCTCATAATTCTGACTTTTCTCAATATTACGAGTTTATATCTCATAATTCTGACTTTTTTCAATATTGTGATTTTATATCTCATAATTCTGACTTTTTTCAATATTGTGAGTTTATATCTCATAATTCTGACTTTTCTCAATATTGCGAGTTTATATCTCATAATTCTGACTTTTTTCAATATTGTCAGTTTATATCTCATAATTCTGACTTTTCTTAATATTACGAGTTTATATCTCATAATTCTGACTTTTCTCAATATTGTCAGTTTATATCTCATAATTCTGACTTTTCTTAATATTACGAGTTTATATCTCATAATTCTGACTTTTCTCAATATTGTCAGTTTATATCTCATAATTCTGACTTTTCTCAATATTGTGATTTTATATCTCATAATTCTGACTTTTTTCAATATTGCGAGTTTATATCTCATAATTCTGACTTTTCTTAATATTACGAGTTTATGTCTCATAATTCTGACTTTTCTCAATATTGTCAGTTTATATCTCATAATTCTGACTTTTCTCAATATTGTGAGTTTATGTCTCATAATTCTGACTTTTCTCAATATTGTGAGTTTATGTCTCATAATTCTGACTTTTCTCAATATTACGAGTTTATATCTCATAATTCTGACTTTTTTCAATATTGTGATTTTATATCTCATAATTCTGACTTTTTTCAATATTGCGAGTTTATATCTCATAATTCTGACTTTTCTCAATATTACGAGTTTATATCTCATAATTCTGACTTTTTTCAATATTGTGATTTTATATCTCATAATTCTGACTTTTTTCAATATTGCGAGTTTATATCTCATAATTCTGACTTTTCTCAATATTGCGAGTTTATATCTCATAATTCTGACTTTTCTTAATATTACGAGTTTATATCTCATAATTCTGACTTTTCTCAATATTGTCAGTTTATATCTCATAATTCTGACTTTTCTCAATATTGTGATTTTATATCTCATAATTCTGACTTTTCTCAATATTGCGAGTTTATATCTCATAATTCTGACTTTTCTTAATATTACGAGTTTATGTCTCATAATTCTGACTTTTCTCAATATTGTCAGTTTATATCTCATAATTCTGACTTTTCTCAATATTGTGAGTTTATATCTCATAATTCTGACTTTTCTCAATATTGTGAGTTTATATCTCATAATTCTGACTTTTCTCAATATTGTGAGTTTATATCTCATAATTCTGACTTTTCTCAATATTGCGAGTTTATATCTCATAATTCTGACTTTTTTCAATATTGTGAGTTTATATCTCATAATTCTGACTTTTCTCAATATTGTCAGTTTATATCTCATAATTCTGACTTTTCTCAATATTGTGATTTTATATCTCATAATTCTGACTTTTCTCAATATTGCGAGTTTATATCTCATAATTCTGACTTTTCTTAATATTACGAGTTTATGTCTCATAATTCTGACTTTTCTCAATATTGTCAGTTTATATCTCATAATTCTGACTTTTCTCAATATTGCGAGTTTATATCTCATAATTCTGACTTTTCTCAATATTGTGAGTTTATATCTCATAATTCTGACTTTTCTCAATATTGTGAGTTTATATCTCATAATTCTGACTTTTCTCAATATTGCGAGTTTATATCTCATAATTCTGACTTTTTTCAATATTGTGAGTTTATATCTCATAATTCTGACTTTTCTCAATATTGTCAGTTTATATCTCATAATTCTGACTTTATAACTCACAATTGCAACTTTATATCACACAATTCTGAGGGAAAAAGTCAGAATTGTGAGATAAAAACTTTTTTGTGTTTGTTTCACACTTATTAGTATTCCAAAGTATTCTAAAGTATTTAGATGAAGTGACTAAACTTGAGTAATGTAACGAAATACGTTACAAATGACTTTTTAAAGCATGTATTTTGTAATCTATAGTGAAATACATTCACTAGTAATAGTGCGATAAAACGCACAGAGACGACAAGCAACCCTCCCCCGCTCTAAATGCATGTTTTTCATGATAGAAAGTGTCTGATCTTTTGTGGTCTCTGGTTTAGGTGATGCGCTCGTGCTCAAACGCCGCCTGTGCTCTTCACCATGTAAGTGCCCTCATCAGGTGTCATAGATCATGCCGCCAAAACAGCAGAGCTGAATTAAGAGCCTAATCGCACATGAAAACTGTCAAATGGAATAAAATGCGGTTGTTTCCTGTAGGTGACGCGGACGGCACAGCTTCAAGACTTCGCCATCATTATATATTCAAGCTTACACAATCTATTACGGGCTGAGATTGAATTAACGGCACTAAACGCAACACAGACTGAAGCCAGCGGGACGCTCGTGTCCTCGTGGGAACGACGCGTCTGGTTTGTTGTTGGCTGGAGTAATGCTGTTATGTCTATAGAAATCTATTTTGACTGCACTCATTCTTGATCACTGAAATCAAACCAATAAAAATGATCATGTTTGTAAAAACAGTTTTGTCTGCCAGTGTCGTTCCTTTGTTCTCGGATGGATGTGATTCTTTGAGGGGCCGTTTACGCCGTTTTAAACTAAAAACTCTATTTAAACGTTACGGTCGTTGACAACAAGCCTGAAAACGGGTTCAAACACCTTCATCATCTCTATGTAAACTAAAAAAAATTGTAAATTTGTGAAACAGTAATTTAGTAATTAGTAATTTACTAAATGACGTCGCCATCTAGTGGCCTGGCAGCAGAATGCAGCGAACGGGATCGTTTCGACAACTTTGTCGTCTATATGCGAAAAACTACATTCAACTAAATTTCAATTCAAATTTATTTGTATAGCGCTTTTCACGATACATATCGTTTCAAAGCAGCTTTACAGTGAATGCATGTCAACATTACAATTTAAAGAATGCAGTTAGCAAATAAAATAATTTAGTGAATTAATTTACAATCAGAATTAGCAGTTTAACCGAAGTTGGAAGCAAAGAGCTCCCGGAAAATATCACAACATTGTCACGTAAATGAAAGCCTGAAGCCATTTATCCAGGTCCAGACGACACCGACAGAAAACTTTTTAAACGTTTTGGCCGTTCATTTACATGAAAAGGCGTTTCAAAGTGTAAAAACGGACTGTAGTGTTTCTTTACACAGTGACGTCGCCATCTACTGGCCTGGGAGCAGAATGCAGCGAACGGGATCGTTTCGACAACTTTGTCGTCTATATGCAAAAAATTCAAAGGAAAAGCTTTTGTGCTTTTAGTACATCGTTGTCGAGTAAATACACCCTAAATCCTTTTATCCGTGTTCAGCTGCATAATAGTATGTTTTTATTTAGAGTTTACGCGACACCGTTTTCAACTAAAAACTGAACTTTTTAAACGTTTTGGCCGTTCATTTACATGAAAAGGCGTTTTGAGGGCCTGAAAAGAAACTTTTGGAAACCGGTTTCAAAGCGTAAAAACGGACCGTAGTGTTTCTTTACACAGTGACGTCGCCATCTAGTGGCCTGGCAGCAGAATGCAGCGGATACGTATGACCGGGATCGCTTTGACAACTTTGTCGTCTATATGCGAAAAACTACATTTTAGTACATCATTGTCATGTAAATGTAGCCTAAAGCCATTTATGTACAGACGACACCGTTTTCAACTAAAAACAGAAAACTTTTTAAATATTTGGCCGTTCCTATACAGCGTTTTGGGCCTGAAAAAAACGGTTTAAAAGTGTAAAAATGGAGCGTAGTGTTTCTTTACACAGTGACGTCGCCATCTAGTGGCCTGGCAGCAGAATACAGCGTTGTGTCCCATTTACAGAAAGAAAGAAACTGTGTACGCTCTCAAGTTTTCACTTCTAGATATTGTTTACAAAAGCATTTTATGTCCATTTTAAATAGTTCAAACATGGGGATATTTTCAAGCCATTTGACTTTATACTTTTATACAATTTAGATACTATTATTGTTTTTTTTTTCATATTTTGCATGAGTTTGTTTTAATTTCAGTTAAAGTTTTAATAATTTTGTTGTACGTTTTCATCATTCTCCATTTATGTGATATTTTATTCAGTCTCGTTTATTTTATTTTAAACAAACAAAATTTTTTTTATGGTTTCAGTTTTAGTTGAACTCATAAAAAAACGTACGAGTTCCTTTCGTCTTCTGAACACACAAAAAAAGATATTTTGAAGAATATGATTAACCAAACAGTTGATAAGCGAAAATGACTCACATAGTGAGAAAAAAATAAATATTCATATTTGGGTGAATTAACCGTTTAACTTTATTAACCCTTCTTTATACCCTAAGCTTTACTATTCATCCATGACCAGCAGAGGGCAACAAATCACCAAATATCCACATCTGTTTTTGGAAGAGCATCATTCCACACATACTGGCGTCTGCATAGTGGGCACCTTTTCCAGTATGCATCCTATTTGCGGAAATTTAAAAATGCAAACTTTCTCACAATTTGCGTACTTATGCACTATGACGTTTTGTAGTATTAGTGGGAGCATTAGTAAAATCTGAATAAAGCCGTTAATGAACCGAAAAAAGCAAGTGCGGAATGATGGACACTTCACGCATCATAGAGGAGTGGGAGGGGCTTACAGAACCACGCTGCGTTACAAAATGTCCTTATAAAACCGAAAATAGGCGAAAGACGGTACGCGACAAAACGAGTACAGTGAGATGATATAAAAACACGAGATACATTTCCAGCTCCAGCATTATTTGTTCCTCTTTAAAATAAAAACGTGTCAGCTGTGTGCAAAGTGACCGACACTGAAAATGTGTACAATTTACTGCATTTCTCTGGGACTGAACCATCAAGGGCCTTTAAAATGAAGATGAACAGCCAGAATCTGAAAGTTTACTAATATATCTTTAATACTTAAAGGCATGACAACTAGAGGCTAAAAAACACAAAAAGTGCTTTTTCCCATTTTTGAACGGTCACTGTTGACATATAATGAAATAAAGATTGATACTAATTAGATCTACCAATCTCTGAAAAAATTAAATCTAATGATGCTTTTCTTGCTAAAGTTATTTTTACACTCCTGTATTTTGATCTCAGGTGATAATAAGATCCTCTATAAAATAGTGGATTACTCAGTAAATATTCATTTAATAGTTTGGCTTCATCACTATTTATGTGTGTCTCTCAACATAAAAAAATATGAACAAAATCCAAAAAAAATGGTTGATTTGACCCAATATTTGTTATTTATGTTGTGTCAACAACATTCAGAAGCATAAAAGCAGAGATTCCTTTATAATCACTAAAAGATGAACGCTTCAATGAATCTTTAATAATCATAATAACGTCAAGCTTTGTTTTATTCCGAGGATTCGCCAGCATGCAAAAACTGTGATCTCATCAGTGACTAGCACTATATTTGATCTTAGCTGTTCATTTTTATGAGGCTCTTTCACACTGAACGCAAAACTCAGCGTGAATGTTCTTGAATCGAAACAATAGATCAATACGAGATACTCACACCGGGAACGAACATCCGCGACGCGAAAAAGCCACGTTTTTGGTTTCTGATTTTTACCGCCGTCACACTGCGATGAAACCGTCCAATGGACGCTTCGCAAAGCCCCGCCCCCTTTAGTTACGGTCGCTCTGTCCGCTCTCACGCCACACGTCACGTTCTCACGGAGCAAAGAGGACACTGACGACAGTTTCATATTTAAAATATAGTAATGTCTTAATCAATAAATAGCGTCTTTAATGTGTGGTGACAGATCGCTGTCGCTCCTCCATCATCTCTTAGTTCATTTATAGCGTCAAATAAACATGAACGAACATCAGAAGGAATGTTGTTTCGAGACGTGATTCAAGTTCATCCACTAACTCCGAAAATGGGTTCCGATTCAGGGTTATGATTGGTCAGATCGCCTGTCAATCAAACTCTTTGCGAAGGGTCAATTGGGAGATTTAAACAGCGGAACGAAACTGACATCCTCTCAGCTCACACTGACCTTTGACCCCGCTGAGATTAGGCTACTGACGACTGTGGTCATCGAGAGCATTCCTTCAGATAAGAGCCCCGACGCTCTTTGAACTTCTGCTGTTCAAACACACGCTCAGCCGGCGCAGGTAGGGCCGCTTCTCTGAACATTCATGTTGAAGACCGTCGACGGCGAACCGTATTCTGGGCTCGTTTCTTTTTATTATACATTTACGCATCTGATATCCAGTGAAGCAGCAAAATTCGACTGATTTTCTTGATGTAAAAACACAACTAGTTCAATTGATCGATGTCGACTGACTGAAATATATCGAATGCGAAGAGACGGATGTCATATTAATTCTTAAACATTCATTTTGTGTGACGACTTAAACGAGGAGGCTTTATAATTTTGTTTTCCGTTGTTCAAACGGAGAGATTTCATCTTGATATTCCACAGTAGATCTGACTGAACGAACGTCTAATTAATTTTGCATAAATGATTAATCAATATGACTGATTATCAGCCTTTATGGGCCGTTAATGATTCTCTGAACTATCAGTCGGGGCAGAAAGCGCTCGCCGAAACTGATCGATTTGTTTGTTTTTGAGGGAAATCCTTCCTTTGTCGTTTGAGACGTCGTTACAGGCCGATGATTTAGGAAATAAAGATTTTGCTGTAGTTAAATCTGTTCACTGCAGTCCCACAGTGTGTGTGTGTGTGTGTGTGTGTGTCAGCGCTCAGATGGCTGGTACTCGGTTTCTTTAAGACAGCAGCAAAAATTTCACATTGGCGTGACAGAAGGAGGCATGTGCAGAGCGCTTCGCTCAGACTGGAAACTTCACTGTTGGTGTACGAAGATCGAAGGATCGGTGAATCTAAACAGCTCTGAAACCGTTCAGGAGAGGTAAGAGAGCTTTCTGCCGGATTCAGATTCAGCGTTTCACCAACTTCTGTACCGTTTATGTGAAAGCGGACATATTTCATCACACAGAACCTGCAAAATCATATTTGACCCTGAAATCAAAAGATGAATCTGATATTATCTAAAGCGGCTTTGAGGATTGTGAAAAGCACTGTAAAATTGTTGCATTAAAAATGAAACTATCCTCTACCAATTCTCAGGAAAAACAAATCTTAATTGTCATGCGAATGACGTCAAAATGCGAAACATTAAATAACCATTAAAAGGCTTTATTTTTTGAATTTCTGTTGAGTTTAGGGGTCAAATATGACCTGGATATATTTCATCAGGTTCATCCTAATATCTATGGCAGCTAATAAAGGTAATTGCGACTTTTTATCTCACAATTCTGACTTTATTTCTTACAATATAAATTCAAAAAAAGTCTTTTTATTTTTATTTTGTGCCAGAAACAACACTCTAAAAAAACTGGGTTAAAAACAACCCAAGTTGGGTTGAAAATGGACTAACCGATTGGCTCGTTCAAACCCAGCGATTGGGTCGTTCTAACCCAGCGATTGGGTCGTTCTAACCCAGCGATTGGGTCGTTCTAACCCAGCGATTGGGTCGTTCTAAATCTGCTATTAGGTTGTTCTAACCCAGCAACTGGGTCTTTCTAACCCAGCGATTTGGTTGGTCTAAATCTGTTCTAAATCTGCGATTGGGTCATTCTAACCCAGCAATTGGGTCGTTCTAACCCAGCAATTGGGTCTTTCTAACCCAGCAATTGGGTCACTCTAACCCAGCAATTGGGTCGTTCTAACCCAGCGATTGGATCGTTCTAACCCAGCGATTGGGTCGTTCTAACCCAGCGATTGGGTCGTTCTAACCCAGCGATTGGGTCGTTCTAACCCAGCGATTGGGTCGTTCTAAATCTGCTATTAGGTTGTTCTAACCCAGCAACTGGGTCTTTCTAACCCAGCGATTTGGTTGGTCTAAATCTGTTCTAAATCTGCGATTGGGTCATTCTAACCCAGCAATTGGGTCGTTCTAACCCAGCAATTGGGTCTTTCTAACCCAGCAATTGGGTCACTCTAACCCAGCAATTGGGTCGTTCTAACTCAGCGATTGGGTCACTCTAACCCAGCAATTGGGTCGTTCTAACTCAGCGATTGGGTCGTTCTAACCCAGCGATTTGGTTGGTCTAAATCTGTTCTAAATCTGCGATTGGGTCATTCTAACCCAGCGATTGGGTCGTTCAAACCCAGTGATTGGGTCGTTCTAACCCAGCGATTTGGTTGTTCTAACCCTGTGATTGTTTTTTTTGTTTTTTTTTTAACCCAGCGGTTGGGTTAAATGTTTGCCCAACCTGCAGGGTAGCTTTACTTAACTCGACTATTTGTTTAAAGATCTCTTAAAATGAACCCAAAGTATGTTGGAACTGAACACTTATAAGTCAAACTAATAATGATTCATGAATTTGGGTTCGTTTTAAGTCAGCCATGGAGTATTTAATAAACAACAGTTGGGTTCAGTAAAACTGCTCAGCATGTTGGGCAAACATTTAACCCAACTGCTGGGTTAAAACAACCCAATCTCTGGGTTTGTCCTTTTTCAACGCAAGCTTCCATGAATATAAAATCTGTCATGAGTAAAAAACAGTAAAAAGCATGGCCAACATCTTTTGTAGCTGTTTTACTACTAAAAAAAGGAGCATTTTTATGTGGTGACAAAATCAAATAAACAAACATGTAAACAAAGTGTTCTTTTAGATCTCATTATTGTGCTCACACTGGCACTGGCCGCTGGACTAGATGACTTTGGTATTGTTAGTGGTTCAGGAAACCAGCCACCAACACTGAGATCCATCAGGGTTATCTGTCAGCGTGTTTACACACCGTTACTCTGAAACAACAGACTGAGGAACCACTATCTTACAGTCACACGCATCCCGAACTCAACCTCGCTCAACAAAAGTTCTGTCTGGACTGGTGTATCAGTTCACCCGCAGAATGAGTGCAAACGACGCGTGGCATTCAAGTTTAGAAACGAGCGAGAAATCCCTGAGATCTGTTTCTTCTGGCCCAGAATCAGTTTGAGAAACATGTCGCATCTCGCAGTACATCCAGATACGCGAGAGAAACCGAAAGGCAGTTTTCGGGTGGAGGATTTTAATAATTGTGTGTTCAGGGTTATAAATAGTAAATGTCAGCGCGGTCAGTCGTTCACACGCACGTCTTTAAAAGTTTATTAGTGCTGTTTGATAAGATGTAGATTACTGTTACAAACATCCACTCGAAAAATGTAATTCCTGTTACAACTTAAATAAAAGTTGCAAACATTATTGTGTAGATTTCTGTTGACTTAATAATGTTAACCATTACCTAATATCGTCTAATTTAAACTCAAATTTCAGCATTAGTTGGCTTTATAAATGAGGTTGTAGTAACTAAATGAAATTGTCTTGATAACTTCAGAAATTAGTGGGTTTCTGGTTCCAGAGGAGAATAAATGTTGAAATTAAGTGTTAATTTGTTTGTTTTTTAGTGACGGGAAAGTGTTTAATGCCGTTATTTTTTGACATTTACGAGTAATATCGCACTTGTTCATTAAATATACATGTTAAATAAGTTATGTTAGCATGTGTGGCGCTGAAATAGATGAGATTAATTGGTTCCCGGGACACAACTTTGGTCGTTGCGGCAACTTTTTTTAGCGGTCAACTTAAAAATGTGTGTTTGTGCTTCAAATTATTAAGTTGTTCTAACTCGATGTTGCTTGTTTGTTGATCGTAAAGTCACTCAAAGTTGTAAAAACTCAAAAAAATAAATAAACTACACATTATTGAGCTCTGAAAAAGAATATTAAAGGGTTAGTTCAACCAAAAATGAAATTTCTGTCACGTCGTTCTACAGCCGTAAGATCTTCGTTCATCTTCAGAACACAGATGAAGATATTTTTGACGGTTCAGTGAGTCTCTATTGATATTGAACACTTTCAATGTCCAGAAAGACACTTAATATATATATTTAAAACAGGTCATGTGACTACAGCGGTTCAACCTTAATGTTATAAAGCGAATTTTTGTGCGCCAAAAAAACAAAATAACGACTTTTCAACAAAATCTAGTGATGGACGATTTCAAAACACTGATTCATGAAGCTTTTGTTTCGAATCAGTGGTTCAGAGCGCCAAAGTCACGTGATTTCAGTAAATGAGGCTTCGTTACGTCATTAGTGTTACGAAATTTCAATGGCAGTTTGATAAATGCTCCAAACCACTGATTCGAAACAAAAGATTCGTAAAGCTTCATGAATCAGTGTTTGAATCACTAGATATTGTTGAATAAAGTCGTTTTTTGCCGCACAGAAAGTATTCTCGTCGCTTTATAACATTAATGTTGACCCGCTGTAGTCACATGACCTGTTTTAAATATGTTTTAGTTACATTGAAAGTGTTCATTATCAATAGAGACTCACTGAACCGTCGGATTACAGACAGAAATTTCATTTTTGGGTGAACGTACACTTCAATTCTCTAACTAAATTGCATTACTAAAAAACCTGGCAAAGACACGGATTATCCTGACTGAGTTTAAAGCGGCACCCTTTCGAATAATGTCGTAAACGCGTGTAATTTAGAGATAGGACCAATTAAAATATGCATTATGAGATATGTAATGCAACTTATCCCTATCAAATGATTAGAAGTAAAAAACTATGATAATCAAAAGTGTCAGAATAATCAAGTTTACATTTATGTATATGAGCTCATGCTTCATACAAGACATGTAAAGAAATAAAAAACAGTTTTAATGTTCTTCAGTTGATTCAGTTCCAGTAATAGTGTGGATGTTGCAGAGTTTCTGTGTTTAAACTCTCATGTGAGTGTATTTCTGTGTGATTCATTGATCGAGGATGTTCGGCCACTAGAGGGCTGCGTCAGCTCAACATCAACTCGAAAAAACCGTCGGGACGGTCTAAAGTTAAATTCAATCAAAGATAAAACGATCATAGTTGGACAGGAGTTTAGTCACGGCAACAAATCCTGCAAAAAAAACAGAAAATACTGAAATAATTCTAATTTTACCTTTGATTAAGAATCACTGATGAGTTTTCTTTCATTAATTTGAGTGACAGAAAACAAGGACAGTCACTGTGACGACAGTCTCAAAAGCTTATTGTAGTTTCATCAATATAATATTCATAATTTATCTTTATATAATCATTATTATGTAACGATACTTCGCCCATTGCAGCTGAAAAAATTATTTTAAATCTTAAATAATAAATAATAATAATAATGAGTGCCTCAAATTAATAATGTAAGAATTTATATATATATATATATATATATATATATATATATATATATATATATATACACATATATACATATACATATATATATGCTATAAAAAAAAAAAAATATATATATATATATATATATATATATATATATATATATATATATATATATATATATATATATATATATATATATATTATATATATATATATATATATATATATATATATATATATATAAATAAAAATGTATATTATATATTTTTTATATATTATACACACACCCCTCCATCCATGAAAGGGTGTGGCGGCGCCGCTTGCCGCAATTTACTCATTTTCCACGGATGATTTTGCCAAGTTGTATATCTGTCAGCTCTTATCTGCAAAAATGTTCTGTGGGGGAAATCATTCTTTGATTGGATCGTTTCCATCGTTCATAACTTCTGCGATGTGCTGTAGGCCAAAAACAGCTGTCGTCACATCAGCGGTCCAGGTCGTATCTCACGCTCACCGTGAAAATATATCGCCTGTAGGAGAAGGAATTTGGGCTGCCGAAGCCTCTATCTCCCTGATACTGAACGCCTGGTACCGCACAAGCGGTCGGGCTCCTCAGAGAGGTCAGCGGCGGTGCGAACGCGTCCATAGAGAACTGAGCTAAACTCCAGCAGATCGTGACCTGTGGAGAAAAGGCACACTTCCTGTATCAGCACATGTCTTGTGATCGCTTTTGTCCGCTTCAGCATTTTTAAGATGCAAACCCTTTGGTTTCGTTCTTGAGGCCTGGTGTAGTTAAAACGCTGGTTTCCAGTCTGTAAGCAGAACACCATACAAACCCCAGTGAAGAAGTGGATCAGCGTTAAGCGGCATGACAACGTCCGCATTAAAGCTTCCTCGACTGTTTTGGTTTATGGTTACACTTTCTTCATCTGACACGGAATCGTGCGAAAATAAAGAAAACGTCCACGACATCTTCAGAGGTACGTGACGCAATCCATCGGCACGTCGCAAGTTTTAGTGGTACGTGCCAGCGAGAACCGGACACACGGCCGGATGTGCCAACGGCTTCCGTGCCACTTCACGTTAAAGTGTTCGTTCACACAAGAATGTAAATTCACGTCACGAATTCCTCTCCCTCGTGTCGTTCCACACCTTCAGAACACAAACCAAGATACTTTTGATGAGGTTTAGGAATATAATCGACACTTTCGAGGTCCAGAGAGGAACTAAAGACTTTATTTAACCCTTATGTGCCGTTCGGGATGTTTTCATCCACTATGGGGAATTTTTGAGTCTTTAACTTTCTCCGTGTTTCAGCAAATGGAATGATTTTTGGTGACAAATCTTATTTTGACACATATTTTGGGAAAATGCTTTGAAAATGTTCAAAAACTCAACAGAACTCTGTGGGCAAATTCACCACCCTTTCGTTATGGATTTTAACCGCTTTAAAAATGTATGAGATAAATATTTTTTTTTTAATTTTTTTGCTTAAATCTATTAATCAACCTCAGTCCTGATCAAAACTACCAAATTTAAAAAAAAAAATAAAAAAATCAGGATATTAACTCTTTAATTGCCAAATTCATAAATGATGTCACTGATTTGGGAAACAACATTGGCTTTGATGCGCTGTTCGTTTTTGTGCAGCATCAGATTTTAATGTTTTAAAGAGTTAAAATCCTGAATTTTTTTTTTTTTAATTTAGTAGTTTTGATCAGGATTGAGGTTGATTAATAGATGTAAGCAAAAAAATGTGAAAAAAATATTTATCTGATACATTTTTAAAGCAGTTAAAAGTAGTGGCCACGAACATAACGAAAGGGTCGTGAATTTGAACAATGCACAAGGGTTAAAACGGTCGACGGGATGCAGTGGATCAACCTGAATGTGAAGAAGAGAGCAAAACAAAAATAACTTTACTCAACCTTCTCTTCGGTGTCATCCTCATTCGTCGTTTACGTCCAGCACTTCCTGTCAGAACGCCGTCGTGCTGGTCACGTGATCAGCTTCGGCCAATACCGAGCCGGACGTAAACCCGGAAGCGTCACCCGAGTAAGATAATGACAGGGAAGAGTAAAGTTTTTTTGTTTTGCTCTCTTCGTCACATTCAGGTTGATCCACTGCATCACGTCGACCGTTTTAACAAAGTCTTTATAAGTCCTTTCCGGACCTTGAAAGTGTTGATTATATTGCTAAACCTCTCGGATTTCATCAAAAATATCTTGGTTTGTGTTCTGAAGGTGTGGAACGACATGAGGGAGACGAATTCATGACGTGAATTTACATTTTTGTGTGAGCTTTAATACAGCTACTGGCCCAGTTGAGTAATTTAGTCAATTATAAGAGCTTTTTGTTTGTTTATAAATAAATAAACAAATTATATATATAAATATTAAGGGTACACTATGTAACTTTTGGCCCTCTAGCTGTTAAAAAACTAAACCCCATATGCATTCTGCGGATGAACATTGTTGTGGTTGTGATTTGGTCACTGGGACTAATTATTAATTAAATAACTAAAAAGAGAGATATCCAATTCTAAATAAAACATAAAGAAAGCTGACTAGCTGAAGACCTTGTAAGATCCGTTAATAAACACGGTACTTCATTGAAAAATAATGAATAATGAAATGAGCTTCAACTCTGTTCGAGCTACATACGGCTTTATCTGTTCAATAAAACACCGAACTCACCCGATGAGTGATAAAAACACCATCATCGCGTCGCTTTTACAGCATTTGAAATCCCTCAGTTCTCCTCATCTCCGAAAAAAAAACCGAGTTGATTACGCTTTTTTGTCAAACGCTATTTATAAGCGTTTATATTTTAGACCTGTCGGGACGGTTTACGCGGGAAGTTTCCTATATGTCGCTCGCCCGTGCGTGTCGCGTCATATCCCTCTCATCTGTTCGCGATTTAGCGATTTAACGTCAGACGATAACCTGGCTAAACCACGCCCACACCAGAGGGATATGACGCGACACGCACGGGCGAGCGACATACAGGAAACTTCCCGCGTAAACCGTCCCGACAGGTCTAAAATATAAACGCTTATAAAATAGCGTGTCAGGTTGAGACAAAAACA
Source organism: Opsariichthys bidens (assembly GCA_037194245.1). Taxonomy (NCBI): domain Eukaryota; kingdom Metazoa; phylum Chordata; class Actinopteri; order Cypriniformes; family Xenocyprididae; genus Opsariichthys; species Opsariichthys bidens. The sequence continues at coordinate 18,891,764 of CM074299.1, forward strand.
CGTTTTGGAAGAAGAACTGATGATGAATTTATTTAAAAAAGGCTCGTAGTGTCCTTTTAATATAAAATAATAATAAAGTAATGATTAAATAATAATCATGATAATAATAACTGTATGTACTTTTCATGTTATATGAACATTTATGTTCTAGCAAGCCTGTGCTTCATTGTTGAGAAGTTTCCCAGTGGAAATTTTAGTGGTTTGTGTTGTTTTGCAGAAGCATTTCAGAGTTTCGTGTGTGCGTGTGTGTGTGTGTGTGTGTGTGTGTGTGTGTGTCTGGGCGTTGAGATAAGAGTGTTCATTGCATATGTATGAGAAGGGCGGAGTCAGATAAGCCAATGCCACTCATCTTGCGTTAGTAAAGTCTCCCACAGCTGTGCAGAGTGCAATAATACAGTTGTGATCGGCGGTGTAAGTACAGCGTTTGTGTGTCAGTGAGTATTTCACTTCACTTTTTTTTTTTATTGGAATTATTTATAGTGATTGTGAAACTCTTGTTATGTGTCTTTTTACTGGTTAGCGACGACTGACAGTTAGGAAACAGAAGTTTTGTTTATATTCTTGCACAATATCTGGTACGTGTTTATTATGCTGTGCATTTTAGTCGATATAATTCAACTTCACATCATGCGATTCTGAGAAAAAAGTCAGAATTGTGAGATAAAAAACTTTTTTTGTGTGTTACATAATAGCATTCTGATGTATTCTAAAGTATTTAGATGAAGTCATCTAATGAAATATGTTACAAATGACTTTTTAAAGCATGTGTTTTAGTGAAATGAAGTCATCTGTTTATAGGTCAAATGCGGCTTTAATTTTTTCATTGAACACTTTCTCAGCTTTTCCAGTTTCTTCACCTTTTTTTTTTGTCGTCTATCTGAACATGTCCATGTTCCTTCCAGGTGCTTGAACAATAAAATCCGGTGTGATTATTTTGAATCTCACAGACATGGACCCTCAGGTGCCCAAAGACAAGTGAGTTGAACATCAGATTTTGGCTTATCTCTCCGTTTTGCGAGACATAACTTGAGCTAACAAGAACAAAATGGGATTCTTGTGCGAGTTTCACTCTGAAAACCAAGACAAACTGCTCATTACCATGCAAATGGTATGAAAATGATCAAAAATGTCTAGCAACACACACACACACATTGGCAGGGAAAGAGTTAATCTCCTCAAAGAACTTCATTCTGGTGTTTCAAAACCCAAGAAACCAAAGCGCTGATGTGAAGATCTGAATCAGCGCAATCTTTCGTCTCTTCTCACGACAGATATAATGGCGTGTGGTGGATCTTCTTCATGCTGGGGTTGGGGACGCTGCTGCCGTGGAATTTCTTCATGACGGCCACCATGGTAACTTTGCATGTCGGCTATCAGCTATTTCGCGTGATAAGAACACGTAAAGTGGTTTGGTTTTTGCCCAAGTCGACCAAAAATGCTGACAAAGTTTTGCAATGCTGCAAAAGCAATAGCTGCTCTCTCAAAAACAGATGATATGAATCTCTGCTCCATCTGTTTATCTTGTAGTATTTCACCAGTCGCCTCGCCGACCCTTTAAACGAAGCGAACTTCTCAGCCAACGCGACTGAGGAAGACTCGCGGAGCGTCTTACAGGCCAAGTTTAATAACGTGATGACGCTGTGCGCGATGGTTCCTCTGCTGGTGTTCACCTGCCTCAACTCGGTCCTTCACCAGAGGTGAGACTCGACAATCAACTCTCCAATGAGTCTGGCGATTAAATAACTGGATCATTCCATCTCCAATCCAGAATTCCTCAGAAGATCAGGATCGCCGGGAGTCTGGCGGCCATTCTGCTGGTGTTTTTACTGACCGCCATCCTGGTGAAAGTAGACCTGGAGCCGCTGCCGTTCTTCATCATCACCATGATTAAAATCATCTGCATCAACTGTGAGGCTTCCAAACGATTCCAACTTCACGAACGAACTTATTTGTTGGTTATTTCATTTTGATTGAGAGCAGTGAACCTGTAAATATTAAGTCTTTCGTTCACCAAAGTCTAATACTTCTTACTTCATTTTTTTTACTTCTAAGAAACAAGAACTTCACCGTGACCCTTGTATCACGTTCAGTGATGCGGCTGCAGTTCACTTAACGGCCACCGGTGTTGCTAAAAACCTTTAATATTACATGAAAAACATTTTTGAGAGTGATATTACATTATTATATTCTCTCAAATATGTCCTTCATTGCAGCAGCGACTTCCTATGGAAGCCTGTTCCTGCCACTGTTGAGAAAAAATATTCCGTAAGTCATAATAATGAGAAACTTTCTCATAATAATGACTTAGAATCTCATAATAATGACTAAACATCTCATAATATTGACTTAGAATCTCATAATAATGACTTAGAATCTCATAATAATGACTTAGAATCTCATAATAATGACTTAGTATCTCATAATAATGACTTAGAATCTCATAATAATGACTTAATATCTCATAATAATGACTTAGAATCTCATAATAATGACTTAGAATCTCATAATAATGACTTAGAATCTCATAATAATGACTTAGAATCTCATAATAATGACTTAGAATCTCATAATAATGACTTAGAATCTCATAATAATGACTTAGAATCTCATAATAATGACTTAGTATCTTATAATAATGACTTAATATCTCATAATAATGACTTAGAATCTCATAATAATGACTTCACATCTCATGATAATGACTTAGTATCTCATAATAATGACTTAACATCTCATAATAATGACTTAGTATCTCATAATAATGACTTAGAATCTCATAATAATGACTTAGAATCTCATAATAATGACTTAGAATCTCATAATAATGACTTAGAATCTCATAATAATGACTTAATATCTCATAATAATGACTTAACATCTCATAATAATGACTTAGTATCTCATAATAATGACTTAACATCTCATAATAATGACCTAGTATCTCATAATAATGACTTAATATCTCATAATAATGACTTAGAATCTCATAATAATGACTTAATATCTCATAATAATGACTTAACATCTCATAATAATGACTTAGTATCTCATAATAATGACTTAACATCTCATAATAATGACCTAGTATCTCATAATAATGACTTAGAATCTCATAATAATGACTTAATATCTCATAATAATGACTTAGTATCTCATAATGACTTAGAATCTCATAATAATGACTTAACATCTCATAATAATGACTTAGTATCTCATAATAATGACTTAACATCTCATAATAATGACTTAGTATCTCATAATAATGACTTAACATCTCATAATAATGACCTAGTATCTCATAATAATGACTTAGTATCTCATAATAATGACTTAACATCTCATAATAATGACTTAGTATCTCATAATAATGACTTAACATCTCATAATAATGACTTAATATCTCATAATAATGACTTAGTATCTCATAATAATGACTTAGAATCTCATAATAATGACTTAACATCTCATAATAATGACTTAGAATCTCATAATAATGACTTAACATCTCATAATAATGACTTAACATCTCATAATAATGACTTAGTATCTCATAAGAATGACTTAGAATCTCATAATAATGACTTAACATCTCATAATAATGACTTAACATCTCATAATAATGACTTAGTATCTCATAATAATGACTTAATATCTCATAATAATGACTTAGTATCTCATAATAATGACTTAGTATCTCATAATAATGACTTAATATCTCATAATAATGACTTAACATCTCATAATAATGACTTAGTATCTCATAATAATGACTTAACATCTCATAATAATGACCTAGTATCTCATAATAATGACTTAGTATCTCATAATAATGACTTAACATCTCATAATAATGACTTAGAATCTCATAATAATGACTTAATATCTCATAATAATGACTTAATATCTCATAATAATGACTTAGTATCTCATAATAATGACTTAATATCTCATAATAATGACTTAATATCTCATAATAATGACTTAGTATCTCATAATAATGACTTAGTATCTCATAATAATGACTTAGTATCTCATAATAATGACTTAGTATCTCATAATAATGACTTAGTATCTCATAATAATGACTTAACATCTCATAATAATGACCTAGTATCTCATAATAATGACTTAGTATCTCATAATAATGACTTAACATCTCATAATAATGACTTAGAATCTCATAATAATGACTTAGTATCTCATAAGAATGACTTAGAATCTCATAATAATGACTTAACATCTCATAATAATGACTTAACATCTCATAATAATGACTTCGTATCTCATAATAATGACTTAACATCTCATAATAATGACTTAGTATCTCATAATAATGACTTAATATCTCATAATAATGACTTAGTATCTCATAATAATGACTTAGTATCTCATAATAATGACTTAATATCTCATAATAATGACTTAATATCTCATAATAATGACTTAGTATCTCATAATAATGACTTAATATCTCATAATAATGACTTAATATCTCATAATAATGACTTAGTATCTCATAATAATGACTTAATATCTCATAATAATGACTTAATATCTCATAATAATGACTTAGTATCTCATAATAATGACTTAGTATCTCATTATAATGACTTAGTATCTTTAACTTAATAAAAAATAAAAAAGTTTATTTTATTAAGTTAAAGATGCTAAGTCATTATTATGAGAAAGTTTCTCATTATTATGACTTACGGAATTTTTTTTTTTCTCAACAGTGGCGGGAACGGGCTTCCATAACTTCCTGCTCGTATTCATGCACACGTAACGATATTGACTGAACGTGATTCCAGGTTTCGACATACTCACGGTGAAGTTCTTGTTTCTCAGAAGTAAAAAGAAGCTGTAAATACCGCCGTCCGCACCGGTTAGATGAATATGTAAATATATGTGCCGCGCTTTCCTCTGAAATAACAAAATAAACACGACAAAAACGTCGGCGATGAAAAATCATCTGATTGTAGTGATGTGGATGTGTTTGAACCAGCTCTGACTCACCGGCATCATGTCGACACATGAGGTAACAGAAATCACATGATAGTTTGATTATAAAGTCTATTTGAGACTATATTAGACGAGGCAATGTGAGTAAAATTGGCATTGGTTCATTTCATGTGTCACATGATCGCTCTCGGGTGTAACTGTCACAGTCATTTTCCCGGCAAAAACGCCCCGAGGCCTTCACATAAAAACAGGCAGCCAAGTCTCGTTTTTTAAGTTTGTTATAAGCTGTTCACACATTTGCAATACAAATATGATTAATATATAATAACACCATTAAAATTGCAATATGTAAAATATCCAAAAACCACTGGGCCAGTGCTATGTATTTGTTCAGTTGAGTACCTACAATATCCCAAATGTATCCAACTATTTGTAAATCATGGGAAAATTCCTATTTTAACCAAGGACGCGTGAGGGAGTCGCTCGTCAATCGCGTAATATCCGCGTTTACCTCGAGTTCCGGTTTTCTTTGTAACCATGGAAACACCAAAGACACTTTAATGTTACATGTTTTATTGGACAAGAGAACATCTGATACGTTTATAGACAGAAAACTAATTATTGTAATATAGCTCAACACGTTTAATCTTATTGTTTAAATCTAATTTTCTTGATTTTTTTTTTGCGAGTACCACACCTCAGAGAAGAACATTATTTTGTCAACATAGCGTAATTAGATGCAGCTTTATTTTAAATAAAGTTAAAAGAATTTTCTCCATCATACAATGTGTTTTAAAATCAATCGCATGTCATTTATCGACACGAGCCATCCGGCATTTAATATGATATTGTAATATCGATCTATCTTGTCGATCGTAAGACCGGAAGCGGCGACCGTGTCATAATAAAAGTCCCGCTGCTCTCGAGGCGTGTGTCGCTCGTCTCTCATGATCAATCGTCTCGTTCAGCTCCACAACACTCGCTCCTGCTCCGCTTCACACTACAGTCACGTTAATAATCCAATCCGTGAACATGATTTCTGCATCCCGACTCTTTCTCACCGGCTGTGAGGTGAAGACCGCATGTCCCAAGATTCCACGCTCAAACTCGCCGTCATCCTTTGTTTTGAACAGGAGATGAAAAACTACATAGTGCAGCTTTAATAAAACAGTCATCGGGTCTTTAATAATGTTCTCAAAAAGCGAACACAAAAACATAATTTATACATCATTCATGGAACGTGTTTACCTGAAACATTTAGTTGGATGTTCACCTACTCTTTTCAGAATATTCAGAGAACGTTTGAGAAATTGGAACAAATGGAACATTCAACTTTTACGTAGTTGATTGTAACAGTGGAAAATGCTGCGTCATGTTTTCTTGATTTCGTTTATTTTAAGCCGTGTGTGTTCCCAGCGTTCGGAGCCGTCCTGCAGGGAAGTCTCTTTGGAATGGCCGGCCTCTTACCGGCTTCCTACACGACACCCATCATGAGCGGACAAGGACTCGCGGGAACCTTCGCTGCGCTGTCCATGATCTGTGCCATCGCCAGTGAGTTCAGCTACACACACAAAAACAAGCACGAGTTACACACACTAATGCATCTATGGTGCAAGTTATGGCAAGCCGTTTATTCATTTTCAGGATATGAACTTGTGATATCAACAATTACATTTTCACTAGTGTAAACTATCATTCTTGATATCTGTAATTGTATTTTCACTAGTGAAATCTCACCATAGGCTGCCATTCAAATTCAATTGTTGATATCAAGAATTCATTTCTTACTAGTTGAAATTCCAGTTTCACACATCAGAAATCATCATTTTGATATCAATAATTACATTGTTACTAGTAAAAATCATCATTTTTAATATCAATAATTACATTGTTACTAGTAAAAATCATCATTTTGATATCAAAAATTACATTGTTACTAGTAAAAATCATCATTTTTAATATCAATAATTACATTGTTACAAGTAAAAAAATCATCATTTTTGATAAATAATTACATTGTTCCTAGTAAAAATCATCATTTTTGATATCAATAATTACATTGTTACTAGTAAAAATCAGTTTTGATATCAATAATTACATTGTTACTAGTAAAAATCATCATTTTTAATATCAATAATTACATTGTTACAAGTAAAAAAATTATCATTTTTGATAAATAATTACATTGTTCCTAGTAAAAATCATCATTTTTGATATCAATAATTACATTGTTACTAGTAAAAATCATAATTTTTGATATAAATATTACATTGTTCTAGTAAAAATCATCATTTTTGATATCAATAATTACATTGTTACTAGTAAAAATCATCATTTTTTATATCAATAATTACATTGTTTTTGATATCAATAATTACATTGTTTTTGATATCAATAATTACATTGTTTTTGATATCAATAATTACATTGTTACTAGTAAAAATCATCATTTTTAATATCAATAATTACATTGTTCCTAGTAAAAATTATCATTTTTAATATCAATAATTACATTGTTACAAGTAAAAATCATCATTTTTAATATCAATAATTACATTGTTACAAGTAAAAAAATCATCATTTTTTATAAATAATTACATTGTTCCTAGTAAAAATCATCATTTTTGATATCAATAATTACATTGTTACTAGTAAAAATCATAATTTTTGATATAAATATTACATTGTTCTAGTAAAAATCATCATTTTGATATCAATAATTACATTGTTACTAGTAAAAATCATCATTTTTGATATCAATAATTATATTGTTCTAGTAAAAATCATCGTTTTGATATCAATAATTACATTGTTCTAGTAAAAATCATCATTTTGATATCAAAAATTACATTGTTAATAGTAAAAATCATCATTTTGATATCAATAATTACATTGTTACTAGTAAAAATCATCATTTTTGATATCAATAATTATATTGTTCTAGTAAAAATCATCATTATTGATATCAATAATTACATTGTTACTAGTAAAAATCATCATTTTGATATCAATAATTACATTGTTACTAGTAAAAATCATCATTTTTGATATCAATAATTATATTGTTCTAGTAAAAATCATCATTTTTGATATCAATAATTACATTGTTACTAGTAAAAATCATCATTTTGATATCAATAATTACATTGTTACTAGTAAAAATCATCATTTTTGATATCAATAATTATATTGTTCTAGTAAAAATCATCATTTTGATATCAATAATTACATTGTTCTAGTAAAAATCAACATTTTGATATCAAAAATTACATTGTTAATAGTAAAAATCATCATTTTGATATCAATAATTACATTGTTACTAGTAAAAATCATCATTTTTGATATCAATAATTATATTGTTCTAGTAAAAATCATCATTTTGATATCAATAATTACATTGTTCTAGTAAAAATCATCATTTTGATATCAATAATTACATTGTTACTAGTAAAAATCATCATTTTGATATCAATAATTACATTGTTACTAGTAAAAATCATCATTTTTGATATCAATAATTATATTGTTCTAGTAAAAATCATCATTTTGATATCAATAATTACATTGTTCTAGTAAAAATCATCATTTTGATATCAATAATTACATTGTTAATAGTAAAAATCATCATTTTGATATCAATAATTACATTGTTACTAGTAAAAATCATCATTTTTGATATCAATAATTATATTGTTCTAGTAAAAATCATCATTTTGATATCAATAATTACATTGTTCTAGTAAAAATCATCATTTTGATATCAATAATTACATTGTTACTAGTAAAAATCATTATTTTTGATATCAATAATTATATTGTTCTAGTAAAAATCATCATTTTGATATCAATAATTACATTGTTCTAGTAAAAATCATCATTTTGATATCAATAATTACATTGTTACTAGTAAAAATCATCATTTTGATATCAATAATTACATTGTTACTAGTAAAAATCATCATTTTTGATATCAATAATTATATTGTTCTAGTAAAAATCATCATTTTGATATCAATAATTACATTGTTCTAGTAAAAATCATCATTTTGATATCAATAATTACATTGTTAATAGTAAAAATCATCATTTTGATATCAATAATTACATTGTTACTAGTAAAAATCATCATTTTTGATATCAATAATTATATTGTTCTAGTAAAAATCATCATTTTGATATCAATAATTACATTGTTCTAGTAAAAATCATCATTTTGATATCAATAATTACATTGTTACTAGTAAAAATCATTATTTTGATATCAATAATTACATTGTTACTAGTAAAAATCATCATTTTTGATATCAATAATTATATTGTTCTAGTAAAAATCATCATTTTGATATCAATAATTACATTGTTACTAGTAAAAATCATCATTTTGATATCAATAATTACATTGTTACTAGTAAAAATCATCATTTTTGATATCAATAATTATATTGTTCTAGTAAAAATCATCATTTTGATATCAATAATTACATTGTTCTAGTAAAAATCAACATTTTGATATCAAAAATTACATTGTTAATAGTAAAAATCATCATTTTGATATCAATAATTACATTGTTACTAGTAAAAATCATCATTTTTGATATCAATAATTATATTGTTCTAGTAAAAATCATCATTTTGATATCAATAATTACATTGTTCTAGTAAAAATCATCATTTTGATATCAATAATTACATTGTTACTAGTAAAAATCATCATTTTGATATCAATAATTACATTGTTACTAGTAAAAATCATCATTTTTGATATCAATAATTATATTGTTCTAGTAAAAATCATCATTTTGATATCAATAATTACATTGTTCTAGTAAAAATCATCATTTTGATATCAATAATTACATTGTTAATAGTAAAAATCATCATTTTGATATCAATAATTACATTGTTACTAGTAAAAATCATCATTTTTGATATCAATAATTATATTGTTCTAGTAAAAATCATCATTTTGATATCAATAATTACATTGTTCTAGTAAAAATCATCATTTTGATATCAATAATTACATTGTTACTAGTAAAAATCATCATTTTGATATCAATAATTACATTGTTACTAGTAAAAATCATCATTTTTGATATCAATAATTATATTGTTCTAGTAAAAATCATCATTTTGATATCAATAATTACATTGTTCTAGTAAAAATCATCATTTTGATATCAATAATTACATTGTTCTAGTAAAAATCATCATTTTGATATCAATAATTACATTGTTACTAGTAAAAATCATCATTTTTGATATCAATAATTATATTGTTCTAGTAAAAATCATCATTTTGATATCAATAATTACATTGTTACTAGTAAAAATCATCATTTTGATATCAATAATTACATTGTTACTAGTAAAAATCATCATTTTTGATATCAATAATTATATTGTTCTAGTAAAAATCATCATTTTGATATCAATAATTACATTGTTCTAGTAAAAATCATCATTTTGATATCAATAATTACATTGTTATTAGTAAAAATCATCATTTTGATATCAATAATTACATTGTTACTAGTAAAAATCATCATTTTTGATATCAATAATTATATTGTTCTAGTAAAAATCATCATTTTGATATCAATAATTACATTGTTCTAGTAAAAATCATCATTTTGATATCAAAAATTACATTGTTAATAGTAAAAATCATCATTTTGATATCAATAATTACATTGTTACTAGTAAAAATCATCATTTTGATATAAATATTACATTGTTCTAGTAAAAATCATCATTTTGATATCAATAATTACATTGTTCTAGTAAAAATCATCATTTTGATATAAATATTACATTGTTCTAGTAAAAATCATCATTTTGATATCAATAATTACATTGTTACTAGTAAAAATGCAAATGTCTGATATCAAGAATTCAATTGCCACTAGTTGAAATGTCTATTCTTGATATCAACAATTGAATACTAGTAAAAATGTTAATTTCTGATATCTGAAAATAAATTCCTGATACCAAGATAATTTCTGATATCTAAAACGTCTTTCTTACTAGTAACAATCACATTCATGATATCAGAAATTTTTACTAGTTGCAATTCAATTGTTGATATCAAGAATAGACATTTGCACTAGTAACAATGTAACTCTTGATCTCAGACATTTGCATTTTTACTAGTAAGAATTGTATTGAATTCTTGATATCAACAATTGAATTTGAATGGCAGCCTATGGCGAGATTTCACTAGTGAAAATACAATTACAGTTTATACTAGTGGAAATCTAATTCCTGATATCAACAATGAACATTTTAACTAGTGAAAATGTACTTGTCGAGATCACAAGTTCATATCCCGAGAATGAAGACGCACTTCACCTCTCAAACAACATTATTTTATTGAAGAATAAATCAGCTTTCTGCGATCATCAACAGCATGTCACAGATGTTTTATTTGAGTGAAACTAATGAAAGTAAACCACAGATGCATTTAAGGTGAAATTCTCTCTCAGGTGGTTCTGCTCTACAGGACAGCGCGTTTGGATACTTCATCACCGCCTGCGTCGTCATCGCCCTCGCGATCGCATCGTACGTCGCCCTTCCCAAACTGGTAAGGTCCAGAGGCGTTCATTAAAAGCACTGAACATTTAATATATGCGCGCCGTTTCTCGTCCGCAGGCGTTTTATCAGTTCCATCAGGAGAGTCGGCAGAACAAACCAGCCGAGGACGAAGAGAACAAGATGGATCTGCTGAAGGAAGGTGACGTCCTGCGATTCACATCAGATGTTGCTGCAAAATGTTACAGTCCAAAACATTTATTTGAATGTTCTTCTGCAGATGCGCGGCAGCAGAGCGCTGGAGACGACGACACACACACTCCCTCCATGCTGGCCATCTTTAAGAAGGTGAACGGCGGCGCTCCAGAGTCGTGCCGGTGAGTTTTGCACGGGTAAAAGTTTCATTTTCTCCCGTCTTTCTCTCTTCAGATCTGGGTCATGGCTCTCTCGGTGTGTTTCGCCTTCACGATCACCATCGGCACGTTTCCCGCGGTCACTGTGGACGTCAAATCCACCGTCGCTGACGGAGGAGCGTGGGGTGAGAGGATTCGTCTGCGCTTCTCAACTCAATGAACAAGAGTTTGCTTTGGGAAATCATAACTATGACAGAAAAAGTCAAAATTATGTCATACCAAGTCATAATTGGATTAAAAGTCAATTGACATTCTAAGCGATAATCATGAGACATACCAAATCATAATTAAAAAGTGTCATAATTGACTTGTCATGCCGTCATTTTGTCTTTTTAATCTCATTATTATGATTTAGTGCATCTATCTCATAAATATAGCTTGTCATATTTGACGTGAAAAGTCATAAATATGAGATTAAGTCCAAATTATAACACACCAAGTCAAGTGAGAAATTGAAAATGAATTAAAATTGAAATGATCATAACTGAGATACTTTAAGTTTTTTTTCCTCATAATTATGACTAGTCACAAATATGACACAAAAAGGTGAAAATATAACATACTAATTAAAAATATGAAATTATGACTATAATAAATCATTGTGAGGTTAAAAAGGTGAAATCATGACAAACGCAAGACAATGACAAGATAAAAAGTTTCGAAATTATGACACTAAATCATGAGATAAATCAAAATAAAAAACTGAAATTGACATACTAAGAGATTAAAGTACAAATTATTACATATTAAGTCATTATGAGATTATAAAGACAACATTATGACAAATTATTAAATAAAATAAAAGATAAAAAGTTGAAATTATTATATGGCAAGTCATAATTATGAGATTAAAAACGTTAAATTATGACAAAGTCAGAATCATGAGATAAAAAGTCAATTGACCATCTCGTAATTCTGACTTAATTTCACATTATTATGACATACTAAACGCAATTATGAGATCAAAATAAGATGAAGTTGACTTTTAGTGCCATAATTATTTGATAAAAAGTAAAAATTATGACACGCCAAGTCATTATGAGATTAAAAATATAATGTAAAAGTAATAATTATGATTTACCAAAGCATGGTTAGTTTTCCTCGTGCTTCCGTACAGCAGATCATGTGACTGAAAACACCAATTCAAAAGTAAAAGAGTGTTTGTGTCGTGAATTCTGCCTGACAACAACAGAAACCATGTCGAGAATCGTAATCCTCCGCACTGAATCTCTCCGTCCTCAGAGATGTACTTCATCCCAGTGTCTTGTTTCCTGTTCTTCAACGTGTTTGACTGGGCCGGCCGCAGTCTGACCGCGGTGTGCATGTGGGTAAGAGACGTCCAGTCTTAAAACAGCGTTTGGACACCGAAGCATCCCATCGCTGCTTTTTCTTTTTTCTTTTGATATCTTCTGAGTCTGAAGCGTTCAAACACTTGTTGAGGTTACTGTATATTGGACAGGTGGGACGATTTACGTACGGTAATAAATACAGATGACGGGATGGATATTGAATCGTGCACGTTTTCACCTGTGTCTCTCTCTCTCTCTCTCTCTCTCTCTGTGTCTCTCTCTCTCTCTGTGTCTCTCTCTCTGTGTCTCTGTCTCTCTCTCTCTCTGTGTCTCTGTCTCTCTCTCTCTCTCTCTGTGTCTCTCTCTCTGTGTCTCTCTCTCTCTCTCTCTCTCTCTGTGTCTCTCTCTGTGTCTCTCTTTCTCTCTCTCTCTCTCTGTGTCTCTCTCTCTCTGTGTCTCTGTCTCTCTCTCTGTGTCTCTGTCTCTCTGTCTCTCTCTCTCTGTGTCTCTCTCTCTGTGTCTCTCTCTCTCTGTGTGTCTCTCTCTCTGTGTGTCTCTCTCTCTCTGTGTCTCTGTCTCTCTCTGTGTCTCTGTCTCTCTCTCTCTCTGTGTCTCTGTCTCTCTCTCTCTCTGTGTCTCTGTCTCTCTCTCTCTCTGTGTCTCTCTCTCTCTCTGTGTCTCTCTCTCTGTGTCTCTGTCTCTCTCTCTCTCTCTCTGTGTCTCTGTCTCTCTCTCTCTCTCTCTGTGTCTCTCTCTCTGTGTCTCTCTCTCTCTCTCTCTCTCTCTGTGCGCATGTGCTGAGTGAGTGGGCGGAGCGTTGAGTGTGAGCGTTTGACCGGTGTGGTGTGTCAGGTACGAGTGTTTGATACTTTCTATCTTTTCTATCTTTTTATTTCATATTTATTTTCGTATTTAATTCTTACTGGTTGATAAAGAGAGGTATAGTATACCAGGGCTTCTGCCCTCGGTTTTTGTTTGGGAGGCATGGCTGCCTCAGGTAGCGCGAGTTATGATTTTCTGACGCGCCGTCATGGCGTTAAAATAGATTCAGTCGTAAGTGTGGAGGAGTGTAGCCTGGGTATTGGAGAAGTGATTGGACATGAAAATATTGTATCTGCGTCTCGTATGAACAGCGCTATTGTTGTGTTCTTGAAGACGATTGACTTAGCGAATCAGTTGGTAGAAAATGGGATCGTGGTGAATGACATTTTTACTCCGGTTCTCCCTCTTTCCACCCCCTCGAAAAAGGTAACTCTTTCGAATGTACCACCTTTCATTTCGAACGAAGTTTTGTCTAGAATGCTTTCTCGCTATGGCAAAATAGTTTCCCCAATTAAGATGATTCCAATTGGGTGTAAGTCTCCACTTCTGAAACATGTTGTGTCATTTAGGCGTTACGTCTATATGATTCTACAAGATAGCGTTGATGATTTGGATCTGTCTTTAAACTTTCGGCACAACGAATTTAATTATGTCATTTTTGTTACAACAAACAGTATGAAATGTTTTGGTTGTGGTGAGACAGGGCATCTTATCCGCGCTTGTCCGGCCAAATTAAATAATCATGCCGATCGTCAACCACCGGCTGACGGTGAGACGAATGACGACGCACGCGTTGTAAATACGAAAAATGATACTGCTGCGTTGCCTGCTGTTGTTGAGGTGCCTGGTACAAGTTCGGTTCAAAAATTGGTACCAGTAGCAGATGCTGAAGGAGTAGTGGGAGTTTTGCCGACAGTTAAGTCTTCTGAAGAGCAGAGTGTTGCTGCCGCTTTGGCGGAGAAAGTTAAACCATCCGCAGCGAGCGTTCAGGCAGCGGCTCAGGAGTTCGAGTCGCGAGACGGTGACGGCCCTGCTGCAGCTATGGAGCAGCTTTCTTCAGACAATATAGAGCAGAATCAGTGTTCCGTGATGGATTTAGATGATTGTGCTTTTAAAACGCCTCAAAAGAGAAGGCTAAAACAGCAACATATTGGCAAACAAACAAAAAGAATGGATAATTGTGAATTGAGTCAGACTGATACAGAGAGTGAAAGTGATTTCTCTGAATGTAGTATTTCATGTAGTTTACCTCAGAGTGGATTTTCCAGCCGGCTTTATACTGTAGAGGATATAAAGTCTTTTCTTAAAGTAACAAAAAATGCAAGAAAAGTGCGAGTTGAGGAATATTTTCCTGATGTTGCACAATTTATAGAAAAAGCTAAGGCTTTTAAGAGTGATGGAGGTTTTACTAACCAGGAAGTCTATCGATTGAAGAAAATTCTTGTGAAACTTAATGCCCAAACAGGACTCAGTGGTAACAATGATGATGTCTAATTATCATCTTGGATATTTATTCCTTTGGCTGTACTTGTTATGTTTTTTTTTCTTTTTTTTCCTTTATGGGAGAATTTTCTGTTGCTTCTCTAAATGTGAATGGGGCCAGAGATATTAAGAAAAGATTTCAATTATTTGAAATAATTAAACAGAAGAAAATAGATGTTCTTTTTGCTCAGGAAACACACAGTGATATTTTAAATACTTCTGATTGGGCAAGAGAATTTGATGGTTTATCCATTTTAAGTCATTTGACCACAACTAGTGGTGGAGTTGCTATTTTATTTTCTAAGAATTTCTTTCCCTGTTCTTATCAAGTAGAAGAAATCATAAAAGGAAGACTTTTAAAAGTTACAGCTCAGTTTGAAAATCACTCCTTTACTTTCATTTGCGTGTATGTTCCAAATAATGCTTTAGAGCGAATGATCTTTCTAGATACTCTGAGTAATGTTTTAGGTAATTGTAATTCAGAAGATGTTTTAGTACTAGGTGGGGATTTTAATTGCACTGAACATATCATCGATAGAAATCACATTGAACCACACATGCCTTCACGAAAACGCCTCGTGCAGTTAGTGAAGTCGCATGAGATTGTTGATATTTGGAGGATTTTTAATGGAATTCAGAGGCAATATACATGGGCTCATGCTTATGACAACTCAATTTCATTAGCAAGGTTGGATAGATTCTATGGTTTCAAACACCAGGTTAGTTTTTTTAGAAGCTGTTCAATTATTCCAGTTAGTTTTTCTGATCACAGCTTGATAAGGTGTGTTGTGTCTTTGAGCTCCATTAAGCCAAAAAGTGCCTACTGGCATTTTAATAACACTTTATTATGTGATAAGCATTTTAAAGATATTTTTAAAGAATTTTGGAACAATTTTAGAACTTTGAAGTCTTCATTCCAGTCTTTACGGCAGTGGTGGGACTTTGCAAAAGTACAAATTAAGCAGTTGTGTCAACAATATACTCACAACGTCACAAGAGACATAACCCATTCTCTGAATGTAATAGAGAAAGATCTACTAGATCTTCAGAGGCTCACTGATAGTACAGGAAACTTGACCCATCATGAGACATTTAATAAAAAGAAAAATGTATTAGCTGAGCTGCTGGACACGGTTGCACAAGGAGCTCTGGTCAGGTCTCGCTTTCAGAGCGTAGAGCTAATGGATGCACCCTCAAAATTTTTCTTCAAATTGGAAAAGAAAAATGGGCAAAGAAGGTTTATTCATGCCTTACGCTCAGATGCTGGAGCCTTATTGTCAGATCCTTCTGACATTCGAAGAAGAGCAGTTTGTTTTTATAAAGAGCTGTACAAAAGTGAACTCCCACATGAGCAAACGGCTGTGAACTTCTTCCTTGAGAATCTACCTCAGTTGTCCGAAGAGGCTAATGCTGAACTCAGTAAAGCCTTAACTTTGGATGAGTTGGAAAAAGCTCTCCAAGGTATGGAGTGTGGCAAAGCGCCTGGAGTCGATGGGCTATCAGCCGACTTCTATAAGTCCTTTTGGCCAGAAGTGGGTCCAGATCTGTTGGAAGTACTTGGGGAAAGCCTAGTCAGTGGGCAATTACCCATAAGCTGCCGAAGAGCAGTCCTCACTTTGTTGCCAAAAAAGGGAGACCTGAATGACATAAAAAACTGGAGACCAGTGAGTTTGCTGTGCAGCGATTATAAACTGCTCTCTAAGGCTCTAGCAAATAGATTGGGAGAGGTATTGGAACAAGTGATCCATCCTGACCAGACTTATTGTGTACCGGGTAGACGAATTTTTGATAATATATCTTTTATGAGAGACGTTTTAGACATTGGTAAGAATCTCAACTTAGATTTTGGCCTGGTGTCATTAGATCAGGAAAAAGCTTTTGATCGAGTGGAACACAACTATTTATGGGATGTCTTGGCAGCTTTTGGTTTTAGCCCTGATTTTATCTCTATGATAAAGGTTTTGTACAGTGATGTTGAGAGTATATTGAGAGTTAATGGTGACTTATGTGCTCCTTTTAAGGTTTCTAGAGGGGTTAGACAGGGTTGTGCCTTGTCTGGTATGCTCTATGCTTTATCAATAGAACCTCTTTTAAATAAATTAAGAACTGATTTGCATGGTTTGCACATTGTGGATTGTCCAAAAGCTTTTAAATTATCGGCATATGCTGATGACGTGGTTATTTTAATTAGCTGCCAGAGAGATGTAAACTTGCTACTTAAATTTTTAAAAGATTTCAATGTTTTTTCCTCCACAAAGGTAAATTGGTCTAAATGCGGCACCATATTGGTCGGAAATTGGTTAAATGGAGAGCCAAGTCTCC
The DNA here is from genome assembly GCA_037194245.1 of Opsariichthys bidens. Taxonomy (NCBI): domain Eukaryota; kingdom Metazoa; phylum Chordata; class Actinopteri; order Cypriniformes; family Xenocyprididae; genus Opsariichthys; species Opsariichthys bidens. The sequence goes on from CM074299.1 coordinate 18,909,582, forward strand.
CAAATGGTCTAACCTGGTCGAGGGAGGGTTTTAAATACCTTGGAGTGTTTTTAGGAAGTGAAATGGTAGTGAGGAAAAACTTTGAAGGGGTGGTCGAAAAAATAAAAGGTCGTCTTGATAAATGGAAATATTTGCTTCCAAAAATGTCATACAGGGGGCGTATATTGATAATTAACAACCTGGTAGCATCTTCTCTCTGGCATCGTTTAATTTGTGTAGATCCTCCACCAGATTTTTTGTTAAATGTTCAGTCAATGTTAATTGATTTCTTTTGGGACAAGCTGCACTGGGTTCCAAAAGCAGTTTTATATTTGCCAAAGGAAGAAGGAGGACATGGACTAATTCATCTACAGAGTAGAACAGCAGCTTTCCGGCTTCAATTTGTACAGAGACTCTTGACTGGATCAGCAGACTCAAATTGGAAGTCTATAGCCTTTGCTATTCTACGGAATTTTGAGGGCTTAGGCCTGGACAAAACTTTGTTTTGGTTAGATCCCAAAAAGATGGACGTTTTCAAGTTACCTGTTTTTTATCGGAACCTTTTTAAAGTTTGGTCTCTCTTCACAATAAAAAGGTCCAGTACAAGCTCATTGCACTGGTTATTGCAAGAACCTTTAATTCATGGATCACGCGTGGACATTTCTAATGAAGGACCTCTCCCTGCACTTGGAGAAATTCTTCTTTCTTCCAGAGTATTGACACTTGGACATCTAACGAGGATAGCAGGAACAGGTTTCAACAATGTTGAAACAGTGGCTGGGCATTTGGATCTTCACTCAAAACGTATAACAGCTAAACTTCTTGAAAAGTGGAGGCTTGTTCTCACGGTTGCAGAAGTCAGACTGCTAGAAGACTACTCAAAGGGTTTAATTTCTCCGGACTGTAGAGATCCTTTTCCTAATCTTTTGTTATTTCCGAAATTAGAAGATTGTAAAGGGGTTTTATTATTATCTGAAAATTTGATTT